>OZ020190.1:54930717-55328217 GCA_963971165.1 Philopedon plagiatum
ATTTCGGGTAAGGCACATATATGACATCGAAAGAAGAAAATTTGAGAAATTATGAAGAAACCGTTGTGTTTTCGGGTACTTTATTGATATTCTTTAAACGTGAATGTAAGATTATTTTTTTTTTGTGTGCTTTCTTAAAAGTGAATTGTGTTTAAAAGTTTTATTTCAAAAGATACACAAGAAATGTTAATTTATATATTGATTTGTAGTTACTAACGATGGAGATTTGAACTCCTTTGGCGTGATTATACAGTGTATATATGTACAGTGTATAACATGTCAACGTATTAGTTAAATGTGATACAGTATTAGACTATTCATTTTTACTTGAAGTGTGAGCATTAATAAATTACGATATAAATTTTTCTTTTCATAAATTATTACAATTATTTGAACGATTCATTTTTGTTCTAGCGTGAGCAATGTTGAATATTATTAAACTGTTATATAACTGTGTAATATATTCGGTAGTATTTAAATAAAACTCCGAGATTTACTACGAACTATCTATTTACTGAAATCAGGTTGTCAATATATACAAATGCCTTGAGTACCGAAAACATATTGATCCTTTAGTCGAGAATCCACGGTACCCTTTTTTTGGTACTCTACCGATACGAGGTGCAATATAAAATTAATGCCTACATATATCACAATAATCGATATTTCTTTCAGGAGGATATTTTAATATTGACGTTGTGTTTTTTTTACTCTTGCGTAATTTGTTATAGGGAGGACTGTAGGGAAGCCTTTAAACAAAATAAAATATTAACATTATCATCGCTTTTCATCCTGGAAACTCTGTGATATATTAAAACTAACATCGCACTGTATACAAGACACGACTCCATACACAACCATGATACACGTAATAAACACAATCGCATGCTTAACTGTTGGAGGCTGAAACGCTGTCCAAAATGGCCCTGGCCATTTGGGTATTCGTTTTTATAACAAATTGTCAAATGGGATAAAGGAACTGCCTATAGGAGCTTTTAGAACGAGGGTCAAATCTGTTCTCATCAGTGGCGCATTTTTCTCATTGAATGAGTTTTTAAATAGTAGTTGGTAGCGCCATAAATTGTGTCTGTATTGCTTTTAGAAACTTTTAAATATTATTGCCTTGTAATGTATATCTACTTGACATCTTAAGACTTAGGACTGTTTTTAATGACCGGACTGAGATCTGGATGTTTTTTATTTAACTAGGTATAATGTTCTGACTAGATTTGTAACTTGTATTTAAATGTAATTATCTGTGACGTGTGTAAGTACTTATTTTGTATATTGACATCAATAAAGAATTTGAATTTGAATTTGTTTTGGGAATATTAATAATATTTTCTCCAAAGAAGTTTACGTTTCTACTATCCAGTATAGGACAGTACAGAAGCGTGTGGATTTCATGCCAGAAGATTTGGGGTAATGAAACTAATCATTTTTTTATTTCAGTCAGGAGTTTGGAGTACTTAGTTCCGGTATAGCTGTTGTCACTAGGAATGTAAGTTTTCTTGGTTCAAAGAGTATTGTTTGGGAATTCTTAATTTTGTTTGGTTGAGTAAACCAGCTTTTACGAGTAATATCCTTTTTTCCAGGTACATTACTTGTATTTTCATATATTGATTCGTTTTTTTTTATTCGTATGAGCAACTGCTTACGCACCTCAGTTTTAGTGCGTTGATTTAATGACTTTTATTGATTTTAATTTATACCTATATAAAATTATTTTTACAAAGGTGAGTTGCATGTGTTATAATAATTGTTGTTTAGAATTTACATTGTTTAGATATAGGTACTGTATCTACATTTGATTTTAAAAACAGACTGCACAAACAAAAATGTTGTTGATGTAAATTTCGTGCTAGACTACTTTATAGTAACGTATTTAAGGGGTTTCAGAGAAAAAGTTAATTTTAAAACAAATATATTTTATTTGTTTACTTTCGTTATTAGGAAAAATATTCTAAGTCGAGGATTAAGGTTGGGAAGAATTTAATTTTTTTTTTCTTAAAAAAATTAACATTTAACACGATGAAGTCTAGTACCGAATTTGCAGAGACTATTTAACGAAATGGTTTTTGGGAACAGGTGATTATGGATCAGTTATAAATTTTATTATAAATGATCACCTACTAATCAAAAGACTATTTTACCTATATTTTAGAGCGACTAACAAGCAAGGATATTGGAACATATTTTAATTTTTGGAGTCATTTACATTGTATATGAAAGGCCAAGGTCTATAACCTTTTCTTCTTGGATTTTTACCTAAAAGGAAGTGTTAAAATAATTGACGAATATTATAGAATATATTCGGATTTTCAGTTAAATGCTAACCAATTGTTTAAAAGTTTATATTTTTACGATATTATTTTAAAATTAACCACTTAAAATTATTGAAAAATCTTTAAAAGGAATACGGGTGCAGTGTCTAGTGCTATGGTATAATATTGCAGTGCGTGTAGAGAAAGATTAACTCAGGCGAAGAGTTAATTAGAAGTTTGTTGATACTGTGTCGATACAAGTGTGGTACTTGTGTTATAAAGTGTTTAGAGTACGGATTAGTGAATTTTAATGCATTAAAGTCTAGTGTGATACAGTTCATTAAAGAAAAGGTGTTATTGTAGCGTGGAGTTACAATTGTGTGGTGCAGTTACGTGCTTAAGGGCGAATAAATATAGTATAACTCGTGAGAGTAGAGTTAGTTTCCCTTCTTACTTTCTCAGATATCCGGGTGGATATTGATAAAACTATATCAGGAAGCAGGTTCCATTAGTATTTTATAAGATGAATAACCATAATGGTTGTAAGACGGAAATGGAAGAATTGCAGAAACAAGTATTTGAGTTGCAAAGGAAAATGGAGGAACAAATGAAGCTAATGAAAGAAAAGTTACCAAGGTGCGAAATGTAGATTTCCTAATACTGAAAGTCGAATACTAAAGTGTTATAATTGTAGTAAAGCAGGCCATATAAGTACTGGTTGTAGAGCACCGAGAAGGTTGGCTTGTTTCGAGTCTGGCAAAATGGGACACTTCAGACAACAATGCCCTTTTTTAAAGTCAGGTACAGCCTCGAAAAAGCCTCCCAAGTAAATTCTTCATTCACAAGTACCAAGCCAAGCATTATTTTAGCGATAAACGGAGAAAATTCAAGACTCATTGAACTCAAGATTCAGAGCAGCTAAAACGCAAGTTTTCTGATTGATAGGGGTGCCTCGGTATCACTTATTAAAAATAGTATGTGGAAAAGCTTAAGATGTTAAAAATCAAACCAATACAGTTCAACATCACAAATATATCAGGAGAAAATTAGAAAATTTTGGGAAAATAAACATACCTTTAGTGCTTGGTAATTCTTCGAATGTAAAGATACTTAATCATACATTTATTATTTGTGGACAAAATTTGAGGTTTTCTACCGATGGTTTACTCGGTATAGACTTTTTAGAGAAATTTCAGCCAATAATTAATTTCAATTCAGAAACAGTGGAGCTCTGTGGGTATAGTTTCATCCTGCAAAATGGCTATCTAGAACGACCCTACCACGTTGTCGACCAAGGCAACTATGTAGTTGAATTAGCGCTTAACACAGGGAGTGGTAACGGCGTATATACTATGACGCAGTGGCGTATACTCAGAGGTGACAGTAAGTTTGAAAACGGTATTTTTGTGGCACAAATGATGCACACGGGAGTGAAGGGTTAGAAGAAGGAGAGAAAGCTAACCTAAATAGTCGCCGAGAAATTATGGTACCATCCTCTGAAAGTAATGTATGTCTGACTAATTCAACTAGTTTACCAACCGATAAGAATCCCTGTGAAAATCTTAAAGGCTGTAAGATCTTTAAAGAAACCCAGGAGATTTCCCAGCCTTACAATAGACCAGAAAAGTTTGAGAGTTAACTACTTGGTTTGAAATAGTTTTTTGTTTGCTTCACCAGTCTTAGACTATTTGGCTGGCCCCCAAGAGTGTTTCGATTGCGTGAAATCATGGAAAGTAAGATTCACATGTTTGTAGTAGTGATATTCTGTAGACGTCTAGATATCACGATTACTAACCTTCACATACGCAAGTCTGCATACGTATGACTTGTCAGGTTAACCCATTAACCATAATTAAGACAGTACATACAAAGTTAGACTCATACTTAGGATTTACAACACTTCAGACCATTATAAAAAACACACCCCCCCCCCCTTCCTTATTAATTTGGTAGACGTGGATAGGCTAGATAGAGTGATAAGACGGAGTCTCTCCAAAACTCTGTAGTTAGAAAAGTCAGTGACTTATGTCCCAGTGGCGGACGGGAAATGCATTTTGAAAATGCGTTGGCCCATATGAAGGATGGGGAAAGGAGAAGAAGAAGGTGGGAAATGAGAAGAAGGAGGTGGTAAAGAAGAAGAAGGATGTGGAGAAGAAAATGTTACGGTTTTTAGGAAGTTATAGCGACATTTTTTCGGGAGATAGTAAGCCCCTTAAAGCGACGAAGTTAGTAACGCATAAAATCGACACAGGCGATCCTGCACCGATCGCGAAGGCACCGTATCGCATTCCTTATGCTCTACGCGAAGAAATGGAAAATCAAATCGACCAAAAATTGAAGGTAGGAAATAAGGTTTACGTTTATAATCCTGCAGACAAGATAGGTCTAAGTAGAAAATTAGCCAAGAAATGGACAGGTCCGAATAGGATTACAAATTTGAAGGGTGTAACCGCAGAGGTTAAGGAGAAACATGGTAAGAAAACTAACAAAGTAGATGTAAATCGTTTAAAATTATGCTTATCAACTAATCATGTACGTGATCAACTGGCGAATGTTCCAGTAGAAGTGAGACAGACAATACTGCAATTACCATTAGATTGGGACAGCGATTCAGAAGAAGGAGATCGTGTGTCTAACAAACAAGACAGTGAATCGCAGGGATATAAGACCCCAGAAAATAGTTTAATTAAAACCATAAAACAAAAGCATAGTTCTATAACGAGCGAAAGTCGAGTAAATACTCCAGTGAAGACCTTTTACGCGATTTACAGATATTAGACGAATTGGAGGACCAAGATACAACTAAAGTTGAGGAAGTTATTGAAGAGAACAGTGTCCAGAAATACGAACTAATTGCGTATCGTACAAGGAGTCACTTTGGAAGGGAATAGAAAATTAATAATATAAAATACATTTATCCTTAAAACTATTATGATAAATTTCAATAGTCGTTATTCTATTTTAATTTTAGGGACCTATTTGGGCGTAGATTTTATAACTGGTTTTGAGAATAATTAATGTTTATAATGTTTTAGAAGACAAGCAGCCATGATGAAATATATGTTTTTTTATGTGTATAAGTTGGGCAAATCCGGAGATTACAGCATACGACTGCGCGGACAAGACGACCGAACTAACGAAAGTGTCCCTATTAACTGTGAAGCCATGCCAGGATCCCAGGATTTTCACGGAGAGCACATTTCGCCGGATACAACTGGCCCAGAAGAGGCAGTACGTTCCAGCACACATGTTCGCATGCCAAGTCAAAGTGCAACAGCTGATTGACCACTGTGGCATACACAGTCATCGCAGTACCGTAGCGGGAGGTTTTGGAAAATACATTCAGCATATTGATCAAGTTCAATGTATGCACCTAGTTTATGGCTCAGGTATTAAGCAAATTATTATACCTAGAAATAGCAGTCAAGCAACAAATGGCTGATGCAATTTTTGATTCCATTATGAAACGTGTCAACTAAAAGAGAAAATTCTTCAAAACCGCCTCGCACTAGCCAAACAGTCTCCAGATGCTATAGGAAATTTGGTCAAGGAAACATCAGGTTATATGAGTAGAGTTATGGGTGAAGTACTCTACATAGCCAAGTGTCGACCCATGGTTGTCGAATATCGAAGAAGTACTGAATGTTACCAAGAATTGCCCGTACTTTACCAAAATAGATCAATGTTCCGCACGCCAATCACACACAGTTTGGTGGAACACGGAACAAAGGTCGAGTGTCAACCTTTACTACCTGTAATTTATATGCTGGAAAACAACTGGATCGAAATTACTCCAGAATTGAAGAGGACATCACCAGCTTTGGATATGGACGCAAATGATGAGGAAGACAAAATTTCAATGACCGGTATTTCCATTTCGCCCATAAGTTCTTATGGTATATATTATACCCAGGATGAAATGGATGACTTCCAACAAACTTTGTTGTATCCAAACACGAGACAAGCCGTTACTAACCAGGTGACAAGGATAATAGTGGACATTGATAGTACTGATCCATATTATATGCCAAACTTATTCTCAAAGCACGAATTTACCAATCTGGCCCAGTCTGCTGCCGAAGAGGTATGGGGATTCTTATCAAAGATGGGAAATTTGTTTTCCATATGTGGATTCATATACACAATAGCGCGTGCAGTAAGTTATCTAGCAGGAGTAATTACCAACTATTTTACCCTAAAGAAGGCTACAAAGAACCATCCTCGTAGAAGAAGAAATCTGCTAGCTAGCTTATGGCCCATACCTACCTCTACCAGCTTCATCGACGCCAAGCCGAAGGAACCGATTTTCAAGCAGACCAAGAACTACAACAAGTAAATGTAGATTCCACCTCGTCGTCAAAGAAAATGTAACCGAGACTGACAATAATACGTGTTCAGATCCGAACTGTAAAGTGAAACCACTCAAACACCGTAAAAGCAACATAAGTGGGTACATTTCGCGAAAACCGTCGCACAGTGGGCCCAAATTGGATTTTGTCGATCGAAATTCTGGAACTTCTTATATTTGCTTATGGTATTAAAATACTCACGAAAAAATTGTCATAAAAAATTGGCATCCCCTAGGGGTGCGGTTAGGGGGTGGAAAATATAAACACAGCCTGATTTTTGGTATTGAGCTTTTATGGCATTAAAGTAATAAAGGGGAAAATTATGAACAAATATTGACACCCCTTGGGGTTCGACTAATGAAATAAAATGCGGCACAACGCAATTTAAAGTTTCCTTGCCACCCTAACCGGCGCCGCCGCGCGGGCTGGTATTGTACAAGTGTGCATGTGCCTGCAGCATTTCTTGGTATAATTGTCTTCCTTAGACACTAAACGAGATGACCATAATCAATTGATAAAATCCTGGTGGATCCTTTGTATTGCAAGGCCGGATTTTCTTTTACATTTATTGTAATCTGTAGGATTTTCTACGAGGTCGTATTTTATAACTGTATATACAAAAAAGAACAAAAAGTAGCCCAAAGAATGCTTTATAAGGTAATTTATACACCAACAGCGAGTTTATGAATATAAAATAAAAGAAAAGAAAAATATACTTGCTTTAATTTGTGTATTATTACAAGTTCTTAATTTGTTCGCACTTCGCGCGTAAAGCATGCAGTTGGAATGCATATGCTGATGTTAAATACTAGTAAAATAAGTAATTTACAGGTATTACTAGATATTCATGCAATTCTAACTAAATTGGTTAAGATAAAAAAATGATTTTTGATCGCGTTTTCTTAAATCGGGCCCACTGTGCATCGCGTCGCGAAACCGCTGAACAGACTGTCGCGATCAGTGGTGTGTCGTTCGATTACGTGAGTTCGCGTATGTGGAATTCTACCAAGAAAGACTACACTCCACAGATATATCGTGCGGGTAGACTACGTAGTCCTTGACTTTGTGTTGACTTCAATCGGGAAAGACTGCATTTAGCAGAACGCGAACACAGTGAATGAGTGCGCGAATTCGCGAGTGCGGTAAATTCGAGCGTTAGCGAGGTGGTGAAAATAGAATTAGTTTTTTCGTTAAGGTAATTGTTCTTAACATTGCTTGATTGGGTATATTGCAATTCAGTGAAACAGATATTTATTCCTATTTTTCTTTTATAGAAAAACGGCTCGATCTGGGAAGGGGACAATGTAATAAAATGGAGTATTAAAATTTACTCGATAGTTATTTTTACGAAAAATAGTCTAAAATTCTGAACAAAGAATATTCTAAAAGCCTTAATTTTCAATGTTCAGTTTCTCACAGAAAGCGAACATGTGGTTCAACATCTGGGGTTAGGAAAGATCTAAAATACCAGAAAAAGGCAATAAAATGGCCAAATAACGGATACAAATACGTGTGTTCAAAGCTCACGTAAATGGCAAGATTAAGAGCTTTTAAGAATTTAAAAACCTTTTCACACAAACTTGTCACTAATAAACTATACGACTAGGGGGAATCCAATACAAATTTTGGGATGATCTCTCTAAACCCTAAAATGACGAAAAATGTGGCGATCTACCGCAGCGGCTATACCGATGTAATAATTACCGACCCGTTTCTCTAATTTTATAAAAATAGATAAAATGTCGATTATACCTGGAAAATTGCAATATATACGCTCAAAACAATTGTGATTAAAGTGATTTTTTCCTATTTCACACATCTCAAAATATCAAAATGCACATATAAAGAAAACAGATAAGTAGCTTAAATAACGGTGATTAGGTTTTTTTCATAACTTCGAAAGTTTAGTTAAGCTAGTAAGATAGATATTTCATACATTTATATACATTATTACCGGAGAGAGATCGAAAAATATTATAATTAGGTAATTTCCTTAATTTCATCAAAATTGGGAACTCATCGTGACATCTTGTGCTAAATAGCGGAAACTTAACATTTTATAAGTCGCTTCTCTAATTGGTCAGAAACATTTTGGACCTGCCCCCCCCCCCCCCCCCCCGGAAAGGATTCTCGGAGGGATCACAGGGAAAAAAGAGTAGTACCTACGGGGAGGAATTAAGAAATAGGTGGTACTAGTAGGTTACTTTCCAGAAAAAATAGATATCCAAAAACAGTTCCTAATCAACATCCGTTCTAACTACATCTCTCTCTTTTAGCGTTCTAACTGTTGATCGGTTTCTTTTGACCTACAATTTTATCTAAATTAGCATTGATAAAACTTATTACTTCATGATCATTTAAGTAAACGCCTGTCTACATCTCTTCTCCTGTTTTAATTTAATCCAAATTAATTATTTTATTGTACATTAGTTTTAAGTTTACCTTTGTAAAGTCAATTTCTATTTTATTTTTGTCAATAGAGTTTAAGTGTTGTGAGACACAAGTGTTTTATTTGCTAAACAACAGAGGCTAAAATCCATAACAAGCATTATCTAAGAGCTAAGATTCATTAAAGGCGAAATTTATATCTCGGGATAACTCGCGGGTCGCGAATCGTTGTTCGCGCGTTCCAGTTCCTGGCGAGTTCTGCCAGAGTTTGCTGACGAGTCTACATTTCATTATTTGGTCAAGTTTGGTTTGGTAAGAGTTTTATATTTACTAACACTCTTTATTAACTTCATTATTCGCCTCCGAGACCACAGGACCTTCCAGAGTGCCTTACCTTCATAATTGCGATTAATATATGTAGGAAACTTTCATTTATAATTATTATTAATCCATAAATGCAACCAAGTCCGGTTCTGCTTGTACTCGCAGTACTACGCGGCATGCAACGGTGGCTTACGATTCTTGGTGGGAGGGGAGACGGAGTTAAGTTGAAGCTGCTTGCGGCAATAAGACGGGAGTCGCAAAAAGGACGAGTTGAAGACGACGCATACGGGGGTTGCGAGAAGACGACGTAACCAACGTAAAACGACGGGCGATTTCTTTAAAGACGGAAAGACGATATTATTAGTTGCAAGACGTATTGTTAATTATTGTTGAATGTTCTGCCGTTGTTAATCGTGCCGTTAATTGCCGTAATTTGCCGGAACTGTATTGTAAAGTGTAATTGTAAAGTGTCACTCCTACTTCACCTAAATATATATATCTTTAAAGTAACATTTATGTTTTACGATCCCCGCCCCAATTTACCCCTAGACAAACGATAAAAATCCTACATTTTGGGGGCTCGTCCGGGATGATGATGAGGATGATGGGGATGTGAGATGACGGGATGAAGGTGATTATGATTACGCTGAGATTGTGCTAACAAGGGTGACAGTGACTACGTTGTTAAAATCGTTTGTCACTATATTCACAGTGTCGTCGTTGGAAATGCAAGGACAAGTTGGCCGTTTATAATAACAAACCGCGCCAAATAAGGTGATGATGTGATAAATAAGTCGAGGTTTCGTTTGGAAACTTAAACAACGTGATAACGAATTGAATCAGGCTGGCCACTATCAGATGTATGTGAAAATATCAACAATCGCAAATATTATAGACATTGGTTGTGATTATCGCGTTAAATTTGGTGTGCTGTGCAGATAGACAGAGTTGCCAAATTTCTTAATAGTGTAAAGGCATTAAAAACATCATTCATTTTTTTTTGTTCTTTGAACTTACGGCTATAAGAATGTTAAATACGGATTGCCTATTACAGTGAAATAAAAAAACATTTCGAAAGACAAGCTTTGTTGTTCGTGGAGTTCCCGAGTCGGACTAGGATAGCAGCCGGCTTAAACATAATATGACTGTTGAATAAAGATTACTGCGATTTCGCTAATGAAATATCAAGCTGTGACAGGAACTGACTTCTACAAGGTGCATATCAAGCATAGGTTGTGGTGACAGGTTTTAATGAATAAGAAAATATAGCAGTTCTATTTATTGGACAGTAAGGTAGGACGTATATTTTTGGTTAATTTACAATATTTTCTATAATGCTGTTTGGACATAGAGAAAGTTAAAATGCATTTTTGTTTGATATTGATTAAGTGAGTACCTAACTTCAAAGTAATAAAGAGTAGTTTACCTAGAATTTTATATTGTGATTCAAATTTGAAAGTCACCGATTATTGGCGAAAGTATAAGATGCTTTAAGTAATTAGGGTTAGTCGAATAAAGTTTAACAAGTTTTGTCAAACCTTTTCACTAAACTAGGTATTTGCATTTAAGTATATAGATAACCAAGGCTTATTTTACATTTAGATATTTATATTGAGTTAAGTAAATGTTTGATAAAAATTTATTTTGGTGCTAGACTAAGTGTCACTATTTAGGATTAGTTTGTGATGTTATTTTAAAACACTACTATTTGATTAGATTTTATGCGATATTTTGAATTTTTCGTTATTCTCCGCCTTTAAAGAAATTAAAAACACAGGCAGTGAATGTCTTAGTTATTTTTTAATTTTATTTTGATTAAGTAGATACTTAACAGTAACTATAACTAGTGAAGATGGCTTCTTTAGGGGATATCGGAAAGATTGAATACAATATAACCAATAGTAAGTTAAAAGCGGTGAAAGCGTTGCACGTCGTAGCGTATGGCGAGGAAGCACAACCTAGAATGACGCGGAAACGATTGCGCGAGTTCTCTGGATTTGGTCTTGATAAAAATTCAGATGACTATGATAAAAAAATAACCGACGTTAAAAAACAAGTAGATTCAGCTGACCTTGTGTCTATTTGTAATATTTTAGATTTAAATTATGAAGGTAGTTCTGATAGCTTAGTTGATCGCATTTGTTCTTTCATGAATGATTTGAAAATAAGTGATGACATTTCAGAGAAGGAAGAAGACGAAGAAGAGGAAGTAGAAGAAGAGGAAAGTGAAGAAGAGGAGGAGCAAATAAGCTTAGCTCGCCTTCAAGGACGTATACAGGCACAAAAGAATAATTCATTTGCGTTGACTTTTAGGGATATAGAAGATAGCATTAGACCATTTAATGGACAAGCTGATTATCCTATTAAAAAATGGATTGCTGATTTTGAGGAGATTGCTGATGTAACAGGATAGAGTGACCTGCAGAAGTTAGTGTTTGCTAAAAAGTCATTACAAGGAATTGCTAAACTGTATGTACAGTCAGAGAAGGGAATAAAATCATGGTCAATATTAAAAAAGAAACTAACGGAAGAATTTGAAGTTAAAGTAAGTAGCGCTCAAGTGCATAAGTTGTTAATGTCAAGAATAAAGAAAAGAGAAGAATCCGTACAAGAATATGTATTAGTAATGCGCGAAATAGGTAGCAGAGCTAATATTGAATGTGAAGTAGTGATACAAAGCATTATAGATGGAATTCAAGACTACACTTCAAATAAAATTATTTTATATGGAGCACGAAATTTTACAGAATTTAAGGAAAAAGTTAAAATGTATGAACAGATGAAATTGGGGAAACAATCTTTTGAAGACAAAAAATATGATAAGAATAAAGATAATGGACAGCATAAAGGAAATAAGAGAAATGATTCAAGACAGAACGTAGGAATATGCTACAATTGTGGTGAAAAGGGACACAAATCGGGGGAATGTCCAAATAAAAATAAAGGAATAAAGTGTTTTAGCTGCAATAGATATGGCCATATTGCGTCAAAATGTCCTAAGAAAAATGAGTCAAAGTCCAATGCGTATGTAAGTGTCATGGAAATTGAACCGAAAAACGGCGTTAAGTTGAAAATAGACCAAACGCAGTTGACAGCTCTGTTGGATACAGGCAGTGACATAAGCGCGTTAAGAATGGATGTCATAGAAGAATACTTTCCTACGATTAAGTTAGACGAAGGCTCAATATCGATAAAAGGTATCGGAATAGACAAAGTAGCTACACTGGGTTCTTTCTGTAGAGCAGTCTTGGTGAATGATGTACAGGTATCTTTGAGATTTCACGTAATTCCAAGCAACGCATCAAGTTTCAAAGCCATTATTGGCAATGACATATTGTCTCAAGCAGATATAAGTTTAAGGGATGATGGAATTGTGTTGTATAAAAGAAAAACAGAAAATTTTCTTATGCATATCACAATAGACGACGAAAACCAATATGATACAATCGATTTACAGCACATAGAGGATCTACAACATAGAAAAAGAGTAAGTGAATTGTTGGAAACCTACAAGCCAGAGAAGAGCAAGACAACAGAGATTAGAATGAATTTAGTCCTTAAGAATGAAGAACCGATATACCAGAGTCCTCGACGATTAGCTGTGCCAGAAAAAGAAATAGTGGAGAAGCAAGTTAATGAATGGCTAGAAGAGGGAATCATAAGACCGAGTTCGTCAGATTTTGCGAGTCCTATAGTACTGGTTACTAAAAAAGATGGCCAAACAAGAATTTGCTGTGACTATAGAAAATTAAATAAAAATGTTGTTAAGGATAGGTTCCCTTTACCGCTAATAGAAGATGTTTTGGACCGGTTACAGGGCTCTAAGTACTTCAGTACAATTGATTTGAGAAATGGATTTTTCCATGTGCCAATGGCCGAAGAAAGTATTAAATATACGTCTTTTGTCACACCAAGTGGTCAGTACGAATTTTTAAGATGTCCTTTTGGTCTATGTAACAGCCCTGCTGTTTTTCAAAGGTTCATATCGCATATTTTCCGAGATTTATCTAGACAGAATATAGTAATATACTATATGGATGACATAATTATTGTCAGTGCAAACGAGAAAGAAGGTATAGAAAGACTCGAAAAAGTTTTACATGTAGCAAAAGACTATGGACTTGAAATTAAAAAGAAGAAATGTCAAATTCTGAAGAATAGAGTAGAATTTTTAGGATTTATTATTGAAAATGGAAAAATACAAATATCTAAAGACAAAACCACTGCAATCAGCAGATTTCCCAAACCAACGACTTTCAAACAAATACAGTCATTTTTAGGACTCACTGGCTATTTTCCGAAGTTCATTGCATCCTACTCTTTAATAGCTAAACCCTTAAGTGACTTATTAAAGAAAGACCAAGTATTCCAGTTTGAAGAAAGGGAAGAGCAAGCTTATGACAAATTAAAAAAATTACTAACAAGTGAACCGGTATTAGCCATCTATAAACAAGGAAGTGAAACGGAGCTTCATACTGACGCCAGCAAATATGGGTATGGCGCTTGTTTAATGCAAAAATCCGAGGACGATAACAAGTTTCACCCAATATATTACATGAGTAAGAAGCCTACACCCGCTGAAGAAAAATATAGTAGCTATGAACTTGAAGTTCTTGCTATTATTCAAGCGGTAAAAAAATTCCGCATATACTTGTTAGGAACTAAATTTAAAATTATTACGGATTGTTCGGCTTCCCAGCGAACTATGGATAAAAAAGATCTTACAACGAGAGTGGCTAGATGGGCCTTGTTGTTGGAAGAATATATTTACGAGATTGTACATAGAAAGGGATCGCAAATGTCTTATGTCGATGCCCTTAGCCGGTATCCCGCTTGTGTTATGACAGTAACAGAAGTACTTACCGACGAATTTGGAATTCTTAAACGATTGCAGCTAGCACAGGATGCTGATGAATATGTACAGAGCATAAGGAAAATTTTAGAAAAAGAAGATACCTATGAGAATTATTTTTTGAAGAACGGAATTCTACACAAGTATGACAATGGACGGGAATGTATTGTAGTACCTAGATCCATGCAGCTAGAAATAGTAAGAAAAGCACATGATATTGGTCACTTTGGTGTAGCAAAAACAGAAGAAATCGTAAGAAGAGAATTTTCCATACCTAAGCTGAAAGAGAAAATACAGAGTTGTATCAAGAATTGTGTACCATGTATCTTGGGAAGCAGAAAAGAGGGTAAGCAGGAAGGAATGTTGCACCCTATACCCAAGATGGAGGGACCCTTACATACCTATCATATTGACCATTTAGGACCATTGCCCACTACCAATAAAAACTACCGACATATTTTAGTGATAATAGATGATTTTTCAAAGTTTACTTGGCTGTATGCCACAAAATCAACCACGGCCAAAGAAGTAGTAAATTGTTTGAGAAGCCAACAAAAAAATTTTGGCAATCCAGCAAGAATCATCAGCGACCGAGGAACTGCGTTTACCGCCGGAGAATTTGAAAATTATTGTACAGAAGAAGGTATACGCCACGTGCTTATAACTACTGGTGTTCCGCGTAGTAACGGACAGGTTGAACGAATCAACCGCTTACTCATTCCAGTATTGACTAAATTAAGTTTAGATGATCCGACCAAATGGTATAAATTTCTTGATCGTGTGCAAAGATCTTTGAACTGCACTGTCCAAAGGAGTATCAATACCACTCCATTTGAAGTTCTTGTGGGTATTAAGATGAGAAACAAAGAAGACATGATCATCAAGGAATTGATTGATCAAGAAGTTGTGAGTGAGTTTAACGAAAACCGAGAAAAAATAAGAGAAGTAAGTAAACGTCAGATATTAAAAGTACAAGAAGAAAACAGGAAGAGGTACGACTTAAGGAGAAGAAATCCAAGAAAATATAAAGAGGGAGATCTCGTTGCTATAAAACGCACGCAGTTCGGTCCAGGACTGAAATTATGCAGAAAATACCTAGGACCTTACGAAATCGTTAAATATAAAGGAAACGACAGGTATGATGTTATGAAAATAGGTAATCATGAGGGACCAATGCGAACTTCTACGTGTTCGGAGTACCTTAAACCGTGGGTTGACAACCAGAGCGAATCCGAGGCAGATTCAGAGTCAGGTATGGCCGAAATGTAGGAAACTTTCATTTATAATTATTATTAATCCATAAATGCAACCAAGTCCGGTTCTGCTTGTACTCGCAGTACTACGCGGCATGCAACGGTTGCTTACGATTCTTGCGGGAGGGGAGACGGAGTTAAGTTGAAGCTGCTTGCGGCAATAAGACGGGAGTCGCAAAAAAGAGGAGTTGACGACGACGCATACGGGGGTTGCGAGAAGACGACGTAACCAACGTAAAACGACGGGCGATTTCTTTAAAGACGGAAAGACGATATTATTAGTTGCAAGACGTATTTTTAATTATTGTTGAATGTTCTGCCGTTGTTAATCGTGCCGTTAATTGCCGGAACTGTATTGTAAAGTGTCACTCCTACTTCACCTAAATAGATATATATATATATATATATATATATATATATATATATATATATATATATATATATATATATATATATATATATATATCTTTAAAGTAACATTTATGTTTTACGATCCCCGCCCCAATTTACCCCTAGACAAACGATAAAAATCCTACATATAGGTAGTTCGAAATACCATCTTTTATTGATTAATTAATTCACGCTACCACATTCTTCATCTAGGTCCTGATTTGTGACAGCACCTCATTCGTTAGCGGCGTGTGTTCAAAATAATGTTGAATTGGGAGGTAAAAACAATGAAAATGTGATCCATGTACCTACCTCCTCTTCTACAGTTTTACATATTTATGTTACCTTCTTAAGGGGATTCATCACCAACAATTTTTGTATTTCCAATTTTTTGTCGTTAATATGCATTATATCAAAAAATGTTTAGATATAAATGTCACACAGAATTACTTTATCTATTACGCTATAAAGCCAAAAACTCAAATATTAATTTTTTAAAGTTTTATTTTTTGAAATAAAAGATACTTTAAAATATAGACGTAATACAGCCCTCGTGGGTATTAATTTAGACATGCTGGTAAAAAAAGTAAAAGTGAAAATTGAATAGTTTGCCCATAATCCTGGAAAAACGATTTTGCAAAAAAAGCCCTGGTGCAATACGCCCTCTTTCGGCGCCAGAACATCTATTTGTACTTTTGCCTAACGCTGGCAACGACGCAACGTGCGGCCGGCCTTGGGTAAGACAGAAAATGGTTAGTTCTAGGAATCATAAATAGCGCCGTCCAAAATGTTCTCCCCGACATAGGCGTGCGCGTCATACTAAGTAAAATATAACAGAAAAAGAAAATAAAGGAAGTAAATCAGTGATAATTGAGGGGCTCAGTGGAAAAGTGGTCCAAGTGACAAGAAACTTGATTTGAGTAAATTGGAGATAAAGTTTAACTTTCATAGACAAATCTGTAAACGTCTAATCAATAACATTCTATATTATATTGAGAGATACATGTTTGAGAAATTGTATCGCGATACTATGGGATGAAATTTCCTTGAAACTAAAATTTTGAGAGAACTTTTCTCACTGGGACCATTTTTCCAACGGATATTATTTAGAATAAAACTGGTACAAGTGCACACCAAAGATGTTTTATTTATAAAATAAACTTGTTTTTAATACTTGGTTGATATTTTAGTTTTAAGTGTTAATCATTGTAATCATGATCTTCCTCATAGGAGACTAAAATGAATTTACCACCTTCATATTCTAGAAAATCTGCATCATCGTCTTCTCGTTGCGTATCATCGTCTTCTCTTTGTGTATCATCGTCTTCTGCTTGTGTATCATCGTCTTCTTTTCTTTGCTCTGTCTTCTTCATTTTCTTCCCCCTTTTCTTTCTTCGTTTTTGGTGGGTCCTCATGTAGTAAGTCATTATAGAATTGGTGATGAACTGGCGGAACAAACTCTAACAATTCTTGTAAATTCTTCCACTTTAAATATTTTCTTTTTGGACGATGGTTGTACAGAGGGTTGAGTACTAGCTTAGCGGGTCTCCCCTTAGCTTTTATAGACCATTCGACTTCGTAGAATTGCAAATCTTCTAATAATGTGAGCTTGTATTGCATTATAAATCCCACAAGTGGTACATACCTAAGCTTCAAACATGGAATGGGCAGTTCCAAAAGCAAAATGGTCTAAGTGCCCTCATCTAACAGTGGAAGTATCAACTGCAAATTTTCTGAACGGAAAAGTGGTCCAAGTACACCTGTACCATTCTTCTTAAACAGAAAAGGAATATTTCTGTAGAGCTTAAACTTTATGACGTCAGATGTCGCTACTATGACACATATTCACTTGTACCATTTTTTCTCTGACTAAATATGAATCTTATTTGAAGATATCTGTACTTATCTCAATTTTTAACAAAATCGCACTTGGACCACTTTTCCACTGAGCCCCTCAATTGTGAAAAATGTGTGAAGCACTTACTCTCTTCAGTAGCGTTATCACTAGAGACCGGAGTCAAATATTACATTCCAGGAACGGACTCCGTTGGAAAGGCAATGTACAACCACGTGTTTTGCAGTTTTTACTAAATCAACCTCAAATATTTTCTGTGTACAGGGTGTCCGGATTTCGTTGTAATTGCAGGGTATCTCGGTTGTTCTTAAAGATAGAGGGTTGCGGTTTTCGCGAAGTGTTGCTAAACGAAAGATGGCATAAAAATATTTTTCATGGCCCCCTTCGGTTTTCACATACAGGACGAAATTGATTTTTTCCCATTTTCGGACCCCCTCGCATTTCAGTTATCTTGTAACTTATTCAAAAAGTAAACATGAATCCTATTAGAGTTTTCTACGTGTGGCGTGGTTAGATTTTCATCAGATGTGATATTTTTCGAGAAATCAACCAAATATATGTTTTTTTTAAATGGAACACCCTGTATATTTCTTAACCATTAAGTGCCCCCTTTCGAGAGCTTTTCAAAAATATATAATACTTTAAAGTTCCTTTTTATTTTTAGCACTTAAATCGAACTATTTAATTTTAAACTTTAATTTTGCGTAGTTGGCCGTGTTTAACATGTGGTTTAACGTCAATTATTCAGGTATTTAGGTTTAGAAAATAAACTGGCTAAACCCTGTATTTTCATTAATTTATTAAAATTGGTATTATTTTTTAAACTACAACACTACTTGATATCTTAGATGTACAGAAAATCCTAACCAGAACTAAAACTGCTTTATTTTTAATAACTTGAAGATTAAATTAGTTGTCTTGGCTTATTAATAGCAAATAAAAGTCAAATTTAAAAGCAAAACATACAAAACTTTAGGTAACGAAAAGTGTTAAAATGGACTAACTCTTTTCTTACCTGAAGTTTTGTATGTTTTGTTTTTAAATTTGACTTTTATTTTCTATTTATACTATAATTCAAGACAACTAATTTAATCTTCAAGTGATTAAAAACTAAGCAGTTTTAGTTCTAGATTACAAGTAGTGTTGTAGTTTAAGAAATAATACCAATTTTAATAAAGTAATGAAAATACAAGATTTAACCAGTTTCTTTTTTAAATCTAAATACTTGAATTGACGTTAAACCACATGTTAAACACGACCAACTACGCAAAATTAAAGTTTAAAATTAAATAGTTCGTTTAAGGCCTAAAAATAAAAAATATCTATAAAGTGTTATATAGTTTTGAAAAGCTCTCGAAAGGGGAAACTTAATGGTTAAGAAATATACAGGGTGTTCCATTTAAAAAAACATATGTTTAGTTAATATCTCGAAAAATATCACATCTGCTGAAAATCTAACCATGCCGCTCGATTCTACGTAGAAAATTCTAGTAGGATCCATTTTTACAAGGTAACAGAAATGCGAGGGGGGTCCGAAAATGAAAAAAAAAATCAATTTCGTCCTGTATCTCAAAAACGGAGGGGACCATGAATATTTTTATGCCATCTTTCGTTTCATCAAAAAGTAGCAACACTTCGCGAAAATCGCAACTCTCTATCACTAATAACAACCGAGATACCCTGCAATTACAACGAAATCCGGACACCCTGTACACAGTAAATTTTTGAGGTTGAATTAGTAAAAACTGCAAAACACGTGTTTAAACATTTGTTTTTTAGAGTACTTCAATGAAGTTTCGACTTAATAGGACAATCTAATATTCTTTTTCCATACAAGGTTTAAACCCCTATTTTACCTCCTCAATTTTGAAAAACCCTACCTTGGTGGATGCCTCCGTTATATAAGAAACCTCTGTGCAAAATTTCAAGTCCATAAACATAATTTAGTTAGTAACCTACACTTTGATTACCTTAAAGGAAAAGTGTGGGTAGCTGGTAATTTCCTCATTTAGAAAGCCAATATAGCAACAAAAAGCTTAAAAAAAAGATGTATTAAATTAGGTTGTTTCATTAGTAGCCCTTACTTTTTTCAAAAATACCATGACTAATTTACCAACAACATCGACTACGACCGACCAGAACGGCAAACAAGTCAATGAAAAATTAAACATAAGTGAATACCGCAAGAGCAAAAAAAAAGCCAAAATGCTAGAAGCGATAATATAAGATTTGGTAACTATACGTGACAATTATACATTATATTTAACGCCATCGGAAATTTTCAAAATCCTGCCTTACGGCTAGGGGACTATTTTGATATTGTGGACTATTTACATTTACATTTACAGACATTAACAGATACCCCAGGCATATCGCCGAGACAAAAAGGCGTTTCCGAAAACCCGAATTTCGTGTTATGGCCACCTCCCAAGGTCATATTTATAAAAATACAAACTGGCGTATCTCTCTCTCTCTTATGGTTATCGTGATATTATAAATTATGTAGGCGTAAGTCAGCCATGTATGAAAATTTTCAAAAAAGTTAATAGACAAAAAGTATCTCTCTTTTAAAATTCGGTAACTCCGTAAATACATCTTTCTTTGCAAGAAGCATAAACTACTTAGTCTACTAAACAACTTACATAAGTGTACTGTAAATTATAACAGAAGAAGAAGGTTCAGTAACAAATGCAATACTGGCTTAATTTTCAATCGCTTCTCCTGAAAAATATGTTAAATGGAGTTACGCTCCTTTGTCTTTCCAGCGACGATATGTAGGTACTACACAAAAGTCAAACGAAGTTTTACGGAAAAATCCGAATTATACACAGTTGTGAGTGTTTGCGTGCAAGTGCAAGTGCAATACGCATATGCCAATATAACATCCTTAGATGCAGAACGTTCTTTTTCAAAATTTACCTCATTGTGTACTGCAAAAACACGAAGGTTATCGGCCGATACCATGGAATGTTTATTGATGATGCAGTTGTACGCGGAAACAACGCATCAGCCAGTTATCACTAATAATCAAACTACACCACGCCTGTACCTATTTTTGTATTTAGTTTTTCCCATGTGCTGCAGCTCTTCATTACGACTTTTTATTTGGCACATAAGTTTTTACATCTAAGTAGGTACATGTGTTTTTTTTGTGAAATAGGTATATCTAATCTTTAAAACCGTGGTATCACGTCCGTGACTTTAATGTTCGTATTGCAATGGTTGTGAAAATTGTTGCATTTAGTACAAAATGGCTGCTGGCGGCCGCCGTATTTGCTATTGTTTACGGAGTACAGATCTTTCACCAAGACCTTTAATGTGGCATCCCCAGTGAAATGTTTGGAAAGTTGGTTTTAGATACAACTTAACGACATCGCCGCCATATTTGTTTTTTTTTTCTGGAAAAAGTATAGATATATCATTAAAATTTACAATGCCTTCATCACCACCTTTCCTTTGGAAGGATATTGCAATGTGAGGAAAAACTTTTCTTTTTCTGTACAACACAATGGCTGCTGTCGGCCGCCATATCTATTTTTCTTACACTTCACCTATCTTATGTCACTCTTCGTATGAAGATAATTTACCGACGAGCCATTTTGTGGAATTGGTCCCTCCATTCCACGTAATATATATCTACACATTGTACATACACCCCTATATACATAAATCGCGCGTATATTTGCATTACATAAATTTTGCATTTACATTACATGTGCGAAAAACATACGTCTACCTTTACTTGCGCGCAGGTAGGTAAAATACAATAAAGATTAGGTATGTATTTTCTTTGTACTTCATTTTATCCATGCGATGCGACAGACGTCGGTAACGTCACTGGATAGGCTTAAAGAACCAAGCCAAATAATAAAATAAATAATATGTGAATATCTCCGGTCGGTCAGCTGTGTGGGTCGCCGCGTCATGATAGTTGCGGTGATGCCGGTGCAAAAATATAATTTACCGGGGGGCGGTCTTAGACAGAGACAGAGGTGTTGCTGTCCTATGTTAGATCGGTATGCCGCCGGAATTTCTTTTCGCTGATGATTCGCCTTAATTAAAACTTAGTATTAGAACGGTAATTGATGTTTAATATTTCCCTAATTCTAAACTAAAACTTTCACAGCCAAAGACCAAGAATTTATCAGTCATGAGTCATGCATGTATGCATGCATGCATAAAAGCAGTTTGTAAAATGGCGCGAAAGAATTAAACATAACCCAAAAATAATAAAAAGCAACATACCTCGAATTCATCTCCTATTACTTATACGCAACCTCTGAACCTCTGAATTGATTTTATTATTTATATGTTTTTATTTACTTAAAACCACAGTATCTATAGCACAAACAACAAATCAAATCAAGAAGACTGAAATAACAAGTAAACAAGTGCAAGCTTATCTCGTAAATTGCAGACGTATCCAGTGGCGGCTCGTGACCGTGATTTTGTGGGGGGCACAAATCACAATTTCAACTTTCTATAATATGTCAATGCAAGATATAAAAAGACGAACATTTCTTGATCGTTTTGATAATATGTTAAGTATAAAATAATTTTTTAAGATAAAAGATGATGCCAAAAATGTTAGTATCTTCTAAAATCATCTTTCTGAAAACTTTATTATTTTTAAGCAAAAACTAAAACTATAAAAATATACATACAAGTATAACAGTTCATACAATTAGTTTTGATATAATCCTTATAAACTATACTAAGAAAATAATTATGGAAACTTGACGGGTGTCACATCCAAAAGTGACATATTTCGCAGGTAACTTTTTGAGTGTCACTAGTGTCACCACTTGTATGTCATACTTCACTATATATTTATGATAACTATTTTTAAAATTAACACCCATACAATAAATTTGGGGGAGCTATGTCCCCCCCACTGACGAGCCGCCACAGGACGTATCAGCCTAACACGTCGGGACTTTAAGAGTCTACGATTCGCAGCACCGAATTTTTCCGAGGGGCTAGTGTCGAGAGTCGGCGATTTCTGAATATGCGCCTCGGACATGATCTGACCGCGTTATCTTCTGAGTGGTATTTTATACTATTGTAGCAATGTAACATTATGTATATACGTACACTCTGTGTACAAAGTCCAGGACCGGCTGATTATTTTAAAAACTAACCAGCGAAGAATGTTTCAAATACAAATTTTTAAGGCTCCCAAAAACTCCAAATTCCAAGTAATTTGAAAATTAGTTGGAATATACAGGGTTTCTTAAAAAGTTGAGATGAATTAAAATTGAATTTTTAAATAAATTACTCTATTTTTAGCTTTAATTTATAATTCTGCTTAAAATTATACGCTAAGTTTATGTAACGCTCCTTTATCCAAACCATTGATTTAGAAACAAGGGCGAGTTTCCATTATGTACATTTCAGAGCAACCAGGGATTCCCCAAGTTATTTGTAACCCAGCCAACTATGTGCCCCCCACCTACATCTTAAGAATGGTTGTTGCCAGGCGTTCAGTTATGTGGCATATTTTCAGATTGATAAACTATACTAAAATAACCCAATAACTGTAAGTTAATTTCTTCAATTCTAAATATCACAGGCTAAAGCATATCACTAAGGATTAATAAGAAATACCGATGTACCATTATTTCTCGTCATAATAAATTTCAGTAATTTATTTCCGTTGCATGGTGGCGAAATTTAGAGTGAGAGTGGCAACGTCGCTTCACGTGGCGTCGTCTGGTTCATAGGTAAATCTAGATGATTTAAAGGCGTAATTTTGTGTGTACACGTTTCGGGCAGATCGGAATGTACGTATACAGTGAAATCTTAAGTGATTTTTGGTTTTTCCTGAAATGACTTTATCCATAAACTTTAAGAAATGGTGAGTCAGTGCCAAGTGTGTGTAGAAATGGATTCTTTTAATCCGGAACTATCTTTTAAGAGGTTTGCTGGGTGGAATACAGAATACAATAAAACCATTATGGTGGCGCGCGGAATCGGAATTATAGCTGCCGTTCTTTGTACTACCCACGCACAATGTCATAATGAAGTTACATTTTTTTTCTATTCTATTTTAAATGGATTCTCATAGAAGACTATGGTGCGCGACAATTACTGCTAAAATCTAATAATTTGGTAAATTGTTTATTCCGGTCTTGTCATAGATGGAATTAATAATAATAGTTTAATTTTTTCCCTTACAAATAAAAACATTGCTGTTTCCCGTGAATATATTTGGAACATATATTTCGAATGAGGTTTTTACAAATTCTATTAAGAAGTTAAGACAATTGGGCTGACAGTACTCGATATATGGTAGCAGATGCGCAAGTCCCACACTGGTTAGTCGACATGATGACGTGGTACCGCGAAATGCACAAAAACAGTGGGAGCAGTATGATCGACCTCTTTTAAACCGTTGAAGTCGTCTTGAAAAATGCACCGTCCTACAGCAGGTAAACCGTCACTCAGAAAGTCTAGCTACCGTGAATCGACCGGCACGTATTTTCTAATGCATTTTAAATAGGTGTATCCCTCACTTATTCCTTATCCTCTTCCCCAGTTTACGTGTGTGTTCTCGTACTCGGCAAACTTTCCTTTTCCTCACTACCTCACCGTACCCGATTGGTTATCCTCTTTTAACCTGATTTTCTCTTACTCCATAATCTGCTAGGTGTTCTCATACCCGTAGGATTGTCATCCTTTACCCAAGGTTTCTTTTATCCCGCAGTCCACGAGGTGTTCTCGTGACTGGTGGATTGCGAGACCAACGAGGCGTTCTCGTACCCGGTCGGTTCCGATAGGCATCTCGCTTACCCTTCCTACTCCCCTTATTCTGCTGAATTGTCGTCGTTGTTTGAACGTGAACATCGGCACAAACCTCGGAAATGAACATTGCAAGTATTTTGGAAAATATAGCCGCCCGTTTCAGTAATATGAGACCACCGCATTGTTGATTGTATAATAACTGTGTTCAGTATCTTTTTGGTGACGCAAGGAACCCGCTACCGTGACTAGCTTACGTGCCTGGGACCGTTCAAACGTAATTGAAATGAAAGACTTACATTAATTCCCTGTAATTTTACAACCGATCGGTAAATGATGTGTCCGCGGAAATATACGTAGGTAATTGTTTTTCTGAACTGTGTCGCTCTGTATCATATTTTTCTGATGTTTAACTTATGGGCGCGATGTTTCTCGAATGAAATATTTATTTAGGCTAATTAAAATTGCATAGGTACTGTATAGTTCTCGTAAGTACTTACATGTACTAATGAAAAGTATCGCATTTTATTTATTCGTTGTCATGAAAAAGGAATAACTTGTTAGAATAGGATACGACCCCTGGATACCGTTTCTCCACTGGCTCAAAGCTACTCCGATAGGCATAGTGGACCCTTAACCACTTCAAACAACTAAGGGTGGCGCCCGAGACTTTACGATTTCCGAAACAATAAAAAAGTCCGAAAAGCGTCAAACGACAAATTTCCCGGTACATTTTTTTTGGCCCCCGAGCAGGGGCCTGATACGCATGCGCGTATTTTTTTTCAGAATAAAGTATTTATCACGGGAGGGGATTCTTTTAGTTTGAACATAAGCCATCTGAATTTGATTTTTATTACTAGTCCACCCCGATTTTACTGACCACCCAAGCTTCAGAAGTGAGACTTGGTAATGCAATTGCAAAAATTTAACCTGGGCACTGCCGGCTCGGTCGATATATTACGTGAACGATTAATTAGATTCATCAGAGATTGAAGGGCTACACCACAACTTACTAGTAGAGTCTTTTTAAGTCCGTCAGACCAAATCGGGATCGGGATTCCTACCATGATCCCCACTCTTCACCCTACCAAATCCACCCACTCCACCCCCCCACCAAATCCACCTACTCCACCCTACCAAATCCACCCACTCTTCACCCTATCAAATCCACCATACCAAATCCACCCACTCTTCACCCCACATTATATAAATTCCTTACACCTAAAATTACACTAAAACAAAAATTCACAACCATGTCTTTGGTAGTAGCTGTGGATCTCTCATGGGATACAGAACCCTGCGAAACCTACAATTCCGAAGAATATATAAAAAATAATTTACTTTTTAGAAAACCTCCACCTAATCTCTCCAAAAAAGCAAAAAAAATTTCGAGAAGTCAAGCGTAAAAGAATTCAAAAATTAGCAGCAGCAGAAATCCTAAACTAGAAAAATGACATGTGCATCGGTAAACTTATTAATGGATCTTATGAATGACAAACGACAACTTATTGAATTGAGCTGGGAAGAACTGAAACTAATACCTTTGGAGTACCTTATTAGACCTGCGAAACCTTTAGAATTACATGAAGTTTGGTCAAATTTACGTGAAACATATAAGATCAGCTTCAATTTACAAATTAAATTACCATGCTTTGTTCACTACAACCGACCAGATTGGAAAACGCATTTTGATGGTCCTCCAGTATCCAGAAACAATGTTACTTTTGTAATTTTTCCACTTAGTCTGTAAATATTTAATATGATCTATAATAAAAAAAATATTTACAGACTGAGTGGAAAAATTACAAAAGTAACATTGTTTCTCGGATACCGGAGGACCATCAAAATGCGTTTTCCAATCTGGTCGGTTGTAGTGAACAAAGCATGGTAATTTAATTTGTAAATTGAAACTGATCTTATATGTTTCAGGTAAATAAGACCAAACTTCAAGTAATTCTAAAGGTTTCGCATGTCTAATAAGGTACTCCAAAGGTATTAGTTTCAGTTCTTCCCAGCTCAATTCAATAAGTTGTCGTTTGTCATTCATCCATCCATTAATAAATTTACCGATACACATGTCATTTTTCTAGTTTAGGATTTCTGCTGCTGCTAATTTTTGAATTCTTTTACGTTCGACTTCTCGAATTTTTTTTTGCTTTTTTGGAGAGATTAGGTGGAGGTTTTCTTAAAATTAAATTATTTTTTATATATTCTTCGGGATTGTAGGTTTCGCAGGGTTCTGTATCCCATGAGAGATCCACAGCTACTACCAAAGACATGGTTGTGAATTTTTGTTTTATTATAATTTTAGGTGTAAGGAATTTATATAAGGTGGGATGAAGAGTGGGTGGATTTGGTGGGGTGAAGAATGGGTGGATTAGGTAATGTGAAGAGCGGGTGGATTTGGTATGGTGGATTTGATAGGGTGAAGAGTGGGTGGATTTGGTGGGGGGTCTAGTGGGTGGATTTGGTAGGGTGGAGAGTGGGGGGATCACGGTAGGAATCCCGATCCCGATTTGGTCTGACGGACTTAAAAAGACTCTACTAGTAGGTTGTGGTGCAGCCCTTCAATCTCTAATGAATCTAATTAATCGTTCACGTAATATATCGACCGAGCCGGCAGTGCCCAGGTTAAATTTTTGCAATTGCATTACCAAGTCGCACTTCTAAAGCTTCGGCGGTCAAAAAATCGGGGTAGACTAGTAATAAAAAATCAAATTCAGATGGCTCTTGTTCAAACTGCGACGCACTTTGTTAAAAAAAGTGTTTAGTTATAAACTGTCAAAGATACTATGATGAGTGTCATTGACCAAAAACTTACCGCTTAAAACTTGAAAAGAACATTAAAAAAATTCAGGAAGATACTCTAAGAAAGAAACAGGAACAGCAGGGTGTTCTGTGTGAAGCAAGCTGTAGTAGAGCGCGTGCAAATTAGCCATCAGCTCACTTAGCCGGATAGGTTCGATTGGACGCCACCAGTTTTTTACACCGACACAAACTGGAAGTCGCCTAGGTGGTCTAGGAACCTGCTTCAACACACAACAAACGTTAATAGAAAAATATAAAATTTGGAGAGAAACAATTGACTTGAACTAAAGCGCAAAATTTTATGACTAATAAAAAAAATTAATATTAAAAGAAAAAGCCCTTGGCCTGAACTGAATCGCAAAATTTAAGTAAGTTACAAAAGGAATACAAAATATGAGTTACATTGATTTAAAAAAACATATCAATGAAATAAGTAATCGTTGAACACCAGATTGTAAAATTTAAACAAGCTTAAGATAAGATTAAGAAGTTACGTCAATAAACAAAAGAAATTATTACTTGAGGACATCGATAACTAAATAAAATTGTAGAATTCATTGATACTTTAATGATAAACGTTAATATTTACAAAAACTTAATGTTCATTAACTGACCAGTCTAACGCTGCATTATGTTATCTTACATTAACAATAAAAATAATAAAAGTACAACAAAAGAAAAATAATTGATAATTAAATCATAAGTTTACGCAAGATTCAAAGTATAAACAAAGAAAAAGGCTTAAGCGAAGCCAGTAAAAATAACTAAAAATTGAAACCCCTACGGTAGCTTGACTTAAAATTTACACGTTCAAGTAATATTCAAAGTAAAAGAATAGCTTCAGCGAAGCCAAAAAACAAAAGAAAATAATTAAAACTTAAAACCCCTACAGTAGCTCGACTTAAAAGCTAAGCGTTTAGTACTAATTGAATCAACCGTATCAATGTACAACATAAGCAAAAGAAAACCAGACAATTGACTTTAGAAAAATTTTGGTCATTGAAATTAAGAGAAAACATTCCTTATAGGAAGAAACCGTTTAAATATAAATAATCAAAAACATACCGCTTATGTATATCTATAAAAGAACAAATGTGCAAATTAAATCAAATATACCGCCAAAGCAAGCCAACTACTTAACTACTTTAAGTCCCAAAAGCAAGTAGTACAATATAACAAATGAATAAGAATAACTATTTATAAAGCAACTATGTAACCACCTTAAGGTCCAGAAGGAAATAGTACGATATAATAAAAAGGTGTAAAATGTGTACGAGCGAAATAAGTTTCTAAGTACACCAAAATAATAGTCAAATGACAAATTGAAAATAAAATAGTAGGCCAATTAACCTCTCTGAAAGCATAAAAATGTTTCTTTTTACCAATCGTTATAGCAAAAGCAAAAATAAATCTAAATTTTCCAACTACATAAACATAAAGCCCGGAACTCCAAGCTCGTACACTTGCTTATAAAAGATTTTGTGGTATTTATCCGAAATATTATTTAATTACATTAAAAAAACTTTCTTGACAGGCTGGCGACTGGCCCTTAATAATAACAAATTAGTATATTTAATAACGCTGCTTAATGCTTAATCCCTCAGTCTGGAGTATATGACAGGCTTGTCAATTTGGCGTTTACGATGACAAATTATACGGTCAGAACTAACCAGTACCACAAATTTCTTTATTCATATATAAATTACGGTTTGAAATTAAGATTACAGATAGCCCAATAACTCCTGCACGGGCTTGCGATAGTATAAAGTCAATAAAAAAACTAATCTACATTAAGAGGGTCTAGGCATAACTTAAAAATTATACGATCTTTACGGCACACGATAAGCCTCAAAAATTATTCAACCTCTTAAAGAATGCAAATTAGGTAAAGTAATATTAATATTAAAGAAATGGAGACGCTTGGTTATTATTATTCATAATATGATGTAGCACATAGAGCTACCCAAGAAAGCTAGTCTAAGAAAATAATACTGCGAAGCAGAATTTCGATGGCAGAGATTTGGTCTGACGGACTTAAAAAGACTCTACTAGTAGGTTGTGGTGCAGCCCTTCAATCTCTGATGAATCTAATTAATCGTTCACATAATATAACGACCGAGCCCGCAGTGCCCAGGTTAAATTTTTGCAATTGCATTACCAAGTCGCACTTCTAAAGCTTGGGCGGTCAATAAAATCGGGGTGGACTAGTAATAAAAAATCAAATTCAGATGGCTTTTGTTCAAACTGCGACGCACTTTGTTAAAAAAGTGTTTAGTTATAAACTGTCAAAGATACTATGATGAGTATCATTGACCAAGAACTTACCGCTTAAAACTTGAAAAGAACATTAAGAAAAATTCAGGAAGATACTCTAAGAAAGAAACAGGAACAGCAGGGTGTTCTGTGTGAAGCACGCTGTAGTAGAGCGCGCGAAAATTAGCCATCAGCTCAGTTAGCCGGATAGGTTCGATTGGACGCCACCAGTTTTTTACACCGACACAAACTGGAAGTCGCCTAGGTGGTCTAGGAACCTGCTTCAACACACAACAAACCTGCTATTCATAAGTAAAAATTAAAACATAGGGCGCAGTGAGCTGAATAAAAATCAACTTAATACATTTAACCCTGTACATATATTTACACAAAAATAGTTTACAGTTGATGTTAACAAAAATTGTTGGGCGATTTTGCCCCCCCGCAAAATAAAAAAAAGGTTGCACTCAAATAATCCAAATAAGGAAATAACTTCCTGAGGAAGTCTGTCCTCATACACAATAAAATATAGGTTGGCCCCTTAGCCCCTACTGAAGGCAATAGGGAGGCTTCTTTACACCCAGCGGAAAAGAAGTAGGGATGCTTCGTAGCCCCTACCAAAGAGAAGTAGTGATGCTTCGTAGCCCCTACCAAAGACCCTAGGAACAAAACCATTCCTAGTAGTTACAGTAATTCAAATTTAATTAATAAAAAAGGTATACGTTACGTTAATAGAAAAAAATAAAATTTGGAGAGAAACAATTGACTTGAACTAAAGCGCAAAATTTAAGAATGACAAATAAAAAAAATTAATATTAAAAGAAAAAGCCCTTGGCCTAAACTGAATCACAAAATTTAAGTAAGTTACAAAAAGAATACAAAATATGAAGTTACTTTAATTTTAAAAAAAATATCAATGAAATAAGTAATCGTTGAACACCAGATTGTCAAATTTAAACAAGCTTAAGATAAGATTAAAAAGTTACGACAATAAACAAAAGAAATTATTACTTGAGGACATCGATAACTAAATAAAATTGTACAGTTCATTGATACTTTAATGATAAACGTTAATATTTACAAAAACTTAATGTTCATTAACTGACCAGTCTAACGCTGCATTATGTTATCTTACATTAACAATAAAAATAATAAAAGTACAACAAAAGAAAAATAATTGATAATTAAATCATAAGTTTACGCAATATTCAAAGTATAAACAAAGAAAATGGCTTAAGCGAAGCCAGTAAAAATAACTAAAAATTGAAACCCCTACGGTAGCTTGACTTAACATTTACACGTTCAAGTAATACTCAAAGTAAAAGAATAGCTCTAGCGAAGCCAAAAAACAAAAGAAAATAATTAAAACTTCAAACCCCTACAGTAGCTCGACTTAAAAGCTAAGCGTTTAGTACTAATTGAGTCAACCGTATCAATGTAAGACAACATAAGCAAAAGAAAACCAGACAATTGACTTTAGAAAAATTTTGGTCATTGAAATTAAGAGAAAACATCCCTTATAGGAAGAAACCGTTTAAATATAAATAATCAAAAATATACCGCTTATGTATATCTATAAACGAACAAATGTGCAAATTAAATCAAATATACCGCCAAAGCAAGTCAACTACTTAACTACTTTAAGTCCCAAAAGCAAGTAGTACAATATAACAAATGAATAAGAATAACTGTTTATAAAGCAACTATGTAACTACCTTAAGTTCCAGAAGGAAATAGTACGATATAATAAAAAGGTGTAAAATGTGTACGAGCGAAATACGTTTCTAAGTACACCAAAATAATAGTCAAATGACAAATTGAAAATAAAATAGTAGGCCAACTAACCTCTCTGAAAGCATAAAAATGTTTCTTTTTACCAATCGTTATAGCAAATTAACTTAATTTTTACGATAAATAAATTAAAAGCATAATGATAGATAAAATTTTATTTATAATTTTACGATAAATAAAGTAAAAGCATAATGAAAGATAAATTTCATTTATAACTAGTATATACATAATATTTTTACATTCAGTTTAACAATTATTTTGTTCATACTTTGTGTTGATAGTTGCAATTTACACACAACATAATTTTTAATTCGGGTGATAAAGAGAGGTTAATCAAAAGTACAATTTTATTGGTAGCAATTCTTATAATTGTATAATCCACATATATATATATTATATATATATATATATATATATATATATATATATATATATATATATATATATATATATATATCTATATATATATATATATATATATATATATATATATATATATATATATATATATATATATATATATATATATATCTATATATATATATATATATATATATATATATATATATATATATATATATATATATATATATATATATATATATATATATAAATTTACATTGTGGCACCATAAAATATATATAATGACAATGTGGCACCCGTAAATGCAATTTGGCACCCGACTTTGGGAGCCAGATTGTTTTGCTGTGTAAATTTTTTATATTATAGAGAAAGTCGTTATACAAATTATATTAAAAAATAAGGTGGGTGCCTCATTTACGTCGAATTTCTTTCGACATACAATTTAGTTCAGGTTGAGTTGGGGATAAGCAGAATAACGACGTTGGTAGCGCAAATTAAAATATAAAAGAATATTTCTAGCTTGTGCTTTGTATATATACGTTGATGGTATGTGTTGTGTTCGTGACACCCAAAGATGAATTTACTTTCCGGCATTTCTCAAAGGACCGAACGATTAGTAAGCTTAGGTATCCGTAAGTACGAATTTAATTAGAATTAATTATTGGAGATTTTCAAGTGTTCATGTTTTAAAAACAATAAATTACTGAATTAAGATATAAAATATGATACATAAAGGAGCCACCCCTATAAGTTTTTTATTTTCTAACTTAAACAAATGGAAATCGATACGTATGTATGTATATTACATAAATATGCATTGATTGACGGTTTCAATGTTTTTTTGTCACTTTTTGCTAACTGATCTTAAAATTATTTTAATTTCTGATCTAAAATGCCCCAAATGAGTCAAAATGATTATTTTTAAATGAGTCTGGGCAAAATAATCTTCATATTGATTTTTAAATTTGTAAAATTGTTTTTTTTTTACGCTTATTCACTTTTTTATGATTTTTTGATTATTAGCATAATCAGAAAAAGCATGTTATTACGAATACATGAAAAAAATTAAAATGTACTTCAAAAATAATTTAATAAGCTGGGCGCCAAAAAAATAGGAACAGGCGATTCTTTGCACAATTTTCAATGTGTTGTAACTTTTTAAGAAAATTTTGTCTCGGTTTTGGCATTCGAATGTCCATTTGGTCTAGAATATGTGACTGAAAATGATTTTCGAGAAGGAATATACTTTTGATGTTAAACAGGGTAATGTAAAAATAAAAAAGTTTGGATGTGTGATGAATTTCTTTTCCGCGTTGCGGTATGGGCCGTTAGTAAGGTAATATCAATATTTCTAGACGTTTTTGTTAGTTTTTGATAAATGCCCTTTGGCAGCAGATACACTACTAAACAAAAATGTTTGAAATTCCTGGCAGCACAATTTTTAGAAGGCTGTAGTTTGAAAATGGTTTTACCGATTGCGACCAGCATTCCAGATTCTGACAGCTCATTTTCTGTTGATTTTCGATGACTCCAAAGCTTTTCCTTCAGATGACCATTTTCACATTATACCGAGGACGAGAAAAACATTAACTCAAAATTGCGCTAATTATGCTAAATGTGTTTCTTTTTAAGTGATGTCAGTTGGGCTGTATGCATTTTTTTGTTTCAAAATTGTTTATTTAACATATCTCGGGACTGCTTTTTTCCTTTTCTGGTTTACTGCCTCCTGAGTAAACTTTTTGGCAGCACAATTTTAAAACGCTGTAGCTTAAAAACGGTTTCATCGATTTAGACGAGCTTTTCCGATTTTGAACGGTAATTTCATGAGAATTAATACGCTATTCTTGAAAATTAAAAATTTTCTTATAAGGGGTTAGAGAAAAAGTAATCGCAAGTTTAAAAAAAATGAGATAAATGGCTGTAAAATTTGCGTCAATGGTTATTTGGGTCAATGTCTCGGGGCGATTATTAATGTGTCTGGGTAAGTGCCCCTTTGGCAGCAAAATTTTTAAAACGCTGTAGCTTGAAAACAGTTTGACGATTTCTGACATGCGTTTTGGATATGTCAAGCTCATTTTGGTATAGATTTTTTTAAATTGATTTGTTTTTCTTCACTTTTCGGTAGAGCCGTAGCTAGGTGTAGGCAGAGTAGGCCTTTGCCTAGGAGCGCCGGTGGCAAGGGGCGACAAAGTGTCTATAAGCTAATTAGGTCTTGTTATAGGGGCGCTAAAATCCTGACTTGCCTTCAGTTACAGTTAGCCAAGAAGCAATTAGGTCTTGTTATAGGGGCGCCAAAATCCTGGCTTGCCTTCAGTCAAATTTAGCCTAGCTATGACTCTGCTTTTCGGCGCGATTTTTCGTGTTGAAAGTAGTACTTTACCTCAGTGCGGGAAAGTTACTGTTCGGCAAGTTTTTTTTGGCATAGGTAGCTACTTTTACAATAGACAGCGGCAAGTTTATCTTTTTCGTTGTATCCGTAGCATCGAACAAATAAATATTTTCGTCATTTTCATGTCAGTTTAAATTAGAACTGCAGCGTTTAAACGGGTTTTAATATTTAATTTTCGCACTTGTGCGGTAAAGTTGCTTTTCTCTATTTCTTAAAAAACAAAAATGTTCATTTAACCCCACAACTTAATAGTTCTTTACAAGTTTTCTTATTTAAATGGCGTTTTCATCAATTTAGTAAGATTAAAATTTTGTTTTTCTCTAAGTTTTTGTTAAATTTGCTTGACTGCTTGATTGAACTCCGCTTTGCGTCCGTCGGTCAACTGCCGTCGCGTGCGGAAACGTATTACTTTCCGCACTTGTTAGGTCAATAACTATTACCGAACTTTCCGAAGACAAAAAAGGAGGTGTGCATCAACAAAAAAAAAACATTAAATAATTTAAATTATAATTTCCTGGCTAGAACGTTTTAATTTTTGTTTATTTAAATGTTCAAATAAAATCTTAATTATGTGGTATCTATTTATTTGCAATAAAATGATTTCTCCGATTAGGCTAATGCGCCACAACAGTGTCATTACAAAAATTGAATTAGCGTCAAATAATCACTTTTGCAAATTTTAAATGAGTGTGGGAAGGCTGTAAAAACTCAAAGATGATCAAAATTATTTTTCCCCGACTACACTCAATATTAACCATTTTGACTCATTCGGAGCATTCTACATTGTAAATTGAAAATAAAAATAATTTTGAGGCAAGGTACCAAAAAGTAACGAATGAGGAATCCTTGTACTCGGAATGTGACTTGCTTTCAAAATGAGTAAAAATATACAGGGTCCTGTTTAAAATGAGAAAGTTCGGGTCATTTCCGGTTAAACCGAAGTGACAGAAAGCAATTGAATATGTGTCAAAAAATGCATATTTATGTACCGAATTTAATTTATTTTTCTTAAAACCAAAAAAATAGTGGGGGTGGTCCACCGTCCAAAAACACCCAGTATAGACTTTTTTATTAGTGCAATATTAATTATTGTTTAATGGGTGTCCCCACAATTAACGTTACAGGCCATAACATTTTTGTTTTTAAAGATAAAATTTTAAAAATTTTTTTATGGAATTCAATTATAGAATTTTTAGTCTACAAGTTGTAGACTAAAGATTTTAAATCATCTCCCCTTAACAACATCAACCTCAAAAACCACCCTAGCTTTTTTTTCAGATGTCACCCTCATTTGTTTTTAGATATCGCGTGAAATTACAAATTTAATAGTGTTTAAAAAATTACAATTTTTTATCATCGTGCGAAAAAAAATGTATATTTTTAACGTGAAAAAATGGTTTTTATACACCATTAAATTTATAATTTCACGTGCTTTCCAAAAATGAAAAATGGGGGTGAATTTTGAAACTGAGGTGGTTTTTAGGGGATGGTGTTGTTAAAAACAAAAAAGTTATGGCCTGTAAAGTTAATTGTGGGTCTCCCGTTAATATAGTTTATTTTGGGCCAATATCTGTTTTCTGACTAATATGGATTATTGTATAGCACAAGATGTCCAGATAGTCTGCAATATATTTTTTTAGATCAGAATGAGTTAGGTAATAAAGATCCAGAAGCAGTTCCAGGGATATCCACATCCAACAGTGGTCCTAGAAGATGCCCAGGTAAGTACATATACTTTTTATTGATGTAATATTAAATATTGTTTAATATAGTACAAGGTGTCCAGTTAGTGCGTAATCCTTCTATACCTGCTCAGGTGTTACAGGTATGTTTCTTGGTTTTACCTGATCTGGTTCACTTTGCGAAATTATTTTCAATTGCCCGGGGTGTGTCAATAATTCATGACTAAATGTGATCCGTTTTTAACATATTAACAGCTGCAAATTAGCCATTTTGCAAATTTGACCGCCTAGAAAATATAAATTGCCTGAGATCAAGCAAAACGATTTTCATTTTCTTAATTTAAGTAATTTAAACTTTTCATAAGCTAGCCATTAGGACCATTTGAGCTTAATCAGAGATCAAAAATTTCAGATTAAATTTATTCTTGGACTAAATTCAAAGTTAGTGTCAATGGATAGCTTATGGAAAACCGAGACAGGAAAGTGCAAACCGTTTTGGTCTCCTATTCGATTTTACAACGTGCCAAAGATGCCGAAAAGGTCATTTTTTAACTGTAAATATTTTAAAAATGGTACGAGATAGGTATACATCTATTACTGACAAAATGTTTCAATGATTAGTAAATTCTAAAAAGTAAAGTCAATAACATAACACATATAAAAACAAAGTTGTGTTCATTTCCTACTTTTTGACACACCCTGTATAATTGAAAATATTTTTCAAAGACGTACCAGAAAACCAAGCAACTTTTGCATATACCTTTTTTCATACTTGTAACACCAGAGCAGATATCAAAGAATTACACATAACTGGGCACACTGTATATACCTATTTTACATTTACAGGATCTAGACAAAGATGGTTGTATTCACAAAAGAAAGTAATGAAAAAAAATTTTCAAGCAGAAATTAAAGAGAAAAGAGTTCTTCGAAAGGGACAATGTGGAAAATTTTTAGAACACCATAAAGATAATTTTGCTAATGTTGCTTGGGTTAGATTAAAAACATTTGTTTTTAATGAGTTTACAATTTAGATTAAAAATGTCAGTTGACCCATTTAAAATAAGAAAAAATGGCTACTGCCGGTTAAATCGGAAGTACCTAACAGAAAACAAATGCGTATGATAATAAATGCATATTTATGTAATATACCATATACATAAACATTCTATACATATTATTTATTAATTTTCCCCATGGTGACTGACTCTCTGATCTTTCTTGCCTTATCTATTCTTTGCTATCGCATAAATCATTTTATTAGTGTCTTTTTTTTGCTTAAGGTTAAGAACAGGGGAAGCGTTCAGACTGCATCATTCTTACACTTCCAGCTGACCATTGGCATTTTCCAAAATACTAAATATGATTATATTAATTTATACTGTGTATCGCTTCATACTATGTTGTTTTTGGAAATAAATACCTTATTTATTTATTTATTTACTTAATATATATGTATCGAATTTCATTTGTTTTTCTTTAAAGAGTTATAGTGGTGGCCCACCTTCCAAAAACACCCGGTATATTATTAAAGCTAATAATTTTGCTTGATAATAATTATTAATTTTTTTATTCAACTTGAGTACACCCGATCCAAAGGAAAAAAAATTAAATATAATTCTCCCTGGGTGCCCCTTTACTATATAGTAAGTTTAATATAATATGTATATATACATTTGTAAACCTAATATCATATAATATTAATGCGGCACCCACCCAACTGGCAACAGTGGCGGGAGTCAGTTTAACTAATATTGATAAAATTTTATATACTAATGGTGCCTTTTGGTCACCATTTGTTTGGGTGCGAGTAGCGCAATCATTATTTATTTGCATATACGCTGGGAGCCACTTTTACGAGAACTGAGCGGGTGCCACTAAATGCAAAAAATAGGTATATATATATATATATATATATATATATATATATATATATATATATATATATATATATATATATATATATATATATATATATATATATATATATATATATAATATATATATATATATATATATATATATATATATATATATATATATATAATTGTATAAATTCACCTTGTCGTGAAGTTGATTTAATTGTAATAAAGAAAATATGTTATAAAGAAAATATATTTAAAAACAAGCAATATACAACTAAAAATTATACTTATAATTAAAAATATGTTTACATAACCTTTTCGGTTGTTTTCATCACACTGGTGAACAACCCAAATAGTTCTTTTTTATATCACACACACTTGAACAGTTTAGCGCGCTGCTGCTGCTACCGTTGGCTCTGAGGGTTGTGTTTGGCTGTCAGGATGGTCTTGCTCGATGCTGCATTGACGCCCACTGCTGTATTGCTTTCCAGTGTATCAGGGTGCACTGCTGTATCGCTAGTGAACGTGGTGGATTGGGGCAAGCCGCTAGGAGAATTTGGTCTTGTAGGAATATCATAAATCCACAAATCCAGTAATAATGCTTCCATATCGGAATGAATCGTGTTGCAAAACTCACTAAACTCTAGAAAAGTCATTTGAGACACTTTTTTACGCAAAGCTTCACTCACAGTTAATCTCATCGTATTACAGCGTTGTGACCACCCTTACTTCTCTTAGCACGCCACGAGGATAATTATATAGAAAGGTATCTCGCTAGTTCTCGGTTGCAAGATTTTCGAATGCTGATGTAATGTATGAATGCCGCCAGCCTATAAACAGTGGAGAAGGGCCAGGTTCATAAAAAGATTTATAGAGGGCGCCACATGATTTTATTTAATCCACCAGTACCAACCTACCTACCTATCAACCAAAACCATGAAAATGATAATTTCTTCCTCGTAACTTCCCAACGGAAACTATGCAGTAGCGAGGGACGCTCCCTCAGCTAAGCCACCTAGACTGATCGTCCTACAATAATTGTTTTTCCTATATTTTTTTCTTTTAGACACCCAAAAAGGAGTCCGGGTAATAAGAAGCGTTTTTCTTTGAAAATATGAAATATATTAAGTAATGCTGAAGATTTTGGGTAACACCCTAAAGATCAATTTAATTTAATTAGTGATTTTTATAATATAAAATATCTCATATATTAAGATTTTAGGTAACAACCTAAAGATTAATTTAATTATTGATTATTAATATTGCCTATTCCTAATAATGATCTGTAGGCTTATAAATTAACTTTTGGTTTATTTTTCCGAACCAAAATTAAACGAGGAAAGTAATACAATAACACTTAAACTACACATCATAAACCGTAAAAATATAGCACACTCGTGAAAGTACACTTAGATACCCAAAAGAAAATATTTACACGAAACTAAAACGACATAGTGTTATCAGGCGAAATAAGTCACCGTCCGCAGCTTACGTAAGCGTAGTGGAGAGGGAGAAAATTTTCTTTATTAACGCATGGCATTTAAAATTTGATGAACCGAGTTAATGTTTGAGAATTGTTCACCTTCACGCTAGGCTATTTACAGAGCTCAGGTTTTGTTGATTATTATCATTGTTTTATGAATATAAAATGATATGACATAGAACCAATTTTGGTTTTGTGAATATAAAATGGTATAAAAGTGAACCTATTTTTGTTTTATAAATATGAAGAAGTATAGTAGAGAACCATGACCGTCGTTAGTGGTTAATCCCCTCAACCGCGCGGATAATCTTCGCCACACGACCGTGGGACGGTGTAGAGATCGGAATTTTAACCCAGGATTGACACCCCAGCACTAGCACCCTGAAATATTAAAAAAAATAAATGGAACGAACTTACTCAATCACTCTAATTCAAACCTCCTTAGATTATTTGACGGCTCCTAGGATCAATCGTTGATATCGCCATGATGACTTCCACGGAACAAAGAAAATGACCGGTACCAGAAAATCCCTTAAAATAACAAAATACCCAATAAATTCCATGAAATTCCATAGGGAGGAAATATTTACAGTGCTAAACTAATGGACAAATACACTTAGAAAACCTACCTGTGGACTATCTCTCGGTCTGTAAAATCACGCCGATTTGGTGTACAATGGCGGCTCCCAGTTGAGACGAATATTTATCCCGAACACACGGTTGTGTTTTCTTACACGAAACTAAATCTCAGGTTGGCTTGAACCACGTCAACACAACCACCCAACTTTAAGAAAACACTGGTAAAACTAGGACTTTAACTCCCACAACCAATGTGGATTACTAGAAAATCGTTTTGTCTTAGCTTCACAATCGTCTCATTTGGAAAGAAAGATTCTCAGATCCGAAAATGGAACCAACCCACCGGTAAAAATTCTGTCAAAAACACTCAAGAGAGCTTCCACCAAATAGATGTCGTAACGTTAACGTTATATGATCAAACACACAAATTATTTAACCCTACTCTTTTAAAACCGATAACCTTACTGATACTATCAATGACTGATTGCCTACAACCACCTGTTGTAGTCAATTCAACCATTTATCCTATATTTAACATCCCTAAAATTAATCATCTAGAATTCTCCCACGTCAACCCGTTATTCAGTGTGGTTGTTAGAGAACCTTATCTAGATGTAGCAGGTAATCTCGACAAAATCACATCTTCTAGGCACCCTTGCCGATTAGTGCAACTTTTACCAACGATGCTGACGTCATCAGTCCATCTCCGATTTGTACCTAAACAATTACCACCTTACCAGAACGTACATAACCCAAAATTTGCAAACCAGCACGGGTAGATTACAAAATAACCCTCCATCTCGCATCTTTCCTTTCACAACCCCGGTGTGCCCAAGTGAAAATGTCCAACGCCACGCGGAGACCACTTCCGCGAAATCGGACACGTAAACTTGGCAACGTGTTGTCTGACCGCGCACACCTGTAGAGCGCAAGGTCTAGCAGACGAAGTGACAGCCAAACTCGAAAATGGCTACTTCAAAACAAAGATATTGCTGGTTCCAAAGAAAGTTGATAACTTTGGTAGGATATGTCCAACTTAATGTAACAAACTTAGAGGATTATAAACTTCCAACATTGGTTCAAGTGTAGACAGTGTTTGTGGCTCGAAAAATCAAAGGATGCTGCCAATTAAATGCTTGCATCTAGCAGTGGTCATGTGAACAAAGTTTTGATTTGATATTTTTGGGGTTTTTCCCAATACTTTTCGGTGAGTAAAGTTTAAAATACAAGAGAATACCGTTGTCTAATTTGAGTTGCTCTTAGGAGTTCCCTTAAAATAACAAGAAAACCCATTAGTAAAATTAGGTTGTTTATTTACAATAACATTGCCTTGCCCTCTATTGTCTTAACGCTATTTATCATTGTAACGACGAACCAGAACGTTACAAATTCCACCTTAACCTCCCTAAGAAAATTTCACAAATTTTCATCCACACTACACTCACAGCTTACTTATCCTATACTTTACAACTCTGTAGTATCTAACTACTACATTGAACATGTTACATGAACTATTACACATCAAATATAAATACACGTACATTCAAAAATTCGTAATAATTGTCCCCAATCTACCGAAAGCTTCCAAAACAAATGGTTGACAACTGGTAGCGCATAGGTTTAATTCAACTTAGATTTCAAACATGAGTATTCAACAGGAGTGATAACTACGGGTGAGAAATTTCAATCGGGATAGGCTTAATTCAACTTAGATTTCAAACATGAGTATTCAACAGGAGTGATAACTACGGGTGAGAAATTTCAATCGGAATAGGCTAGTCACAAACGGTACTGCAACTAGACCAATTAACGGAAGAAGCGTGTCTTCCCTTCATGCGCGAGGATGACCCAACAACCACTATGTATCGATATCTACGCACGGTTTCAAACTCTTCGCGTGCCACACCCCGCAATTTTTCCCATTCAAATCCTGTAACTCATACGTCCATGGTGACAGTCTTTTCTTAACCACAAATGGACCAACAAATTTATCTGCCAATTTGGCCGAAAAAAATTTGGCCGAGAAAAATTTAGCCGCATCCGACAATACAAAGTTTTTCCTATAAACTCTAGTTCCAACATCATAGGTAACATCACGTCTACGCAAATCATAAAAACGTTTATTGCGCATGGCCGCTCTTTCCAAATTCTTCCGAATAACCGCATGGAGCCTAACAAAAGCTTCCGCTCGGTTCCGCAGTAAATTATTCTCTCTTTTAAAACCGATAACCTTACTGATACTATCAATGACTGATTGCCTACAACCACCTGTTGTAGTCAATTCAACCATTTATCCTATATTTAACATCCCTAAAATTAATCATCTAGAATTCTCCCACGTCAACCCGTTATTCAGTGTGGTTGTTAGAGAACCTTATCTAGATGTAGCAGGTAATCTCGACAAAATCACATCTTCTAGGCACCCTTGCCGATTAGTGCAACTTTTACCAACGATGCTGACGTCATCAGTCCATCTCCGATTTGTACCTAAACAATTACCACCTTACCAGAACGTACATAACCCAAAATTTGCAAACCAGCACGGGTAGATTACAAAATAACCCTCCATCTCGCATCTTTCCTTTCACAACCCCGGTGTGCCCAAGTGAAAATGTCCAACGCCACGCGGAGACCACTTCCGCGAAATCGGACACGTAAACTTGGCAACGTGTTGTCTGACCGCGCACACCTGTAGAGCGCAAGGTCTAGCAGACGAAGTGACAGCCAAACTCGAAAATGGCTACTTCAAAACAAAGATATTGCTGGTTCCAAAGAAAGTTGATAACTTTGGTAGGATATGTCCAACTTAATGTAACAAACTTAGAGGATTATAAACTTCCAACATTGGTTCAAGTGTAGACAGTGTTTGTGGCTCGAAAAATCAAAGGATGCTGCCAATTAAATGCTTGCATCTAGCAGTGGTCATGTGAACAAAGTTTTGATTTGATATTTTTGGGGTTTTTCCCAATACTTTTCGGTGAGTAAAGTTTAAAATACAAGAGAATACCGTTGTCTAATTTGAGTTGCTCTTAGGAGTTCCCTTAAAATAACAAGAAAACCCATTAGTAAAATTAGGTTGTTTATTTACAATAACATTGCCTTGCCCTCTATTGTCTTAACGCTATTTATCATTGTAACGACGAACCAGAACGTTACAAATTCCACCTTAACCTCCCTAAGAAAATTTCACAAATTTTCATCCACACTACACTCACAGCTTACTTATCCTATACTTTACAACTCTGTAGTATCTAACTACTACATTGAACATGTTACATGAACTATTACACATCAAATATAAATACACGTACATTCAAAAATTCGTAATAATTGTCCCCAATCTACCGAAAGCTTCCAAAACAAATGGTTGACAACTGGTAGCGCATAGGTTTAATTCAACTTAGATTTCAAACATGAGTATTCAACAGGAGTGATAACTACGGGTGAGAAATTTCAATCGGGATAGGCTTAATTCAACTTAGATTTCAAACATGAGTATTCAACAGGAGTGATAACTACGGGTGAGAAATTTCAATCGGAATAGGCTAGTCACAAACGGTACTGCAACTAGACCAATTAACGGAAGAAGCGTGTCTTCCCTTCATGCGCGAGGATGACCCAACAACCACTATGTATCGATATCTACGCACGGTTTCAAACTCTTCGCGTGCCACACCCCGCAATTTTTCCCATTCAAATCCTGTAACTCATACGTCCATGGTGACAGTCTTTTCTTAACCACAAATGGACCAACAAATTTATCTGCCAATTTGGCCGAAAAAAATTTGGCCGAGAAAAATTTAGCCGCATCCGACAATACAAAGTTTTTCCTATAAACTCTAGTTCCAACATCATAGGTAACATCACGTCTACGCAAATCATAAAAACGTTTATTGCGCATGGCCGCTCTTTCCAAATTCTTCCGAATAACCGCATGGAGCCTAACAAAAGCTTCCGCTCGGTTCCGCAGTAAATTATTCTCTCGTGGTAACGATTCAAGTTCCTGCGAACCATCTCTTGACAAACCCAAGTTATTCGGCATTCTGCGACCAAACACAATGAAGTAGGGACTATGCTTAGTCGATTCGTGAGTCTGTGTACGAATGGCACAAGCAAGTTTCAAAAGATGACGATCCCAATCACGGTGATTCTCCGTGACGTAACATCGAATCATGGTCCCCAGGGTTTTATTCACTCTTTCGGTGGGATTAGCTTGAGGATGGTAATTAGCCGTAAATGATATCTGAATTCCGTACGAGGACATCAATCCTCTAAACTCCTTCCCTCGAAATTGTACGCCATTATCGCAAATAATACGTTTTGGTTGCCCAAATATTAGAAGCCAATTGTCCTCAATGGCCCTGCAACAAAAACTGGCCGTCGAGTTTCGCAAAGGAACAGTCACGGTGAATTTACTAAAACTATCCATGATCAACATAATAAATTTGTACCCACGAGTAGACCGTGGTAAAGGTCCAATCAAATCACATGTAATTACTTCGAAAGGTCCACTTGCGACCTGGTGTGGTTGCATAAGCCCAGCAGGTTTTCTCTGTTCTGGCTTATTTCTCAAACATACAGTGCACTTCTGTACATACCGGGTTATATCAGCTTTCATCTTAGGCCAATAGAATTTTTGACTTACTCTATGGAAAGTTTTTAGAACGCCCGGATGACCAGCACATGGGTCGTCATGACACTTACGTAAGATTTCAGCTCTCTCTGTTTTAGGTACCACCTGCTTCCAGTAATCACCATCGCTGGAAAGATCAGGAAATATACCAGTCTTACTATACTTATACAAAATCGAACCCACCACTCGCCAAGTTGAGAACTTTATCGGGTTTTTGTTCACCTTACAGATCATGCCACGATACCACTTATCCGTGACACTACAGGATTCATCTTTATTATTTTCCTGAAATTTATTATCAGATACCAAGGTATCCAAGTGAAGAAAATCTAAAGTGGGTACCGAACGAGATAACATATCCGGGACATGATGATCAGCGCCCTTCCTATGTACCACGTCAAAACTATACTGTTGCAGTTGTACCGACCAACGAGCCAATCGTCTATTGGGCTCTCTCAAGCTAGACAACCACTTCAAACTCTAATGATCAGTAATGACCGCAAAATGTGATCCCTCAAGATAGGGACGTAACTTTTCGATGGCCCACACTACAGCCAAGCACTCACGTTCCGTAGTACAATACTGTCTCTCAGCCTTAGTCAATGACCTGCTCAAATAACACACCACCTTTTCGCCGTCCAGATGCTGCTGACTCAAAACTGCACCTATGCCAAAACCACTTGCATCAGTCTGCACGCAAAAAGGCAGACCAAAATCAGGACACGACAAGACTGGAGCTGATACGGGATGCTCCTTGATAACCCGAAAGGCCTCCTCCTGTCTCTCACTCCAGTGAAATTTTACCTTCTTCTTCGTTAATTCCGTCAACGGCGCAACTATAGAAGAAAAATTCGGTATAAATCGACGATACCATGAGGCAGTACCTACGACGCTTCGCACCTCGGACACCTTTTTAGGGGTAGGAATCTGCAAAATCGCGTTCACCTTCTCGGGGTCTACATGCAAACCATTCTTGTGAACCACGTAGCCCAAATACCGTAACTCAGTCCGACAAAATTGACACTTTTCTTCATTCACGGTCAATCCTGCAGCAATTAAGCGTTTAAATACCTCGGACAACACCTCAACATGTTTTTCGATAGTTTGGGTAACAATAATAACATCATCCAAGTAAACGAACAAATAGGGTTCCAAGTCCATCCCCAACACTCTGTCTATAAGACGTTGCCACGTTGCCGGAGCATTGTGAAGGCCGAACGGCATCCTTTTAAATTGGTATAAGCCTCGAGAGGGTACAGTAAATGCAGTTTTCTGCCTCGACTCCTCCTCTAAAGGAACTTGAAAATACGCCGACTTAATGTCCAAAGACGACAGATATCTAGCATCTCGTAGTTTATCTAAAATGTGCGACACATAGGGAAGAGGACAGGCATCGCGAGTCGTAACTTTATTCAGTTTTCGGAAATCGCAACAAAATCGCCAGCCTCCCTCTTTCTTTGGTACCATGACTATAGGGCTAGCCCAAGGACTAGTCGAAGGCTCAATGGTGCCTTTATTCAACATATCTTTGAGTTCAGCGTCAATATGCTGCATTATCGCTGGTGAGACAGGGTAATACCTCTGCTTTATTGGCTCAGAATCAGTGCTAATTCGGTGTTCCACTAGGGTGGTACAACCCAATGAATTGCCCATTCTGTTAAAGCCACCCTTGACCAGCTTGTCCAAGACTACTGCCTTCTGAGGGGTTAAAGAACTACGCGACATTAAAACCTCAACCACAGCTATATTAACATTGTCACTATCCGAAAATTTCCATTCTCCCGAACGCAAGTCCGGAACAATTCCCATTCTACGCCAAAAATCAATTCCTAAAATTAAGGTATGGGGCAGATCAGGAACAACTAAAATATCCACAAGTTTCTCCCTACTTCTTAATTGAATAGGAACATGCAGAATACCCAAACAATCACACTTCTGTCCATTCGCCACAATTACCTGTCAGGCACTCTTTTCCAAAGAAATTAAACCAATACTCTTTAATAAATCCCATCCTTTACCTCCAAGTAAAGTACTATTGCTACCGGAATCTAAATGACCTAAAACATTCACACCAAAAATAGAAACATTTACATATGGCATCTCATCACCATAGGCATGTGACAGAACAAAATCTAAAACACGACGATACGAAACAGTCTCACTATCGGCCACATTAGGCGCACTAGGCAACAGTTGGCCGCTTCCTATTGCCTTGCAGCTCCGTTTCCCTGCAATTTATTACATTTGGGACAGGTACGAACAGTCACCTCAGCATATCCACATCGATAACAGTAACGTTTTTGGGGCTCGGTACAACCCGAAGAATAATGACCGCTGCCTTTACAGTTCCAACACCTCCGATTAGACGGACAAGGCTTTCCTGATGTCATCAATATCTGCGGTGCGGACTTTCGATTAGGTAGCTTCCCATAGGAGTTTCTGGTCTATCCCCTGATGAGTTCGTGCCACTGGAACGGGATGTAGATGTTATACTAGACGTCTCCGCATACGCCAAATCAGGTTCTAAACATTTGCTTTTACTAGGCGGCGGTACATACGATTCAACCAAAAGCCGTTTCGCGTCAAGCCTGCGGCACAACGTCAACAAATCCATCACCGACGTTATGTCTTTAAAAGCTAGATGAGGTTGATAATAAGGGGCTATATTATCTAATAAAATCTTTAATTTGGCCTCATTCGGAATTGGCTGCTGAAGACGGGAAAACAACCCATTCATCGCTGCAATATAGCTACCGATACTCTCATTTTCGCCTTGAGTACGATGCTTGATCTCCTCGAACAGTGTTTTATCATAGTCCGGACCTTGAAATTCCTCTCGCATAGCCGCCACTAAGGAGTCCCAATCAGTCACCCAATCTTTGATCAGATTAAACCACTTTTTTGCCTCTCCATCAAAGAGATCTCCAGCCTCTTCGAATAACATTTGACGAGAAACATGCCTGGAACGCTTCAACTCCTTCTCTCGCTCCAAAAAGTAACTAAAAGTTAAGCCCTTATCAGACTTATCTCCGGTAAATTTCAATCCCCAATCGCGTAATGGAACAGGTTTTATCCTATTCCTACTAGCATTCGCGTTCGCGTTCGCATCGTCAGAATCTGACCCACCACTGCTCGATGAGGAAGGGTTTGAGAGCGCTGTACTATTCATAACATCCAAATTAAACAAGGTCACATTTTTATTCTTCTTATCAGTTTTTATGCTAGACATATAAGTATCATAGGCTAACAAAAGCTTAAAACGCAGTTGGACTTTGCCTCTTTTTCTTGATCGTCCTTAGGGACCGCATTCCTTAATCTTCCCAGAGCATACGCGAGTTTCGAAGAAATCTTTTTGCTAGTTTTCTGATCAATACCATCAAAGTGATCCGTCAGATCTTCTAATTCAGCCAGGGCATCAGTCAATGCCGCCAAATCAGCTGCGAAAGTGTATGGATATGTGGGCTTCTTCTCTGCAAGAGCGGACTTATCTAGCCTCAAGGACTTCCTCAAGACTTTACGCAAATCATCGATACTCGTATCGTCTGGGTGTGTAACACCTCTAACAGTTAGCTCATATAAAATTTCTGACTTTGAAAGTCTATTTACCTCCAGTTTCAAATTTTCAGCCATAGTTTTTGTTTTGAAGAAACATATATATATATATATATATATATATATATATATATATATATATATATATATATATATATATATATATATATATATAGGGTGGTGCAACCAAGATGGGGTGGACGATTGTGAGTAAACGGTGAGGAATTTGGAAAAATTTTTTTTTGGATATTATCGATAGTCAGACACGCTATGTTTTAAAATTATTGCCATAATACAGGGTGGTCCGAAAAACTCGTGGCGAACCAAACTTGTATTTTTTTAAATGGGACACCCGGTATATTATTGTTCCAATTGATTCTCCTGTTCGTTACGATCATTTTGATATAGGGTTTATTGGGTCTAAAACTTATAGTAAGGGAATGGGAGGCGGTTGAAGTTGAAAAAATGCTCACAGTTCGGCCATTTTTTAAAGAAATTTGAAACAGGTATGGAAAAACCAAATATTCCATAAAACGTTACATATCCTTGAATACATTAATCACTTGCAATTTGTTTAAAATTATTCACTGTTATACAGGGTGGTCAAGTTTTGCAAATACGCCCTGGACTCATTTTTTTTAAATGGAACACCCTGTATATTTTATTTTCATGTTAAAGATAACATTACTAGCTTTCAAGAAATACCATACATGATGCCTTTCTGACCAACAGTTTTTTAGTAAACTAGCCGTGAAAGCAAAGTTTCTTCATTCTAATACGATTATACTGAATTTACGTTGTTTATTATTAAATATCTAATATTAGGAGGCCATGACACTATTATAAATGAAACAAAATATTGTCAAAGCTACTGCCGCATAATCCATTATTTACAAGTTAAGCGTAGGTGAGGTAAGAAAACTGAGACCCGAAACCTTTACATGCTTTTTAGAGAAATTTCAAAAAACAGAAAATATTGTTTTTAGGAAATGTAAAGTAATTAATAAACAAAGATAATCAGTTATCAGTATTATTAATAGTGTAAGAAAATTAATTAAGCAAAAACAGAACATCTTTTAAAATTATTTAGGTATGTACTTACTTGTAAACCTAATTTAATTTAAACAAGTAAGTACATACCTAAATAATTTTAAAAGATGTTCTGTTTTTGCTTAATTAATTTCCTTACACTATTAATAATACTGATAACTGATTATCTTTGTTTATTAATTACTTTACATTTCCTAAAACAATATTTTCTGTTTTTTGAAATATCTCTAATAAACATGTAAAAGTTTCGGGTCTCAGTTTTCTTACCTCATAATTATTGGGCCACCTACACTTAACTTGTAAATAATGGATTATGCGGCAGTAGCTTTGACAAGTTCGTCAATCTTTTGTTTCATTTCAATAATAAACAACGTAAATTCAGTATAATCGTATTAGAATGAAGAAACTTTGCTTTCACGGCTGGTTTACTAAAAAACTGTTGGTCAGAAAGGCATCATGTATGGTATTTTTTGAAAGCTAGTAATGTTATCTTTAACATGAAAATAAAATATATAGGGTGTTCCATTTAAAAAAAATGAGTCCAGGGCGTATTTGCAAAACTTGACCACCCTGTATAACAGTGAATAATGTTAAACAAATTGCAAGTGATTAATGTATTCAAGGATATGTAACGTTTTATGGAATATTTGGTTTTTCCATACCTGTTTCAAATTTCTTTAAAAAATGGCCGAACTGTGAGCATTTTTTCAACTTTAACCGCCTCCCATTCCCTTACTATAAGTTTTAGACCCAATAAACCCTATATCAAAATGATCGTAACGAACAGGAGAATCAATTGGAACAATAATATACCGGGTGTCCCATTTAAAAAAATACAAGTTTGGTTCGCCACGAGTTTTTCGGACCACCCTGTATTATGGCAATAATTTTAAAACATAGCGTGTCTGACTATCGATAATATCCAAAACAAATTTTTTCGAAATTCCTCACCGTTTACTCACAATCGTCCACCCCATCTTGGTTGCACCACCCTGTATATATATATATATATATATATATATATATATATATATATATATATATATATATATATACCGGGTGCCCACGAGTTTACTGGCCAGCTCGTTATTTTGTTAAGAAATAATATTTCTATTTGAAATTTTGGGAATTCGTATGGTTACTTTAGATGCAGATTTTGAGTGCTCGAACATCTGACTATCGTTTCCGGTTCAACCGGAAATACAGTCAACTTTGTTATTTTAAACGAAACACCCTGTATATTTTTTAAAATTTGGATTCTACGTAAAATTCTAATTATAAAACATGAATCATACCACATACCTATCTTTAACAGTTTTCAAGAAAATGGCGTTTGAAAATGTCGGAAGAGCCGCAAACTATACTGTTTTAACATAAAACAAATGAATATGCGAAAAATTTAATATATTATTCTCACTTCTTTTTAGGGGCCTTGTATGCTTGTGTCATGACAATCTCACTTCCGGTGCAACCGGAAGTGCTACAAAATATTACATTCAGGCACAAATTACTTCAATAATTTCAATTGAACGACCTACTTTAAACTCTAAATTCTAATTTATCTTACTTTTCTCTATAATTTTTGTATACACCATCCCAGGTCTAAAGTTGATAGTTCTTGAGATATGGACAGCTAAAAATTTAGATGCATTCCAAATTTAAATCTTTCTAATTTTATCTAGGCGGCTATGGAGACCATTTGCATTAAGAAAATGTAGAAAGGATACACATAATTAATAATAGGTATCAGAGTAGTGCTTGAAGAATAATTTTATTAGGTTTTCATTATAAAAAATAAGAAATTAGTCATAAATTAAGTGTTCGAATTGTTGACCGTTTTCTCTCAGACGAACTCTTTGAAATTCCCTGAGCACCTTGTTCATTTGCTTTGGGGGTGATATTATTAACAGAAAATATGACAAGTGTCTTGTATTCATAGCCATCTTGATTAAATAATTGGAAATTGACATGGTTATGATCATGAAGCAGTTCAAGCGACAAATGATCTCCATAGCCGCCTAGATAAAATTAGGAAGATTCAAATTTGGAATGCATCTAAATTTTTAGCTGTCCATATCTCAAGAACTATCAACTTTAGACCTGGGATGGTGTATACAAAAATTATAGAGAAAAGGCAGATAAATTAGAATTTAGAGTTTAAAGTAGGTCGTTCAATTGAAATTATTGAAGTAATTTGTGCCTGAATGTCATATTTTGTAGCACTTCCGGTTGCACCGGAAGTGAGATTGTCATGACACAAGCATACAAGGCCCTTAAAAAGAAGTAAGAATAATATATTAAACTTTTCGCGTATTCATTTGTTTTATGTTAAAACAGTATAATTTGCGGCTCTTTCGACATTTTCAAACGTCATTTTCTTGAAAACTGTTAAAGATAGGTATGGGATATGATACATGTTTTATAATTAGAATTTTACGTAGAATCCAAATTTTAACAAATATACAGGAGGTTTCATTTAAAATATCAAAGTTGACTGTATTTCCGGTTGAACCGGAAACGATAGTCAGATGTTCTAGCACTCAAAATCTGCATCTAAAGCAACCATACGAGTTCCCCAAATTTCAAATCGTAATATTATTTCTTAACAAAATAACAAGCTGGCCAGTAAACCCGTGGGCACCCGGTATATATATATATATATATATATATATATATATATATATATATATATATATATATATATATATATATATATATATATATATATATATATATATATACAAAAAAAAATATCCGTTACTGCTTCAAGCGAATTTTTCTACAAAGCTACTTTACAACTAAAATCAATATTCCTAGTTACCTAAAATCAGTACCAAAAAAAAATAGTAAATTTTTACAAGGAATCTCCCCAAGATTAAACAGTTATAAAAACTTACACCGTCAAGTGTCAGTTTCCCTACTCCGGTTCCTATTTAGTGTCTCCTAAAGCAACAAAAGGGGCCCCACGTTGGGCGCCAAATTTCTGTGACCACCCTTACTTCTCTTAGCACGTCACGAGGATAATTATATAGAAAGGTATCTCGCTAGTTCTCGGTTGCAAGATTTTCGAATGCTGATGTACTGTATGGATGCCGCCAGCCTTTAAACAGTGGAGAAGGGCCAGGTTCATAAAAAGATTTATAGAGGGCGCCACATGATTTTATTTAATCCACCAGTACCAACCTACCTACCTATCAACCAAAACCACGAAAATGATAATTCTTCCTCGTAACTTCCCAACGGAAACTATGCAGTAGCGAGGGACGCTCCCTCAGCTAAGCCACCTAGACTGATCGTCCTACAATAATTGTTTTCCCTATATTTTTTTCTTTTAGACACCCAAAGAGGAGTCCGGGTAATAAGAAGCGTTTTTCTTTGAAAATATGAGATATATTAAGTAATGCTGAAGATTTTGGGTAACACCCTAAAGATCAATTTAATTTAATTAGTGATTTTTATAATATAAAATATCTCATATATTAAGATTTTAGGTAACAACCTAAAGATTAATTTAATTATTGATTATTAATATTGCCTATTCCTAATAATGGTCTGTAGGCTTATAAATTAACTTTTGGTTTATTTTTCCGAACCAAAATTAAACGAGGAAAGTAATACAATAACACTTAAACTACACATCATAAACCGTAAAAATATAGCACACTCGCGAAAGTACACTTAGATACCCAAAAGAAAATATTTACACGAAACTAAAACGACATAGTGTTATCAGGCGAAATAAGTCACCGTCCGCAGCTTACGTAAGCGTAGTGGAGGGGGAGAAAATTTTCTTTCTTAACGCATGGCATTTAAAATTTGATGAACCGAGTTAATGTTTGAGGATTGTTCACCTTCACGCTAGGCTATTTACAGAACTCAGGTTTTGTTGATTATTATCATTGTTTTATGAATATAAAATGGTATAAAAGTGAACCTATTTTTGTTTTATAAATATAAAGAAGTATAGTAGAGAACCATGACCGTCGTTAGTGGTTAATCCCCTCAACCGCGCGGATAATCTTCGCCACACGACCGTGGGACGGTGTAGAGATCGGAATTTTAACCCAGGATTGACACCCCAGAACTAGCACCCTGAAATATTAAAAAAAAAATAAATGGAACGAACTTACTCAATCACTCTAATTCAAACCTCCTTAGATTATTTGAGGGCTCCTAGGATCAATCGTTGATATCGCCATGATGACTTCCACGGAACAAAGAAAATGACCGGTACCAGAAAATCCCTTAAAAGAACAAAATACCCAATAAATTCCATGAAATTCCATAGGGAGGAAATATTTACAGTGCTAAACTAATGGACAAATACACTTAGAAAACCTACCTGTGGACTATATCTCGGTCTGTAAAATCACGCCGATTTGGTGTAAAATGGCGGCTCTCAGTTGAGACGAATATTTATCCCGAACACACGGTTGTGTTTTCTTACACGAAACTAAATCTCAGGTTGGCTTGAACCACGTCAACACAACCACCCAACTTTAAGAAAACACTGGTAAAACTAGGACTTTAACTCCCACAACCAATGTGGATTACTAGAAAATCGTTTTGTCTTAGCTTCACAATCGTCTCATTTGGAAAGAAAGATTCTCAGATCCGAAAATGGAACCAAGCCACCGGTAAAAATTCTGTCAAAAACACTCAAGAGAGCTTCCACCAAATAGATGTCGTAACGTTAACGTTATATGATCAAACACACAAATTATTTAACCCTACTCTTTTAAAACCGATAACCTTACTGATACTATCAATGACTGATTGCCTTCAACCACCTGTTGTAGTCAATTCAACCATTTATCCTATATTTAACATCCCTAAAATTAATCATCTAGAATTCTCCCACGTCAACCCGTTATTCAGTGTGGTTGTTAGAGAACCCTATCTAGATGTAGCAGGTAATCTCGACAAAATCACATCTTCTAGACACCCTTGCCGATTAGTGCAACTTTTACCAACGATGCTTACGTCATCAGTCCATCTCCGATTTGTACCTAAACAATCACCACCTTACCAGAACGTACATAACCCAACATTTGCAAACCAGCACGGGTAGATTACAAAATAACCCTCCATCTCGCATCTTTCCTTTCACAGCCCCGGTGTGCCCAAGTGAAAATGTCCAACGCCACGCGGAGACCACTTCCGCGAAATCGGACACGTAAACTTGGCAACGTGTTGTCTGACCGCGCACACCTGTAGAGCGCAAGGTCTAGCAGACGAAGTGACAACCAAACTCGAAAATGGCTACTTCAAAACAAAGATATTGCTGGTTCCAAAGAAAGTTGATAACTTTGGTAGGATATGTCCAACTTAATGTAACAAACTTAGAGGATTATAAACTTCCAACATTGGTTCAAGTGTAGACAGTGTTTGTGGCTCGAAAAACCAAAGGATGCTGCCAATTAAATGCTTGCATCTAGCAGTGGTCATGTCAACAAAGTTTTGATTTGATATTTTTGGGGTTTTTCCCAATACTTTGTTAAGCTTTCCCCCATTAAAGTGAATAGGTTGCAAAGCCAACGTTTCCAAAGGTTGCTAAAATTAAATCGCCCAAAACTTGTTATCCTACAGATAACAACTGTGACCTAGGTACGCCCGGAGAAGGTTATCTATCTACAACTCTTACCTAATCGACCAAATCAAGCTGCTTGTAGAACACCTCCATACGCTGGCTCTATCTCAGGTATAGGTTCTTTTAGTGACAGATGAGCGTTTAGCTTTTAAAGTCAAAATCGGTATTTTAGTCCAAATTTAGAGAGGCGCCACCATAGTTTTACTTTCTAAAATTAAGGCTCCAAATGGTGTTCCGTTTAGCCTTTAACGTTGAAACAAAACCAGGAAAAGAAAACTACTATGTCAGGTCCGGTAAAATACTGGGTAAGAAAACAAATTTTTGTTTAAGGCCACTACATTTAATCATTGAAAATATAGGATAAGATAACAGGTCCTTTTTTTTCTTTAATTTAAATGTAAGCTCCTCTTATGAAAAAAAAATATCGATGAGTGATAACTCACCCAGTAGAATGGATTCAAGTGGGTTTGACGGCAGTCACTACACCCACACAATAAAATCAGCTGTGCCTTCAGGGTATAGTGACCACATAGACCAGGCAACTGGAATTTCCGCTAGGTCAAAACCACTAGAATCAAGACTGTTGACCGCCAGATAGTAATATATATTTACAAGTAAGATCTTGGATGGACAAAATCCAAGTTAAGTTTTAAAGTTACGGTAATGACAAATTTACAAAGTTGGGGGAAAATTTACAAGTTACTGAAAAAAATATACAAGGTTATTCTCAAAAAGGTCCAAATGGTTGTGGACACTAGCACGCTTGACGGTGACTATACCCTCTGCACGAAAAATCCAACTGTGCTTCTACAGGGTACAGTCACAAGTACCGGCCCTGGGTCAGCTTAGCTACCCCAGCACCGATAGGTCCACTAGGCCAAAACGATGCTAGGATCCACCTCCCTCTAATGCGACGAAAATAAATGCTTCCCCTGTATTTACACTTAAAACTTAAGTCCAAGTAAAAATATAGTTACTTGACTACACGTATCGATTCTAATATTTGAATTTAGTTACATGACAATTTTATAAAATACCAAAAATCAAATGTCCAGTTTGGACTAACGAGGCCTGGTAATACGCATGCGTGTTGTCGACAATCCGCCCAGGTTTACAGTCACCGGGACTTTACATTTGTTCGAACGCACCAGAGAAAAGGTTATTAAAAAGGTAAAACATAATGGTTATATTATTATTATTGTAGCAAATTAAGGGTCTGAAGGACTCCACCGGTAAAGTTCATAACATTGATTCCTCGGTAAGGCCTAACAAAGTAAAAGAACCTCGATGAGGTACAAACAATATTGCACCAGGTAAATAAAAGATAGGGAAAATTGCCCCTCGACAAGAATCAATGTTGGTAACTACACCGGTAAGTGAAATTCTAAAAGCTACACTTAGCTGTCTGCAACTATCGGAGTTGCCTCTCGGTGCGTTGAAATCATGGAGAAGGTTCTCAAGTTCCCTGCAGAACCTTGTTGTCCCGACGTGGATAGGATATAGAAGATTGTTCCAAAAACTGACAACTACAGAGTCCCAAGGTCATTCAAGGTCATGTCAAAACTTTCCAATGGAATTTTAGGTTCTAAAATACCAGCCCCAATATGTCCAAACCATAAATTCAGATACTTTAACCCAAACGTAAAACATTTGATCCAAAATTAGGTAGTTACAATTTAGTCCAAGCCAAAACTTTATCTAAACAAAAGGTTTAGGCCCTTGCAAAAAACTTATTCAATCCTAAAAACCCTGCAAAGGAAATACCCTAAAAGTAAATATAAAAGTAAAATCCTTTCATACTAGAATTACTTAAATCAATTTTGAATTTACAAATTTACAAATTTTTTACAACCCTAAATCTGGTCTGTACAATTTCGCTTACCTTAAATTAATAAGGGTTTTTCCGTCCCTGAAGAAAACACATTAGTATCGGCATCCTAGCCAGGGATTGTATACCATCCAAAGGCCACTAATAATACAATCCGAAAAAGGGATGTTTCCCAAAAATTATATTTGACCATGTGGCATTTTCCAAAAGAAATTTATCTGGGTCTTATCCCATGTGCTCTTCTCTTGACGGTCACGAAGAAAAGAGGTACGTCATATCCCCCCAATCTCCAATCTACGGTTCCTTCGACAGCAGGACCAACCTTAACCTTCAAAAGAAACAGAATCCCTAACAATTTACACCGATTCGAAAAGTCGCAGCAAAAAGGTTAACCCTTTTCCTCAGCAAAACTCGGTCGCCTGTGTCGCCAGAATACGACTTACGGTTGGTTCTCGCCTAAAACTCGACAGGAGAAATGTCAGCGTCCTGACATTCCAACTGTCAAACAGCCGGCTTATAAATCACCTAATAAATTATTTTAAAAATAAACACTTTTAAAGAAACCCCATTTCGAAAACAAAAAGATCCAATCCAAGTTCAAAACCCATGTATCCAATTATCAAGTCTCTACGACTAGCACTATATCAAGAAATTGTCATAAAAATATACCAGCCAAAACATGGAAGATAAAATGAAGGAACCACTCGAGCATATATTTGTCTTTTACGCTTAGCGAGGCTTTACAGAAGGTAGAAGGTATTATTTATTTAATTATTATTTAATTGCTTATTAAGGTCTCCAAAAATTCCACAATAAGAATAGTTACTTTAAAAAATGAAGTCCAAAACTGAAATTTTGTTACTACTTATTTATTACATCGTGTTGCTATTTTCAACCCATAACATCACCCCCTTTTCCAAGGAAAAAAAATTATGCAATAATTTATATATATATATATACCGGGTGTCAACGAATCTATTAGACAAGTCATAACTTCTAGAGTATAAGGTATATAAAAATTAGATTTGGTATAGGTAAATGGTATGAAAAGAGGAGAGTTTTCGCATATTTTTTACTTTCCGGTCACTTCCGGTTTCACCGGAAATGGCTCCGGTTTTGAATTTTTAAATGGAATACCCTGTATATTTTAACATTTTTGGATTTCTGAGACAATTCTGGATTAGAATTTGACATTTTGAAAAGTTTTTACGCCTTCTTGATTTTTTGAGAGCCGCTTTTAATATTGCATCTAGGTGGCCATGATCGCTCGCAAACTAACCAACGGACCTCAGGTGATGTCAGAAAATTACAATCGCAAAGTTTTAGTAAATAGTATGATAGATAGGAATAAGACAAGTTGGAAAAATCACATTTTCCTGTCTAACTATTATTTTTCAAATGGCGACAATTTTTTGACAAGTACTTTTCGAAAAAAGAATTTTGTGACGAATTTAACGATACTAATTTATTTGCGATTGGACTAAAAATAAGAACATAAATTAAATACCTACCTATTGCTAAGCAAAATACTGGATAATAATTTATTTACTTTTGTGAAGTGTGCCATGGATAGCCATGGTGCATAATATTTTGTAGATATTTTCATCTAGTCTTCTGTGGAAAACAAAATTCTCACTTAATTAATAACAATGACATTATGCTTTATGGGCAGATAGTGAAAGTTTTTTGGTTTTCGTTAAATTTCAGTTAAGTTTTTCATCAAAATAATGTATTCTCAAAGTGAAAAAGTTGATATGTTGTTAATATTTGGAGAATGGCAGAGAAATTCAAGGAATGCTGCTGAGTTGTATGCTCAAAGATATCCCAATCGGCATCATCCAGGTCATCAGTATTTTCTGTATGTTGAGAAGTGGTTAAGGCAAGAAAGAAATCGAGAGGCGGAACAGAGGTTTATCATAAATGAAGAGACTGAGATTAACGTTCTTGCTATGGTTGAGGTTGATAAAACGGCTTCTTTAAGAGAAATTAGTCAAGGACTGCAGATAAGTCATGAATCAACAAGAAAAATATTGAAAAAGCACGGATATCGATCATTCAAATATCAGTTACATCAACATTTGTATCCTGACGATGGCGATAGACGGGTAGTGTTTTGGGATTGGCTGCTTCAAAATCATAGAATTAACCCCAATTTTATCAATTTTATTCTGTTTTCCGACGAATCCCGATTTACAAATAATGGTATGTTCAATAAGCAAAATACTCGTTACTGGGCCACACAAAATCAAAATGAAATGAGAGAGGGCAATTTTCAAGAAAGGTTTGGGGTGAATGTCTGGGCTGGTATCGTTGGAGACAGAATAACTGGGCCCATATTCTTTCAAGGTCAGTTAACAGGGGCTAGATACTTAGGATTTCTACAAAATGAAATCGAGGAACATCTTGAACATCTACCTTTAGAAGATTTACGGCGAATTTACTTCCAACGAGATGGAGCACCTCCTCATAATACCAGAGAAGTTCTTGATTACTTAATAGGGCATTTTAATAATCAAGTTATTGCAACCAATGGTCCAGTACGGTGGCCTCCCCGCTCACCGGATCTCACTGTCCTTGATTTTTTATTTGGGGATATGTTAAAGAAAGGGTCTACTATCCAACAGCCCCAGCCACTCTTGAAATCTTAGAAGAAAGAATTCTACGGGCATTCAGAAGTATAACGCCTCAAATGTTGCAAAACGCGTTGAGAGAAACAATTGAACGAGCTGATATGTGTCGTGAACACGGAGGAATGCACTTTGAACATTTACTACAGTAAGATTTTTGATAAATTTTAGATAGGTAGTACTTTAATTGAAGCATCATTAAAGTTGTTAGATAATTTTGTTAATTTTGTTATGTTAATGTGTTAATTTTGTTAATTATTTTAATCCAGTCGCAAATAAATTAGTATCGTTAAATTCGTCACAAAATTCTTTTTTCGAAAAGTACTTGTCAAAAAAGGGTCGCCATTTGAAAAATAATAGTTAGACAGGAAAATGTGATTTTTCCAACTTGTCTTATTCCTATCTATCATACTATTTACTAAAACTTTGCGATTGTAATTTTCTGACATCACCTGAGGTCCGTTGGTTAGTTTGCGAGCGATCATGGCCACCTAGATGCAATATTAAAAGCGGCTCTCAAAAAATCAAGAAGGCGTAAAAACGTTTCAAAATGTCAAATTCTAATCCAGAATTATCTCAGAAATCCAAAAATGTTAAAATATATAGGGTATTCCATTTAAAAATTCAAAACCGGAGCCATTTCCGGTGAAACCGGAAGTGACCGGAAAGCAAAAATTATGCGAAAACTCTCCTCTTTGCATACCATTTACCTATACCAAATCTAATTTTTATATACCTTATACTCTAGAAGTTATGACTTGTCTAATAGATTCGTTGACACCCGGTATATATATATATATATATATATATATATATATATATATATATATATATATATATATATATATATATATATATATATATATATATATATATATACTCAAGCTAATAGAAAAAATATCATTCAAAATTTATTCATCTTCAGGACTAAAGTATGGTTTAAGGTCCTGGATATGCCAGTTACCCTTAGACTTTCTGTTCATGTCCTCTAATTCATACACACAATAGCCTACTTTTTTACATATCTTAAAAGGTCCTTCAAATTTTCCGGCTAATTTGGAAGAATAATAATTTCCTGCGTCAGACAAAGCATAAAGTCTTTTCCAAACTAAATCTCCTATCTGAAAATGAACGTCTCGACGCCTAAAATTATATTGATTTCTTGACCTTTGATGAGCTTGTTGTAATCGTTTATTTACAAATTCCCTTAATTTTATCAAACTTTCTACTCTTTTAACTAAATTATTATGTTTATCTCTCTCTGTTAAATTTTGGATATCCATAGCCCTATTATATTCGCTGGCGTGAAGTATCATTTCTTTTCCGAAATTAATAAAATATGGTGTGCGTCCAGTCACCTCATGTACCGCAGTATTAACAGCACAAGCTAACGCCGCTAAATTTTCGTCCCAAATTCTCTGATTATCAGAGACAAAAGCTGAAATCATTGACTTAAGTACTCTATTAACTCTTTCTGTAACGTTTGGTGATGGATGATAATTTGGATTAAAAAGTGTTCTAACCCCATATTTTTGAGTTAAAGCTTGAAATTCGCGACCTTTAAATTGTACCCCATTATCGCAGCGAATAACTTTAGGTATGCCATGAACTAAAAATACTCTTTCTTCTAAAAGATCAACAACGGTTTTTGCAATTGCCCTTCTGATTGGAAAGAAATAGTTAAATTTACTAAAAATATCTGTTACTACAAAAATATACATATTTCCCCGTTTGCTTTTAGGTAGTGGTCCAAACAAATCCATACTGATGACTTCCCAACAATGTTCTGGAACCAAATTGTCCTTCATCAAACCAGCTGCTAATTTTTGCTCTGGTTTCACCCGTTGACACACTATACAATGTTTGACAAATTTAGTAATGTTAGCTCTCATACAAGGCCAATAATATAAACGACAAATTTTCATATATGTTTTGTGGGCTCCTAAATGACCTCCAGTAGGAGAACTATGACAAGACTCCATGATCTCTCGTCTCCTTTCCTTAGGTAAAACCAATTTCCAAAAATCAGCAGGGTCACGTAAATCTGGAAAATCAAGCTGAACATATTTATAGACCTTACCATCAGTAACTCTCCAACGACGAAAATTCAATGGATTGTTCACAATACGTTGTGCAAGGTCACCACTTATCCTGTACTTCTTGTAGATCTGTGTTAACAATCTCCAGGGTATCACAAGATTCAGTCACACTACGGCTCAAAGCATCTGCAACAACATTATCTCGGCCTTTGCGATGAATGACCTTATAGTCAAACTGCTGCAATCTCAATGCCCAACGACCTAATCTACCCTGAGGATTCTTAAGATTATCCAACCATAGAAGACTATAATGATCACAAACCACTGAAAATTTTGCACCTTCCAAATAACATCTTAATTTTTCAATAGCAAAAAGCACTGCCAAAAGTTCTCTTTCTGTAGCTGAATACACTCTTTCTTGTCGAGTCAAACTACGCGATATGTAACATACCACATATTCTCTACCATCATAGACCTGATATAAAACTGCTGCTACCCCATAATTACTTGCATCTGTCTGAAGAATAAACTCATGTTCAACATTTGGACAAGTCAAAATGGGTGCAGAAACTAAAACGGTTTTAATTTTTTGAAAAGCTTCGTCGCAGTCATCATTCCAAGACAATTTTGCTCCCTTATGCAACAAACTAGTAAAAGGTGAGATTACATCCGAAAAATTTGGAACAAAACGTCGGTACCATGATAACATACCTATGATTCTACGTACTTCTGTAATTGTTCTCGGTGTTGGAATCCGTGTAATTGCTTCAATCTTCGCAGGTTCTACAGAAATACCATGTCGATTGACTACATAACCTAAATATCTTAATTCAGCACGACAAAATTTACTTTTTTCCTTATTTAAAGTTAAACCCGCTTTATCTAATCTATCAAAAACAATCTGTAAAATTTCTATATGTTTGTCGAAGTCCGGAGAAACAACAATGATATCATCTAAGTAGCAAAAAACATATGTTTGTAAATAAATCAGCACCTAAAACTGTATCGATGAGTCTTTGAAAAGTAGCTGGAGCGTTATGTAAACCAAAAGGTAACCTACGAAACTGAAATAAACCACGCCCTGGAACTGTAAATGCTGTATACTGTTTACTATCCTCCTCCAGTTCAACCTGCCAATATGCGCTTTGTAAATCTAACGAACTCAGGTAACGAGCACCTCCAAGTTTGTCCAGAATAGCTGAAATGTAAGGCAATGGATACGCGTCCTTCCTAGAAACGGCGTTCAGCTTTCTGAAATCTACTACAAATCTCTTCTCTCCTTCGTCCTTTGGTACTAGTAGCACTGGGGATGACCAAGCAGAAGTTGAAGGTTCGATAACACCAGTAGCTAACATCTTATCTATCTCTTCGTCAATAAGTTTTTGTTTAAAAGGAGAAACGGGATAATACCTTTGCTTAATAGGCTCACTATCTGTAAAAATTTTATGTATAACCATGGACGTACATCCTAAACGATTCCCAATTTTATCAAAATAAGTTGAAACTACGTTCTTTAATTTTTCCAGCTGTTCATCGGTTAAGTCTGCATCACACTGCATCAAGGATATCTCAGAATTAACTAAAGGCTGTGATGAAAAATGCCACTCTCCTCTGCGCATGTCCGGTACAATACCTAATTTTCTCCAAAAATCAATACCTAAAATAAGCTCATGGCGCAACTCAGGTACTACATAAATATCGATCAATTTTACCACATCTCTAACCTTTACGGGTACACTTGCTATACCTATGCATTCACATGAACTATCATCAGCTATTGTACACAATGCTTTCTTATTGATATCCAATTTAACCCCTAAAGCCTTTAATTTATTCCAACATTTACCTCCTACAAAAGTTTTATTTGCCCCTGAATCTAAAAGTCCGTAAAAATTTAAACCCAAAACGTTTACCATTAAATAAGGGCATTCTCCAGGTCCTACGTGAGAAAAAACATAATCTAAAACAATTTTATCTTTAAAATGAAAATCCTTTATGGTCGAGTCTAAATTCGAAGCTAATCGCCGACCTAAGATTGGCTTCTCGAACCGTTTCCCTGATTAGATATATTACTATTATTACAAGTTGGCCAAGTTTTCTTTGTTACATTTAATTTACCACAAGTAAAACATTTCTTAGTACGTGATGTGCAATTTTTTGCATAATGATTTGGTTGGTTACATTTAAAACAAACTTGAGTATCAGTGCCTCGATTTTCATTTTGAGAAGTATTAGAAAAATTTTGAGAATTTTGTGTTCTAAAACTATTTTGAGATTCAACTGTATTATTAAAATTAGAATGAGAGGGATTATTATAATTACGATTAGTGTTCTGAAAATTATTCGATCCATTTTGATAAGAATTATTATTATGATTTCTATTAAATTTTCTAAAATTATTCTGTGAATTGTTATGGTAAGACTGATTATTCTGTGAACTATTGTTGTAAGCATCATTATTCTGTGAACTATTTTGTGAATTATTATTCTGTGAATTAAAATGTACATATCTGTTTTGTGTATTACTTTGAAAATTTCTATTACCTGTAAAAGAATTTTGGCTCTGTGGCCTATATTGTCGATTTGAAAAATTTTGAAAATTTGGTCTCCCTGTATATTTTGTATTATTATTGAAATTTTTATTAGTATTACCAACATTCAAGTTACTACAATCCAAATTAGATTTTTGTGACACAGAACTAGTACTTGAACAATCAACTTCATTAGCAAAATCACGCTTTATTGGCTGATAATCTAGATCAGGTTCAAGAGGGATATTGCCCTTCCTAGGCGGTTTAAATTCCTCGACACGCAATCTAGTTTCTTCTAACTTCCTACATAATTCGATCAATTCAAAAGGTGTATTAATTTCATGTAAACTTAACCGTTCCTGATAAAATGGTAACATGTTAGATCTTAAAACCTTTAAACGTAAAGAATCTGAAACTGCTGAAGGCATTCTATCAAATAATTGCGTCATAGCTGCTACGTAAACTCCTATGGCTTCATCTGAACCTTGGGTACGATTCAAAATCTGTTTCCATGGTTTGTCTCCAAAATGCGCTGGTAATAATTCATCTTTCATTAACTTAATTAAAGAATCCCAATCAGCTGCATATTTGCAAATTAAATGATAATAATTTAAAGCATGTGACTCAAATAAATCTGAAGCTGAATGAAATAATTCGGTCTTAGTTACACGCCTCGAAACACGAAGTTCGTCAACTTTTTGTAAAAATGCATTAAAACTTAGCCCTGAACTGCCTGAAAATTTAATACCCCATTTATAAACGGGTACACTTTTATAATTTGAACTGCCTGCAGAGGTTTGCTGAAAATTATTAGAAGTATTAGCACCGAACAACATAGAAGGGTCACTCCTGCGCGGCACTGTGATGTTCTAAGATCAAAGCATCGCCGGCAGCAGCCGAATGAATTTTCTCGAATTGGAAGCCTTGCGAGGTCGCAGACGGAAATCCCAATATACGAGGGCGATACGTGCACGCGATATGTGTAAGCGGGCCGAGCTGTTTTACGGGGGTTACTCTGTAGGAACGGAATAAAACTAAAAGTAAACTACAGTTTTTAAATTAATCAGCTGTATTAACATAGAGTTACTTATAAGAATGCAGTTCAATTTGTTAGCAACAACACTGCAAACTATTATTTATCTACAATAAAGTAGTTGCAATAGAAACAACATTAAAGTGTGTTCTAGATCGATCAAATAATAAACTTAATATATCTGATAAAAAGAAACTGAGATAATATATTTTTTAATTACATGTAGGGAAATATGTTTATTTAAAAACACACAGTTGAGCTGCGTTCTTGACTTATACTTAATTAAATTTGAAATAAAGAAAAAGTTATTGGATTACTGTTTTTTCTTAACCTAAGTATATATAATATAATTTGCGTAAAGTAAGTTCCAGCACCTACAAATAAATTAAATACTAAGTTTGTTTTTTGTTAGAAATCAGTTAATACTGAAAAAACGAGTGGTAATATAATATACCTAAAATAACTAAGAAATTATTAACGGCGTAACAGACCTTCCGAGATTTTGACAGATGTTACCGTTTTGGGGTTCCTAGATGACAAAAATGTATGTTATCCATTTCCGTCTGCCTGTCTGTCGGTCTATCTTTTAGCCCGACAGCTCAAAAAGTAGTTGACGGAAAAGGATGAAATTTTGTATGCAAAGTAGGCATTAACCCTACTCGAAAAAGTATATCCTTTGTGTTCAATATATGCAGGGTGAACATTATAAAAAATTAAAATGTTAAGATTTTTGCTTACATTTTATAATTTAATATGACGGTTATAGAAGAATAGTTAAATATTTAATGAATCCAACCATATTGTGAGAAAGTTATACAAAGTGGCAAACTTTTTTTGTTTCTTTACCTACTGTTCTGTTTAAAGGTAGGTATTTGCCGATTTTATAATTGGCAAGTTCCAAGTGGTACCTATATATTATATTCATAAAAGAAGGCACATTAATTTGTAATTATATTTGGATCATAATCGATTATTTCGGTACATGCCTTATTGTCATGGCAGTATTTTGAAGATAGCAGCAAAACAAAAGGAACGTTGTATATCATTCTAAATAAAATATTTAAAAAATCGACAAATACCTTTGCACAGCAGTTGCCTCGCTCACAATGGGTTCACCCTGTTTTAAATATGTAAACTGTTTGCTCGGATTTGTCAAATGAAAAATATTTTTCTAAGAGAAATATTTTCAAGCCCGGAAAAAATAACATCAAGATCTGTCTCGCAAGGTGATTTTTTTGCAATTACAATACTTTTTACTGACCAGGAATAGTGGACTGTAAAACCGGCAAAAATTAGTTAAAAAAATTGTAAGGTACAACGACATGGGACCTTCACAGAATGATTGACTAGGGTCTAGGCTATCTGAAATGGCCAATTACAACATTTTTTGGAAGGTCCAACTTTTTTTATGACGAAAAATGTCATAAATCTGACAAAATTAATGTCTCTTACATTTTTACACATACATACCTCGCGATATCTTCCGAACTAATGGAGATAATTCCGTTATATTTTTTTAATCGATGGAAGAAATGTGAGCGGACGCTACTGAGTCAATTTTGTTTTTTTGAAAACTCTAGTAGCCTTCGCTCACATTTTTCTATCGATTAAAAAAATATAATGGAATTATATCGATTAGTTCCGAAGATATCGCGAGGTATGTGTACAAATGTAAGAGACATTAATTTTGTCAGATTTATGACATTGTTCGTCGTAAAAAAAGTTGGACCTTCCAAAAAATGTTGTAATCGGCCATTTCAGATAGCCTAGAACCTAGTCAATCATTCTGTGGTCCCATGTAGTTGTACCCGACAAAAAAATTTAAGAAGGAAGCGACTTTTTCATCGTTTTTCAGTCGACTAAAAGGAAAAACAATAACATTCCTACAAATTTTTCAAAATTGTTAATTTGATATTTGGTTTATTTGTCTTTTGACTTTTAATAGCTCTATTTGCAAATTTTATGGTAAAATAAATGCGGACTCTTGTATAGAGTGATATGAAATAAGCTATAGGAAAGTTTTTACAAGGGTGAGGAAAAGGTATATCAGTAAAAATATTTTTTAATTTAGCACCTATACCACTTTCATATGCAAGATTATTAAACTTTTCTACAAAGTTATTCTCCAGTTCAGTAATATATTCTGACATATTTTTAGGTGGCACTGTTAGACCTCCGAAAGTTGTCTTATCTGATGAATAAGCTTTAAGACTACAAAAGTGGCTTTCCAGTTCTTCCAAAGTATTTAGGTTTTTGTATTCCTCACAAATTTCGCATGAATGCTGTATTAATGCTTTTTTCAAAAGATAGCCAGTTACATAGACTAAGGCATTTCCCTCACTACTGTCCAATTTTCTATAATCGGTGGTGAACACCTTAATCGAGGTTTTTACATTTTCAGGTTGAAAAAATATTTCTGTGTTATGCTGAAATACATCTGAAGACACATTTAGCAATATATCACTAATGTCTTCCATGCAGTTTCCGCCTTCTTCATGATTAAAATATTTAAGGGCAAACATTTTTTTAAAAGCCCTACAAAATTGTATTGGTGTTGGATTCCTGTTATTTCCAGAACAGTTTCGAATCTGCCCAAAGAAATTTTCTAAACAATCTTGGTTTAAGTGTCTAGTAAGTAAAAATGAGTATTGCTTTTCTTTTAGCAGTTCCCATATTTCTAATACCCCTTGTATTGTCATTTCCCACCCAAAAGTAAACTTAACTATATTAGTAACTTCTTTACCCTTTTCGTTAATAACTTTCATATTTTTAAACAATGTTACCATTTCCTGTAGAAAATTAATTTGTTTTTCAGTTCCTTTAAATATATCGACATTATTTAAATGGCTAGAATTCAAAATATCGAAGAGACGATTTATTTTATCGATAAAATTTGCAGTAACCCTTGCTGCTGGCGGTAATATTTTCAAATCTATAAACCAATTTAAGGCTACTGAGGTGCTGTGACTTAGTACTTGGGCGGCATATTTAACCTTCATTTTTTGAAAACTGTTAGGGTAAATGTGCTCATTTGTTAGTTTAGGACATAATCTATAGTCCTTTGATTCTTCGTAATGGTACATTGTTTCAATATACTTTTTATGTGTTTCTCCTTCAGGTAAAAGAAAAATGTACGAAAATAAATTATTTCTTGTCGATTTTAAGAGATGTGGCACATCAAATAAGTAAACAAGTTTTAGGTTATCCACAAAGAAACAAGGATTATCGGCGGTCAAATTAAGATTTTTCTTTACGAGCTTTTGAAAATTAGGCCCTTGGTCTGAAACTACACCTAATACATTCAGACCGATGGCGTTTAGTTTTCTCACACTTTCGTATAAAACATCCTTTGCTTCATCAGACGATGCCGTTGATTTATAAAAAAAATACGCAAGTGGTTGTTTCCAGTCATAGGCCACACCTCTAGCCATTACTACTAAAGCACTACTGGCAATTTTCCTGCTAGGATTGATACCTTCTTGGAAACCAATAATTTTATCTTTCGATATGTCATAAAAAAGGTGTGACTTTAAGGTTATCTCATCTAAGCAAATTATGCAGTCTTTTTCTTTGGGACTCATAAGCCTCGCTCTTAATTCGATGAGCTTCAATATAAAATCATTAAATCCTGGATTTATAACCCATCTACTGGTAAATCGGTTTAATGTGGATTTTGACGGTAATCTTATATAACGGGACATTTTTTTATACGCTTTGGGTCCTAGGAAATAAACGCTTAACGCAAACTGTTTATATTCGTCGGTGTACCTACATCCCCTAGGAGACTTATTTAACAAATTCAACTGCGATTTTAAAAGTTCACATGATTCTTTTGTATAATTCTTTTCCAAAAAGCTCACCACATCTTCCATGGTTATCCCAGATTCTAACTGCTTTTTACGTGAGGCATCACCTTCTTTCAAACTTTTGATTTCACTTTTTAGGTTCTTTTTTCTTGGGGTGTTAGCTGATAGTCGCCCAGGAGTTTGAACACATCGATCTAAAATATAAGCAAAATATTGTATCTCTAAGTCTGTACTAAGGTTAATTTTATATTTTTACCTTTCTGGGTTACATCTTCCGTTTTGCTAGAAGCATTACAAAGTATTTTGCAACTTTCAGTTTGAATATTGACATCAGAAAAAGTTTTGGCATCTTCTGTCTGGGTACAGCAATCAGAAAACGTAGTTTCGCATAAACTAGTACTTGCCTGATTGTCTAAAATAAGAAAGAAATATGCATTACTATTTACGATATACATTACTGTATCGCCTATATAATAAAGGAAGGGCATTATTCATTTATTTTTCGATACAATGTGTTGGTTTTGAAATACTTGCGATTTTTCTTGTTTACATACTTGACGACACCCGGTACAGCCACGTGCACACATCGGTTATGGATTGACTTAAATTTGTAAAACCTTAAATATCATAAATTAAATTTCAAATTACCTGTTTTTGTAGACAACTTTAAAGAAGGAATGGCAGTCGGTGTAAGGTGATTTCCAAATGTACAAGTAAAACTATCTTTTGTAAAATGAAGACTGCATATTCTTATACGATTATTACATTGCTCTGGCGTAATACTAGCATATTTATGATTGCCTGTGAATCCTAATGCATTTCTCCATTTTCGACATCTACAAAAATAATTACTTCGATACTTACTTCTTGGATAGTTAACTTCAAATACGCAACTGTCAGAACAAAAAATAACTTTTTTTATAACTTCTACAACTAATGCTGCACCATCTAAGATTATTAGTTTTTATTACAAATAAAACTTGATAAGCTGGCTAATTTTTATTTATAATGTTATTTTTAAAAATGCTCACCTTTCTTCATCCTTTGGACACTTAAATAATGACAATCCACTTCCTTGTTTAGTAGCACATTTATCCACCGAACAGTAAGCAGGCATGATAAACAGATTAACATAAACCAGAACGAAAAAGTAAAAAAATGTTCAACACACAAACAAGTATTAATTTAAATTTATTCAGTCACCCCTATATAAACAACACAGAACTCTCCGTACGCTTATTTGGTCCACTTTATACCACCACGCGTCGTCGAAGGAATCAACTCGGGCGAATTTGCCCTCAAGCGGGGACGAGATGAGAAGGGAAAATTTCGTCGCACAGTCTCGGGCGTATTCGCGCTTCTTGAAGAGTGATCCTTCTATGTTGTTCGGTGGTATTAGTATGTGGAGAATTTTGTCCCGTATTTGCCATAGTTGAATTTGCTAAGGTTTGATCAACCCCTGTATCATCCTGAAAATCTGGATCTAAAGGCGGTTCTGTATTTGCATTAGAAGAGAATAATTTAGCTTTTGCCTCGTACTCAGTCACTAAAGTTGATATTTGTTCCAATAATTCCGAACGTCTATTCTGAGTCTCCACGTCCGCGTCTGAAATTTTTTTAATTTTACCTACTAAATGCGTAAATTTTGTTTCAATCTTTGAAGTTTGTTTTGTTGTCCCAGAAAACGTCGAAATGATTTCTTTTAATTCTACAAGTTTAGTAGTGCACTCTAAAATTTCTTTTTCATTATCCAGTTCCGCAGAACTTTGTACTAGATCGCCTGGCGTTTCTAAACGTAACAGTGATCGTAAGCATTTTCTTAACGATTCAACTGTTCCCGAAGGTTTAATACCCCTTATTCCTACTTCATACTCCAGCTCATCTTTAGCGAGTCTATCTATATTTAACTTATACATTTTGAAAAAAATTTAAAATAATTCGGGCCAAATAAAATTCTTTAAAAAAATTTTCACCAAAAAGTCAAGAAATTTACAATTATAATTTAATATTATTTATGATAAAATAAAATTTCAAAAAAATGAAGCTCACCAAAACGTCAAGAAAAAATTTCCATGTAAAATTTTATCGTCACCAAGAATTTATTATAAGCGTTTACTATATTCATATACCAACAATGTCAAACAAAAACAACTTTAAATTCGCCAAGTTGCAAATTTAAAACATCCAAAATTTAAAATACAATAGTAAAAGCTAAACCTCACAAAACCTAGAAAAACACAAAAATGTCACTGTACGATATTAGACAATATCTAGTTAAAGTTGGGCGCCAGTTGTAACATCCCGATTTTTCAACCGTTCAAATCTCTTCAAAATGTTGGGTGCCAGTGTTAAGCTTTCCCCCCGTTAAAGTGAATAGGTTGCAAAGCCAACGTTTCCAAAGGTTGCTAAAATTAAATCGCCCAAAACTTGTTATCCTACAGATAACAACTGTGACCTAGGTACGCCCGGAGAAGGTTATCTACCTACAACTCTTACCTAATCGACCAAATCAAGCTGCTTGTAGAACACCTCCATACGCTAGCTCTATCTCAGGTATAGGTTCTTTTAGTGACAGATGAGCGTTTAGCTTTTAAAGTCAAAATCGGTATTTTAGTCCAAATTTAGAGAGGCGCCACCATAGTTTTACTTTCTAAAATTAAGGCTCCAAATGGTGGTCCGTTTAGCCTTTAACGTTGCAACAAAACCAGGAAAAGAAAACTACTATGTCAAGTCCGGTAAAATACTGGGTAAGAAAACAAATTTTTGTTTAAGGCCACTACATTTAATCATTGAAAATATAGGATAAGATAACAGGTCCTTTTTTTTTCTTTAATTTAAATGTTAGCTCCTCTTATGAAAAAAAAATATATCGATGAGTGATAACTCACCCAGTAGAATGGATTCAAGTGGGTTTGACGGCAGTCACTACACCCACACAATAAAATCAGCTGTGCCTTCAGGGTATAGTGACCACATAGACCAGGCAACTGGAATTTCCGCTAGGTCAAAACCACTAGAATCAAGACTGTTGACCGCCAGATAGTAATATATATTTACAAGTAAGATCTTGGATGGACAAAATCCAAGTTAAGTTTTAAAGTTACGGTAATGACAAATTTACAAAGTTGGGGAAAAATATACAAGTTACTGAAAAAAATATACAAGGTTATTCTCAAAAAGGTCCAAATGGTTGTGGACACTAGCACGCTTGACGGTGACTATACCCCCTGCGCGAAAAATCCAACTGTGCTTCTACAGGGTACAGTCACAAGTACCGGCCCTGGGTCAGCTTAGCTACCCCAGCACCGATAGGTCCACTAGGCCAAAACGATGCTAGGATCCACCTCCATCTAATACCCGACGAAAATAAATGCTTCCCCTGTATTTATACTTAAAACTTAAGTCCAAGTAAAAATGTAGTTACTTGACTACACGTATCGATTCTAATATTTGAATTTAGTTACATGAAAATTTTATAAAATACCAAAAATCAAATGTCCAGTTTGGACTAACGAGGCCTGGTAATACGCATGCGTGTTGTCGACAATCCGCCCACGTTTACAGTCACCGGGACTTTACATTTGTTCGAACGCACCAGAGAAAAGGTTATTAAAAAGGTAAAACATATTGGTTATATTATTATTATTATAGCAAATTAAGGGTCTGAAGGACTCCACCGGTAAAGTTCATAACATTGATTCCTCGGTAAGGCCTCCCACAATAAAAGAACCTCGATGAGGTACAAACAATATTGCACCAGGTAAATAAATGATAGGGAAAATTGCCCCTCGGCAAGAATCAATGTTGGTAACTACACCGGTAAGTGAAATTCTAAAAGCTACACTTAGCTGTCTGCAACTATCGGAGTTGCCTCTCGGTGCGTTGAAACCATGGAGAAGGTTCTCAAGTTCCCTGCAGAACCTTGTTGTCCCGGTGTGGATAGGATATAGAAGATTGTTCCAAAAACTGACAACTACAGAGTCCCAAGGTCATTCAAGGTCATGTCAAAACTTTCCAATGGAATTTTAGGTTCTAAAATACGAGCCCCAATGTGCCCAAACCATAAATTGAGATACTTTAACCCAAACGTAAAACATTTGATCCAAAATTAGGTAGTTACAATTTAGTCCAAGCCAAAACTTTATCTAAACAAAAGGTTTAGGCCCTTGCAAAAAACTTAGTCCATCCTAAAAACCCTGCAAAGGAAATACCCTATATAAGTAAAATCCTTTCATACTAGAATTACTTAAATAAATTTTGAATTTACAAATTTACAAATTTTTTACAACCCTAAATCTGGTCTGTACAATTTCGCTTACCTTAAATTAATAAGGGTTTTTTCGTCCCTGAAGAAAACACATTAGTATCGGCATCCTAGCCAGGTATGCCATCCAAAGACTACAATAATACAATCCGAAAAAGGGATGATTCCCAAAAATTATATTTGACCATGTGGCATTTTCCAAAAGAAATTTATCTGGGTCTTATCCCATGTGCTCTTCTCTTGACGGTCACGAAGAAAAGAGGCACGTCATATCCCCCCAATCTCCAATCTACCAACCTACGGTTCCTTCGACAGCAGGACCAACCTTAACCTTCAAAAATTTTTAAAAAATGAAACAAAAAATAAAAAAAAAATAAAAAAAATATTTAAAAAAATCGTTTTTTTTTTACATCTGCGCAGTAGACATGCGCATGGGCATGCCCCGCCCAAACGAGATTCTCCCCCGCGCATATGCAGGCTGGTACTGCCTGGTACTAGAGGTCGAGCACCGGTTGTCGACCGTGATGTCCCGCCCAGGCGGGCTCTCTTTATATTCTCTTTGCGCTTCGCATTCTTAACTGTCTGCAGTCGTACCTTGAGCTCGATATAATACAGTTCTTCATACTTATATTTCGCTCGGTTTATTTTAGAGTTTCTTGTGTATATATTTTTCGGTATTAAACCAAAGTCAGCATTTTATTTCCTCAGTGTACAAAATGTCCTTCTTGTGCACACTATGTTTACGCGAGTTTAAGTAAAAGCGAAGTCTAGTGCGACATATTAAAGAAATTTGCTTAGCAAATACGTATGTCTCAAATCCCGATGATTACATAATTGATGGTGAGTTATTTTTTGTTTAACATTTCCTTTTAATTTATTGGAAATTATTATTTTTAGTTAATAAAAAATTTTTCTCACAAGAAGAAGTTCGACACTGCCTAGACTGTGATGTCAGCGTCTCAAATGCATGTTGGACTTCTCATTTACAATCAAATGCTCACAAATTAAAAGTCTGCAAGTTTAGTGAACCTGGTATAGAGATACTAACCAGCGCATTTCAATGTCGAATTATTTCATATAAAATATCTTCCCCAAAGCACTTTCTTGATTTAAAAGAATTCCAAGAAAATGTACAGAATAAGGTAGTTAAAGTTATTCAACATGAACTGAAGAAACACAATGTCATCAACATTAATTTGGAGCTGTTTGGATTGTACTATTTACCACCTTCTAGAACTTCTGAAATTAAATCTCACAATACAGTTTTCGAAGTTGTAACACAATCTACAAATCTGATAATGGTATGTGAAAAATTAATGGGAATAATTCATGGAAAATTTGATGAATTTGCAGAACGCGATTCAGGTGTGTATAAGTTTATACATGTTTCGTTTTCAGTAGTTTTTCAAAAACTGTAAATAGTATCAATGAAATTAAAAATATTAAAACTTAACCGTTTTATTTTAGGATGGGTTCTGCAACAAATACTTCATCTTGAAGTTAATGTAAACAAGTATAATCCATTGAGGAGTTCATCATACATACCTCTTCCAAGAGAGGTTCAATGGAAAAAGGCTGTTGTTAATGTGCAAAATAGTGATCAGTTTTGTTTTGGTTATGCGGTTGTATCAGCTTTTTACCATGGAGATCCTCGAAATCCAGCATCGTATCCGCAGTTTAGGAAGTTATTCAACTTTGAAGGTATAGACTTTCCAGTATCTATTAAAGACATTGCTAAATTTGAAGAGTTAAATAATGTATCAATAAATGTTTACGGTTTAGAAGTCGCATATAAGAATGGGAAAAACATTTATGAGGTGATTGGTCCTCTACATTTTTGCAAGGTTAGATCTAATACCCATATAAATTTATTACTATTATCGGAACTAGATGATATAGGTAATACTAAAAATCTACTGCAATATAAGCGATCTTTCTCGTCTAGTTTCCAGTCAAGTTACTAATCACGAACATAGAAAATATTTTTGTGATGGTTGTTTACAATTTTTTACTACTTTGAATATTCTTAAGCAACACATGTAAAATGATTGCAACTTTGTTAGAAATGATTTTCCTTCAAAAGAGTATATATTAGATAAATTTGGTAACATGGTGCCTGAAAATATATTAAAATTTGAAAATATCGAAAAACAAATGAAAGTTCCGTTTATCGTTTATGCTGACTTCGAGTGTGCTTTAAAACCTGTCGAAAATGATTATCTGGAAAATTCTTCTCAATCTTACACTCTGAAAAAATTTGAACATATTCCGCATTCCTTTGCTTACTACATTAAATGTTCATTTGATGACAAAGTTTCAAAGTTTCATTTATATCGAGGGAGGGATTGTATTGAAAATTTTTTAAAAGATTTAGAAATAGATATTAGAATGCTGTTTTCAAATTATTTAAAAGATATTACACCCATGTGTAGACTAACAGATTCTGCGAAGGAAACTTTTGACAAATCTACTCATTGTCATATTTGTAAAAAAAGTTTTCTAAACATTTCGGATAAAGGAAAAGATCATTGCCATATTACTGGAAAATTCAGAGGGGCAGCACACTCAGTGTGTAATTTAAATTTTAAAATTCCGTCATATATTCCAATTGTGATGCACAATCTAAAAAATTTGACAGCCATTTATTTATAAAATCATTGTTTTTAGATAAGGAGCAAATTGAAGTTATCCCCATGAATAAAGAAAAATATATTTCTTTCAGTAAGTTTATCCATGTGGATAAAATAAAATACAAAAATGGTAAAATAAGAGATAAATATATAAAACTAAGGTTTATTGATTCATATCAATTTTTACCATCATCTTTGGATAACTTATCAAGCATTTTGGATGATTCTCAATGTTTTGAAATTAGAAAGCAATATCCAAATGACTTACAATTTAAAAATATAAGAAAGAAAGGTATTTTTCCTTATTCATACATTGATGATATTTCAAAATTTGCTGAAACTGATTTACCTGCTGCAGAATTATTTTCAATGAATTAAGGAAAATATTTCAAACGAGGAGTATCAACGCGCTACAGAAATTTGGAAAATTTTTCAATGTCAGACACTTGGTGATTATTCAGATATTTATTTAAAATCTGATGTATTATTACTAGCAGACATTTTTAAAAATTATAGGAATCTTTGTTTAGAAACATATCAACTCGATCCTGCGCATTATTTTACTGCTCCAGGATTAAACTGAGATGCGATGTTATTGTATACAGGAGTAGAATTAGAACTCCTAACGGATCCCGATATGCTTCATTTTTTAAAAAAAGGTGTGAGAGGGGGTGTTAGTACTTGTACAGGAAGAAAGTCAATTGCCAATAATCATTTTCTTGAAAACTTTAATCCTGAGGAAAATACAAAATATATCATTTATTTGGATGCGACTAATTTATATGGTTTCGCTATGAGTCAATATTTACCTCAAAAAGATTTTGTTTGGTTGACCCAAGAAGAGATCGATAATATTAGAATAAATATAATTGATATATCTGATACAGCAGAAACAGGTTATGTTTTGGAAGTTGATTTAGAATATCCTAAAGAACTACACGACGAACACAATGATCTTCCCTTCTGTCCTGAAAATCTGATTCCCCCGAACTCAAAATATTCTAAATTAATTCCAAATTTAAGAAATTCTTCAAAAAATTAATTTGACAAAAACTTATATAAGACTAAAAATAATAGCATATATGGCAAAACTATGGAAAATGTGGATAGAAGGGTGGATGTGAAACTGGTATCACATTGGGAACGAATAGGTCATAAAATTAACTGTGCAGAAGCATTGATTGCAAAACCTTATTATAAAGATTGCAAAATATTTTCAGAAAATTTAGTAGCTTTACAAATGAATAAAACAAAAATTGAATATAACAAACCTATTTATGCAGGGTTTTCAATATTGGATATTTCTAAAACTGTAATGTATAATTTTTTTTATGACTACCTAGAGAAAAAATATAAACAAAATGTTTCCCTTTTGTATACTGATACCGATTCTCTCATATCTGAAGTTTCAACTGAAAATTTTTATAATGATATGAAGCATAATTTGGATAAATTCGATACATCTAACTATGATTTAGATAATATTTATGGCATTCCTCCAAATATTTCCGAAGTAGGTAAATTTAAAGATGAATATGCCGGTGAACCCATCAAAAGTTTTTATGGGACTGGTGCGAAAGCGTATTGTGTTGAAACAAAAAGTAGTATTCTTAAAAAAGCTAAAGGTGTTTGTCGTTCGTCTATTCAAAAGCAACTAACAATTACAGATTATATAAACGTAATTGAACAAAATTCTAAAGTGTATTGCACAATGTATGCCTTTAGATCACATTCGCATACTATATATACTGAATTAATTCATAAATTGTCTTTGACTGCTGATGATGATAAACGATATTTAATTCCTGGGAGTAGTAAAACTTTAGCTTGGGGTCACCATGACATACCGTTACATGAATTGTGTAAAGCTATTGATATTGTTAACAAAGATGAATAATGCAATTTATATAAAATTATTTTATATATAATAAAAAACTATAATAGTTGCAGGTCAGTTGTTAGGTACTCGTTGCAGAAAATGATTGTTAATACTGTGTTAGTGTTGTCTGCTCTAATAGGGAATATAATATATGTTAATTATGTTCCGAAAACTCACTTTGCTGAGATTTGTATTAATACAAATAAATCAGATATTAAACCTGAATGTTGTTATGTAATGAAAATAACTAATATAAATGGTAGTACCATGTGGTATCACCAACTCGATGATAAGTATATATCTTCAACAAGATATTTTAAGATAAAATACCTGTATCCTAATAAAACTATAATTAATTCAGAATGGAATGTACTGTCACAACAAAGTGAGTTTACTTGTGAATATTTTGCCATTTTATACGTAACCCTTTCGTGTTTCATCTTAAATTTTGTAATGTATTTATTTATATCATTTTTCTTGTGGAAAATATATAAATTTTTACACTAATAATCAAGTACAGTAAAAGTAAATGATATGTAGTGGGAGATCTCTCCGGATGGAGGGGGAAATAGGGTATAAAAGAGTAAATATATCTGAACTGGACAGTAGTTGCGACGTTAAAGTTATAAGTATAAACATGAATATTCCGAACACTTTCACCCTAATGAAGTAAATTCATATTATAGTGAAGCATTTCCTCCAAGTTTAACTTCAAACAACATTTTCAATTGTAGTAGTGATAGTGATTTTAAAAACAAAAGTGTCATTCAACAATGGTTTCATCCTTTAAATAAATCTATCAATAAATATATATGCATTGGTTTAAGTGTGGAAGATTTTAACCCGTGCATCAAGCTGTCGGGAAATAAAGTAATTTCAATTCTTTTAAATGAAAGTGAGTGGAGGGAAATCCTCTTTTATCAAGGTGTAATAACTAGTAACCTATTTTCATCAGAATCATATTGTGAATCTTTAGAGATTGGAAAAATTGGATTACACTTTGAAAAAATTCGAGACGAAAATCTCCTGAAAATTACGAAAAATGGATTTTACATCTATCTAGGTAGAGAAACAGTTTACAATTTGTGGCAGTTAATTCCAATGATAGAAAAAAGATTAACTCTTTTTAAAAATCAACAATTTAAACAATACTTTTCAGTCTTTAAAAACAATTATGTAAATTGTGAAGGTGACATTGCAAATAAAATATTTGAAGTATTAGCTGCGCAGGAAAACACTAGTGAAAATATTTGCGCAATTCTGGAGTTAGCTATTTCATATCCAACCATTCTTGAACGCAAAATCAAACAATTTTAAAGATATGAAGAAAGTGCAGTTCAATGAGAAGATAAACGAGGTTCATACAATAATCGTTTGGAGTTTCGCTTATAGACAATCTAGAGAGAATATGTATGAACAATTGACTAGGGATCGATTCCATTTTAAAAGAAGAATTGAACGCCTTGCTGCAATTTTAAATAAAGTTTTAACTATGGAGCATAGAGATAAAATTTATTATAAACGTTTCACATGTAACCAATAGATAAAAATAAAAAACAGTTAAATAAATGTAGTGTGTTTTATTTCATATTTAGGAATTACAGCTATAACAAGTATATATTATTTTAGTATTTCAGTTTTCGGAATCCAAGAATTGTGTGACTTATCCATTCCTAACCATTTAAAATAGACTTTGTCTCCTTTTCGTCTTAATACTTTTTCAACTAGATACACATCAGGATGTTTCACTTTTTGCAACTCCTCTTCATAAAAACCTCCTTGAATATCATTATTTTTTTCATCTTTCAGTAAATATACTCTAGGGTTAGTTAATTTTATTTCTTTAACTTGGAAAACTTCGATAGACCAATTTGGGGTATACCCTTTTCGAAATGCCTCTCTATATTTACTTATTCGAACAAAATCACCTTTTTTATATTTTGGGTTTTTGGGATCAAGGGTTTTTGGAAAAGTGTAAATAATAATAATAATAATAATAATCTTTATTGGTCCTTAGCTACAAAAGGTAGATAGACAAGTCATATATAACTTTGTATAAATAAAATTGTACATACATATTTGTATATATATATTTAAGTATTTAAAATACTGTACACTTACAAACATTACTAACCGATACAAACATTTCCGTCACATACTCGTGACATCCAAAGAATTGCACAACGAGGTGTATTCCTTTATGGAATAAAAGCAATTCGTATTTAAAAATCTTTTTAGTTGCTTTTTAAACTGTTTAAAAGAATCTGCGTTTCTTATTGATGCAGGCAATACATTATAAAAAGAGCAACCAGCAAAAACCGGAGATTTTTTATAAAAGCTATGGCTATGCTTTTTTAAGTGAAATATTGACATGTTTCTGGTGTGGTAATTATGCACTTGAGAATTAAGTAAATATGAATTTTTGTTTTTATAAACATAAGTTAACAGTTTAAAGAGGTAAATTGAAGGAAAAGTCAAAATATTATGATTCTTAAACGTGTCTCTACATGAGGTTCTGTATGGAACATCAAAAATCAATCTGATTACGCGCTTTTGTGCAATAAACAAGCGCTCCCATTGACCTGATTGTCCCCACATCATTATATGACAACAAAGAGAACACCATTGCATAATATGCATTTAGCAGTGCAACTGTATTTAGTTTATTTTTTAAGTTGTAGATCGCATAGTAAGCTTTATTAAGTTTTAAGCATAATGAATTAACGTGTTCGCCGAAGCTAAGATTTTCGTCAACAACTACTCCCAGAAATGAGGTTGATTTTTGTGTGTTTATTAAGGAATTGTTGATTTGAAATATGAAATTACTTCCTGGCCGGTAAGCATTATGACTCTCTATGAAGACTGTTTTGTCGTAATTTATTATAAGCCTATTTGAAAAACACCACTCACCGAAAAAGCGCAAGACTGCCTGTACTTTCAGTTCCACCTCAGAGAGCGATCCACCCGATACTACGATGGAAGTGTCATCCGCGTACATGAGTGGTTCACCGTATTCGGAAATATGACTCGGTAGATCATTCACGTACAACAAGAATAGTAAGGGCCCCAGGACGCTTCCCTGAGGTGTGCCTAAATTTATATCATAAACATCTGATTGTGAATCGTCGATTTTAACCACCAACTTTCTATCTTTTAGAAAGGAGATCAGCCATTTATTAATTACCCCACGAACACCCAAAGAATTCAGTTTCGACTCCATAAATCCTGATTCAAGAGTATCAAACGCCCGACTCAAATCAAAGAAAATTGTGACAACATGTTCATTTTTATCCATTTTATCGTAAATGTATTGAATATAGTTAATGGTGGCTGTCTCTGTGGAGTAGTTTTGTCGGAAACCGTGTTGACAGTGAGTTAGTAATTTAAATTTATTTAAAAAGTTATTTATTTTAGGATAAACTATCTTTTCCAGAATTTTAGAAAATATGCTCAAAATGGAGATTGGCCTATAGTTTTCCATATTTGTGACGTTTCCCTTTTTAAATACTGGGATAATACTTGCAAGTTTCAAAATATTAGGAAACTGTCCCAACTGCACGGATTTATTTATTATTGTTGCTAATGGAGCTGAAATTTCCCCGATACAACCCTTTATTACTTTCACTGGTATTTCGTCAAAGCCACTGGATCTTTTATTGGATAACTTAGTTATAACATCTTTTACGTCATTTTCAGTTACTGGTGAGAAAAACATCGAGTTATGGTTGTATTTGTTCACGCTACATTCTGTTGAGAGCTGACCATTAAAATGGTCATTTAGTTTACCCTCAACCACATTGGAAAAATAACTGCCGAAGCTGTTTGCAATTTCCTTTTTATCTGTTATTATATTATTATTTAAGATAATTTCTGATACGTGCGATTTTGTTTTAATTTTATCGATGGTGTCATTCACTATATTCCAAAGAATCTTGGGCTTGTTCGTTGAGGTGTTAATCAAATTTTGAAAATATTCCTGTTTCTCTTTTTTTATTAGGTTATTGGTTTGTTTTTTGACAGATTTATATACATCGGCTGGCAAATAGTTTAGTTTACGAAGTATGTTTAAATCATTTAGGTTTTCGAGATTTTTTAGCAATTCTGTAGAGAATCTAATTTTATTTGGTTCGTGGCTAGTTACTTTTTTAGTTTTAAGGGGACAAGCAACTTCAAAACACCAGGTGAAAGTTTCATAAAAATTTCTAAAAATTACGTCAATGTCATTAGATGACATCCCCACCTCCGGGTCATAATTGCCAGCAAACCTTGTTCTTAATTCGGCTATAGAACTTTGTGTTATGCTACGATATGTTATTTTTTCAGTCTTTGAGGCTGGGACAACCAAGTCATTAGCAAGAAAGGAAACCAGCTGAACATGATGATCCGAAAGGCCAGGGTGATAATTTTTAACGGAAACATTATTTTTAATATTAGTCAGTACATAGTCTATACTACTACAAGTCATAACATCACCTTTTTGCGCAATTCTTGTGGGTTCGCTGATAAGGGAACATAGATCGTATGATTGAAATATGTCTGTCAATACTTTATACTGTTTCGATGTTTCATTTTTTTGTATATTTAAATCGCCTGTTAGAATGATATATTCAAATTTACCCACAATTTGATTAAGCAGATAGCACAGTTTTAAACAAAATACTTTGAAATCCCCAGACGGGGCTCTATACACATTATTTATACTTATTATATTTTTGTAAATAACAGATGAACATTTAAAATTAATTTCCTCACTAATATCCGATAAATTTCTATTTTTATGGCACTTTTCCACTATTGAATTATTAACGAAAATCGCGGATCCTCCGTGTTTATTATTTTTCCTCACGAACTCGTCAGTTCTGCTATAACCATTTAAAGTTACAACATCAACATTATTATCAGACATCCAGTGTTCACAAACACAAAAAATAAGGGGTTTTACTTTAGCTATGTACAAATCTATTAAATTAATTTTGTTTATTAAGGACTGTGCGTTTAGGTGCATGACAGTAACTTCGTTGTAATTATTCACATCACTATTATTAATACCTAGAGTTTGAGAGCTTACCTCAGCGTCCAGGTTCATTTGGGGTTCTGTTCCTTGGAAAAAACCGATAATCCTTAATAAGTACATTTTCTGGCCACAGGGACATATCAAACAATAATTGTTTGGACACTTTATTTACACCAATTTTAAAACTACTGTTACTACCACGCGAATTTAACTTATGACACTTAAGGGTTAAATGGGGCCAGTTCTCTTTGAGATGCTCCTCCATTACTTCAACTTGAATGTCTCCGCGGATTCTTCCTACATGGACCCAACTATATTCATCTGCACCTTGTATTTTAAGTAATTTGTTGCTATTGCCCCTATACATCGTTTGTTTATTTCGAGCCTAGGTCAGTTTTTGCAGATTGTGGGTACTCCGGTTTTTCGCGTCGTTAGTGTTGTTTATTTGTGTTGATACTGGTGATTTCGAAGGTTCAGTATCGCTAGACTTTGATTTGTTTGCGTTGGATTTTTTGTTCTCTATTTGCTTTTGATTTATAACTGTACTGCTAGATGGCAGTGTTTCCGAAGATTTTAGGCAAATTTCTTTGTTTTTTAGTAATGAAATCGTAAATTCTAAGTTGGAAATTCTTTCATTCATTTGTTTGACCAGTAATTGTATTGTATTGGCCTCTTTGTTAAGATGATCTACTTTTAATTTGTTTTCCAAGCATACCTTTTTGTTACATGGTTCGGAAACTGCTTCCGATGTTGAGTCATAAAAAACCTCATTTTCACTGTTACTGGAGAGATTTTTCACTACACTTTTTAACACAGCGTTGTCCTGATGACTTTCAGGTAACCTTTTATATAAAATGATGTCAATTAACTGAACTTTTGATAATTTATTAAGCAGAGGTACAACACTGTCAACATCAGTAGCCGCCATATTATAAATTATATATATAAATATGTTTTAGAATCTCCTTTTCATTATTTTTATTAACTTTATCAGGTGCTAACCCAATTGTTTTATTCTTTGTATTATTATACCTTGACACAATATCGTTTAAAATCTCTACCCATTTGTAATTTCTCTGTAAGCTAAAATTGTTCCACATATGATTTTTTAATGTTCTATTTACTCTGTCCATAATACTTGCTTTTATATTTGAGAATGTACTATAGTGATTAATTTTATATCTATTCATCAACTCTTTAAAATCTTTATTAAAAAATTCTTTTCCCATATCGGTTTGAAGGTTTTTTGGAATATTATTAACTACTTTTAAAATATTAGCCATGGCCGAAGTTACGTCTTGCGCAGTTTTTCTTTTAACAGGTTGAGTCCAGACATATTTTGAAAAAGTGTTTATTACTACTAAAATATATCGATATCCTTTATTAAATTTTGCATAGGGTAGCATCTCTACCAAATCAGCTTGCCACAAGTCATTTAATGCTTTAATTATTACACGTCGACGCTTAAAATTTTTTCTAGCTGGTTTATGTAATTCATTAACAACTTCTTCCTTGATGTTAGTTTGTTTACTCATGACTTCTAAATGTTTATTTTTCTATTTCTACACGGCATTTTATGAACAATTCTCCATAAAAATCTTCTGAATGGCTACTTTCAGGACGATGAAAAGAAAGAACATCCCCTTTCTTTAGTTTTAATCCAACAGGGTCAATAACTTCTTTTCCATTAATTTTAAGAAAAATATATTTTTTTGGATACTCTGCCCCAATTATTGTAGCAGATTCTATAGGAAAAACATAATTAATTCTTTTGTCTTGTAAAAGTTGGTAAACTCCATCTGAGAGATTGTAATTTCCCATAAAAGGTAACACCAAATTATAATATAATTTCACATCACTGATATCAACAATTTTTAAAACATTTTCCCTACTAAAATTGGGTGACAAGTTACTGTTTATATTTTCCCTCCCAAATATGTGGGAGCCAAACTTATCAATAGATATCTTTGCAGTCAACGGTATAATAAACAATACTTCAATTATGTCAAGTATTTATCCAATTATTTTTGCTTCCCTTAATTCTTCTAAAATCGATATTATTTCATTTTGATGACCAGTATGTCCAGCCATTTGCGATGACATCAACAATTTCAATCTATCTATGATTTCGTTTGGATCGTCATAATAAACATAATCTAATTTACAACAATGAAATGAAGTCTACTTGTCAGGGGTACATATAGAAATACGTAAAATTGAGAATAAGTTCTCTAAACCACCTGAAAATTCCTTATACTATAAGGATTTGAACAAATCATGGTAAAACAGCTATTCTCTGGGCTATATGCCCCTACGAGCGCTGGATTACATACCAAAATTTGCCGTATTTTGACTAACACTGTTAGACAACAAAATACTTGGTTTGACTGCAAGAAACTACCAGGAAGGAGGAAGCTTTTTTCTTTAGTTAGGATGTCCTACCTGCATACCGGTTTCGAACTCTTTAGTTCTCATCAGTACAGGATAAACGACCATACCTACCCTCCGAAAAAGCATACTCTTTAAGCTAGCCATGTCACACTGCATAAGCAGTATAAAACAGGCAGCGCCATCCATTAGCAGTTTCAAGCAGTTGGAGTAGAATTTACCGTGAGGTAAAATATTACAACAATGAAATGAAGTCTACTTGTCAGGGGTACATATAGAAATACGTAAAATTGAGAATAAGTTCTCTAAACCACCTGAAAATTCCTTATACTATAAGGATTTGAACAAATCATGGTAAAACGGCTATTCTCCGGGCTATATGCCCCTACGAGCGCTGGACATCCTAACTAAAGAAAAAAGCTTCCTCCTTCCTGGTAGTTTCTTGCAGTCAAACCAAGTATTTTGTTGTCTAACAGTGTTAGTCAAAATACGGCAAATTTTGGTATGTAATCCAGCGCTCGTAGGGGCATATAGCCCGGAGAATAGCTGTTTTACCATGATTTGTTCAAATCCTTATAGTATAAGGAATTTTCAGGTGGTTTAGAGAACTTATTCTCAATTTTACGTATTTCTATATGTACCCCTGACAAGTAGACTTCATTTCATTGTTGTAATATTTTACCTCACGGTAAATTCTACTCCAACTGCTTGAAACTGCTAATGGATGGCGCTGCCTGTTTTATACTGCTTATGCAGTGTGACATGGCTCGCTTAAAGAGTATGCTTTTTCGGAGGGTAGGTATGGTCGTTTATCCTGTACTGATGAGAACTAAAGAGTTCGAAACCGGTATGCAGGTAGGACATCCTAACTAAAGAAAAAAGCTTCCTCCTTCCTGGTAGTTTCTTGCAGTCAAACCAAGTATTTTGTTGTCTAACAGTGTTAGTCAAAATACGGCAAATTTTGGTATGTAATCCAGCGCTCGTAGGGGCATATAGCCCGGAGAATAGCTGTTTTACCATGATTTGTTCAAATCCTTATAGTATAAGGAATTTTCAGGTGGTTTAGAGAACTTATTCTCAATTTTACGTATTTCTATAATCTAATTTCTTTTTTGATAAATTTAACATAGCTCCCCCCTTTTTAAACCAAGTCCTGTTGTTCTTTGACACGTTTGAGGAGGTTGTAATCTCTCAGGGTTGGAGACACTAGTGATATTTGAAGTGCTGGAAGTACTTCTCGGTTTAATACTTTTGTTTTCTATTAAGTATGGTTCAATAATTGTAAGATACTTTGGATCAGTGGTGCCTTGAATTTGGTCATTAGCATCATAATTTCTCCTGTAAGTATTAGTTCGTGTCAAAATATCCATATAGTTTTTAAGATCGTTCGAGGTGAAACCTTTGGGATCTTGAAAAAACAAAAGTTCATATAGTCCAGGGGTACCATTATATGTCACATTTTTAACTTTAATATTCTCTTCAAGCAAACTGTCTCGAATTCTCCATTTTTCAGCATCGGCATCATGTCTTAGACCGTGTGTGTTATCCAAATCTCGCTCACCTTTAACTGACGTATCAACAAAAGCTCTTACTAGTGGGTGAAATGCCTCAAGATATTCATTATAGGCTGGGCTTCTAGTTATTTCTAAAATTTCTTGTCTTGTATCTTCTAGTGTAGGTTGCAAGGTTGATTCATCTTGATTTTCTCTAACTGTAGAGCTTAATCTCGGTCTTAACAAAGATTCGTTATCATCTAAAAATGCATCATCACTAGTTTCAAAAACTTCTTCATTTTGTAAAAACGATGGTACATTATATGCCAGATATCTTTGGCAATATTAGATTTTCTTCTGGTTATTTCCTTTTTTTGTGGCGTAGAAAACAATGGTAGTGAGGAAATTTCAGGTTTTATGTGCGCTTCCGTTTTAATGGTTTTAATTAATTCCCGTAAAGGTTGAGTGATCGGCTTGAATTCTTTTTCCTTACGAAATTCCGTCTCAGCAATATCTGATTTTAAAGCATTATATTTTTGTTTAACATCCTTCCTCGTTTTTATTAACTCTTTAATTGCTCTTTCATCCATCTTTATGAAAGTTAGGATGTTTACTGAATACCAAAAATTTTAGTAAACTGTTATATACTCTAAAGAAAAATAAAATTATCGAATCCTTTTCTATAACGCCCATCATTTAACGGACAATCTTTATCAATTACGATGAAATCATAATACTTTTGCCAACATAAAGCGCACATATCTTTAAATTCTTGAAACGACATATCACTGTTCACATGGTCGTTGTATATATGTTTTAAGTTGGTGGCATCCTGTTGAAAGATAACAAGCAAATTAGCGTTATCTCTTATTAACTGTTTAGGAATAGAAGAATATATCTGACATAAATAAAAACAATCGGTATTTTTATGTCGTCCAAAACAAAAATAATCTCTCATCAGTGTTTGATCACAACAAACAATATCATCAAATACAATAACAGAATTTGATTTTATGTCATTAGGTGGTACAATGTCCTCAGCATTTGATGACTCAAAATAACCTATGAATTTTAGCGGAGTTAAAAGGGTTCTTAAATATTCATATTTGGGTTGGTACAGTGATTTCGAATAAACATATACATTTTCCAATCTTAAACCATTAACTTCTGTCAGAAGCGAAATTATTACGTTAGTTTTTCCACAGCCTGAGAGACCTACAATTAAACAGCGTTTACAACTTCCACCAAATAATTCACCATGCTTTCTATACGTATCTTGAGTAAACTCAAATTTTGTTATTGGTAAAGAGATATTTTGCTTTTTAATCTTGATCCTTTCAACATCACTATTTAAATAAGAACATTACAAAATATTACTCATTTTATATATAATGGTTAAACATATTACTTTAAGTAACAGTCGCGCTAAGAGTGTTAAGAGGAAAGGTAGGGGTGTGGTTAACACCTTGATAGATAAATTACCCATAGAACTTCATTTACCTTCATACAAGTTTTGGGGTCCTGATACAAAATTAAAGAATAGGCTTGCTCGAGGTGATAACGGTATTAATCGGTTAGATGAAGTTTGTAAAGAACACGATATAGCATATTCAACATATTCTAATTTAGAGCAAAGATATAAAGCAGATCAGTCTTTAGCCAATAAAGCTTTTAAACGATCCAAAGACAAAAATTCTAGTATAGGTGAAAAGGTATCTTCATTGGTTGTGACTGGAATAATGAAAGCTAAAACAAAATTGGATATGGGTTTGAGGAGAAAAAGAAAACAAAAGCGTAAGAAAGGTGGTCAGATAACTTTTAATAATGCTGTTAAAAAAGCGCGTAAAGGTATCATCGGTAAGAAGTTTAATAATGTAAAAAATGCTGTTAGCACGGCTTTGTCATCCATTAAAAGGGGGAAATTAAAAGTTATAGAACCTAAGCAAAGAATCATTCCAATTCCAAAAACTGGAGAAATTTTACCATTAATACCACTTTTTGCTGGATTATCTGCTTTAGGAGCCTTGAGTGGCGGCGCTGCTGGTATTGCACAAGCAGTAAATTCAGCTAAAAACGCGCAAAAAAAATTAGAAGAAGAAAAGAGACACAATAGGATTATGGGGAAAATATCGATAGGGAAAGGGCTTTATTTAAAACCTTATAAGAAAGGGTGTAGTTTATATTTAAAACCATATCCAAAAAACTGTTAAAACTGCTACATCGCAAAACCTTCAACAAATTTTGATTTAATCAAATATGTAAAATTGCTAAAACTACCGAATTTTAGAGGAGTTTTTATGAGAACAAATTTACCAACCAAAATCAAAAAATATGAAACGGGTATTATTAATTTGGATGACAATAGGGGAGAAGGCACACATTGGACAGCCTATATTAAAAGAAATAAACATATAAATTACTTTTATAGTTTCGGCAACCTCAGACCACCAAAGGAAGTTGTAACTTATTTTTTAGCGATGGTAGCCATAATAACGTAAAATACAACTACAATAGATATCAGTCTTTTGACGCTTTTACATGCGGTAAATTATGTTTACAATTTATTTATAATAATGTGTAATTATGTTTATTTTTTATTCCACTCGAAACCATCATGTCGTTTACTATTGCTCTTTCTGGCGATTCCGCTGTATTACAGCGTTGTTTGAAGAAAGGTATATAGTTAGACAACCTAATGGACTACAAAACTTAACACTTTTTGTAGTTCTGGACCAAGGCACCTAGATGTCCTGGACCACAGAATGGTCATTGTCTAAAGCTCTAAATTGTAGCTGTAAAAGCTATTCTACTACAGATGTCGCAACGATCGTCTCTTATTATTAGAGATGGGTACTTCCAACAAACAAAAATAGATCGATTGAGTTCTGGATAAAAATTTCATGTTATGCAAAAATGATGCCATACTGTAATAGAATGGTAAATATCTTGTATTCAAAAAGCCTAAACATTAGCAATTTTTTTTATAGTTTCATCAACTTAAAAACTTTTATGATTATAAATTCTGCTGCTCTAGAACTATTTCCATCGCGAAATACTCACGTTTGTCCACAGCAAAGCATGCAATAAAAATACTTCACTACTGCACTAGAGCACAAAGAGCATGTTATAGATTTTAAGAATACCGAAGGGTGAAAAATTATTGACTATCAATCTTTGTAGAACCTAATTTGTACAAAGGCCTTGGTTGATCACAACTTTCAGATTAATTGAAGAAGTACAAGAATTTTCTAAACATAATTTTTAGGATGCATTTTTTGGACGGAAAGAGTTTTATAGCGATTTTGCAGACAGATTGGAAAAAGATGTAAAAACAGCCACTTACAGTCCGCAGATTGGCTTATTTTCCAAAATAATATTTATGATAATTAATAAATATGTCAGCGACTGCAAGTTTATTTACGTCATCTAGTACGAGAAAACTTCCTATTTATAGGGAAAGTTTACTAAAAATGCGTTGCAGGGCAAACCTGAAAAAACGCCGCGTATATCTTGGTGTCAATAGACAGGTTCCTTAACCTTAACCCTATGGGACTCTAAGCTCCCACCCAATGTATGAAACAGTACTGGTTGGACTATTTCAGTGACAAAACTCATTGATTCCAGCTTAACAGTTTTTATAATTTAACAAGAAACTATGCCCGGGCGCTAGGCAACAAATTTTATTTTTCACATATGTTTGGATCAGATGGCCCAATTTATATTTTATATCACGGATTACACCCGTTTCAGCAGACAATTTTCTAGCGAGATTGTAATAATTGTAACTGAACATATATTCAAATCTGTGTGTATTGGTTAGTTGGTGTAATTTTTCGAATTATCTTGCGTTGCAGTAAATTAAAATAAGAAAATTACAAAGTACCAATCCAAATACCCGTTTTACAGTTGCTTTTAAGAAAAATGCAGAAACTTTACGCACATGTGCAGATACAGGTCGTTTTCTTAATTTCTGGCCATGATAAAACCTGCCTGCATGCCCGTATCTACTGTAATAGGTACGCCTTTTTGGAATGGCTCAGTTCAAAGCGAATTCGATTTAAATTCACGCAATAAATTCAAAGTCGACTTACACAGGCTACTGTTATTCGCTTATTGTTAGGGACGGGTGTTTACTGGGTCGTGGCCAAAAATTAAGAAAATGACCTGTATATAAATTTTGATCAGTTGGCGTAATTTATTGAACTATGATTGGTCCTAATTTTTTTATATGTGCATGCATGTCCCAGGCTTGCCCACTGTATAAGTCGAGAAAGAAAATAAGACCAATTAATCAAAACAGGCTGATCTGCGGATCTACGCAAGTGCCCAGTTACTCTATAAAATAAAATTTGCTAAAATAGTTACAAGGTTTTGTCGGGCTCTATTCAATATCATCATTTGTTGCTAAGTCTAACGGGTTTCATGATCGAAGGTATCTAGGTAACATCGCGGAGCGCGGTCCAGTCGCCGATGCCTTACTTTTAAAATCATTTATTTCAACAAAATATTCACAAAACAATTGGTCTACTATTTAAGTCCAAGAAAACGTTCGTTCGTTTTCAGTGGCCAAACGTGGCCTTGACAAGGTTCTTTATTTTTTTATTCATGTGTCAGATTACGGATGATACTTATCTGCAATTTTTGGAAAGGTGAATATTTTTGTGGATTGTTAAAATTGTTATTGAAAAGTGAATTTTTATTTGTGACTAATCGGACTAAATTGTGGAAATTTAGTTTGTTTTTATTGTCAATTACACAGACAGTTATTTGTTTAAATAGGACAATATTCATTTGAAGCGGTAAGTAAAAAATATTATCAGATTGTTAGGTGATGTTTACTTACTCCATACTTTTAGAAAGATATTTTTTCTTTTTCCGAAGTAATAAAACATCTGCAATGAAAAAGTTTGTAAAGGCGCCCGAAGGTTTGGGAAAAAACTTCTCTAATTATTGTTGCTTTTTAACCCGAAAAATTTTAACATTTCTGTAATGTTTACGATAACCAGAAGTGTTTAAATTGTAATAATAAAATTACTGTTATAGAAAATGAGAAGAAATGACTTAAAAATTATTTTGAAATATACAGGGTAGCTCCACTGCTGCAAGTAGTTATAGCATAAAAATAGTGTGCAAAAAGTTGCAATATGTGAGGAACTTTTTTTATTATGTTGTTGAATGTTATCAAGTAACAAGCAAAAATAATACTTTTTTCTACGAATGTCAATAAAAACCCTTATTGTATTTTCAATAGTAATTTCGGAACTAGTGCATTGTTTTTTACACATTTTCATTGTGCTTCAATCACCATGGTGATTCAACTACAAAATTCCCAATGTGCACGGGTATATTTTTACAAAGGTGGCGTTGACCGGCGCCGCGTCAACATGCCATAGTAATCGCATAACAACGCAGACAATGCAAATAAAAAGTAAATGACAATTATTATTTTGACATCTTAAAAAGAAAAATATTACTAATCCCATTTTATGTAACAGTAACATTCGTAGAAAAAGTATAGCGTAAAACTCGCATGGAATAACCATTTCCTACTCGTATGATTTGCAGCACTCGCCTGCGGCTCGTGCTGCAAACGTCATACTCGTAGGGAATGCATGTCATTCCATGCTCGTTGTACAATATACTATTGTAGCCTCCATATATTTTTGATAGCACATAAAACTGACATCATCATATATATAGGTATCTATACTGGGGTAGCAAACGTGTTATTTTTTCGTGTTGCCTGACATTGCATATTGCATTGCTAATAAAATGAAGAAACATTAAAATATCCACAATTGCAATATTTAACAGATTGTTTCATATAAAAATGAATCTAGAATAGTGGCATTCATATGATAAGAAAGCTCTGTTAAAAATTATTCTTCACCACATATTTAAAAATAAAATAAATTCACCAGAAGCCCAAACCCCATGTTAGGTGTGCCCACTCCTTTCTTTTTCAGATTTGTAATCAACAACTCAAAATGCATGAGTCCTCAAAAAAAACATAATTTTTGGCATGGCGGGGCTAGGTATAACGGGGATTATCCGACCGTCACGACAGGACTTTCAAAATTCAGAGGTCCTGTTCAGTAACTTTTTCATATCCTGTTAGTCATGTTCATGTTTGTCCAGTCCTGTGAAGGTTTTATCTTAACAGGTCATACAGTTATAGGTCTTATATAGGTCCTATTGAGTCCTCTATAGTCCTATAAGTCCAGTCCAGTCCTGTATGGCCCTATATAGGTCCTGTATTGACTCCTGTATGGTTCTATGAAGGTCCCGTTGAGTCCTGTTGAGCCCTTAGTCCTGTAAGGATCTAGAAAAATTCTGTATAGGGCCACAAAAATGAAAGTTTTAAAATGTCGCATTCAAATTGTATATCTGGGTTGATTTTTCAATTATATTATTGTTGTAGTAAAATTTTTAAATATTTTGAAAAATATATTGACATTTGAAACATTTATTACCCTTTGGCAGCTTGCAGTATTCTAATGGCGCATCTTAGACAAAAACTGCTGACATGTCCCTACCTTAGTATTCAGTGTAGGACTGCGCCACCGGTCTACCGGTCCAGAGACCGGTGGGCCCTCCTTAGAGGTGCCCCCCATCCAGAATTCACACTCTGTATTTCTACCTAGAAGATCGTGTTTAAATATATAAAAAATAAGCAAGGATTTTCCAAAAGCCATGAGAATATCTCATTGCTTGTTCCGGTTTAAGCTATATAGTTAACTAATAGAATTTTTTTCCAAAATATTAATAATTATCCATTTTTTTGAATTAGGAGTTATTTAATAATCTACGGACAGAAAAGGCTCACATCTAGGATTCGAGAACAACCACTTGAATAGTGTTTGTGGAATTTAGACATAATTTTTTTTTATACAGATCTTCCTTCTAAACTTTATCACACTAAAAGAGCGACCCTACGCTCGTACTTACCTATTCAATATTGAACGTTTACCTTTTGCAACGTTTACTTTGCGGATATTGGCTATATTTTTAGTTCTCATGAAATTAACATTATTAGGAACCACGTGCGCTAGCTATATTTTGTGTGTAACTACTTATTAGGTGTTGCTTTATTAAAAAGGAAATGAGACACTGTTGTGTATAACAGCAAAAAAATTGCCAGCTAATGTAGTTTTTTATTTAATTTTTTTCAGAGATGTCTGGCAATAAATGTTCGTATTCTCTCTGTGGAAAATCAAGTCGAGATAATCCTGGGCTTAGAAAATTTTCATTTCCTGTTGGTGACCCACAACGATGTCGAACATGGATAAGAAATTCAGGTACAAAAAAGTTACTTTTCTTTAAAACCCTCCTAGGGGCAAACTTCAAATACATTATTTAGTATACTGTAAAACTTCATACATTTGTAGAAAACTACTTATAGAAAATTATTATTTAATGTTTTAGAGGTATTTTAATTTTTACGTTACCCTGATGCCCATCTTAGTATAAAAGTTGTTTTTTAGGAATGCTCAACTTATATTTTTAAACAGCTTTAATTTTCTTAAGTTTTTTGAAAAAAATTAGAAATTTCTTTAAAAAATCTATCTAAAATGCTCTAAACAAGAAATGTCACAGAATTAAAGTGTCAGATATTGGTGATTGGGTGAACAATAACTGAGGTACATACTAAACTGAGCATATTGTCTGTATAAACCATTTTTCCCCAAGATGCACAATTAGCACAGTACAGCCTGTCAAAAGTGTGAGAATGTATTTTTCAGAGGACAATATTTCGAAAACAATCCAATTTCAACATACAGGGTGTCCTAGAATGGACCACTTTTTAGCTTTTTTAATTACTCAGATATTGCTTGTTAAGAAAAGTCTCAGTCAACCTGTATAACAGTGTCTAAAAATTATTTCTGTTTTTAGACAGAGTTTTATATCATTTATGAATACTTAGGCCTAACTAGCTAATATTTTAAGTTTTATAATTTTAAGCTTACCTATTTTTAGATGTTTTATTCAGTTTCTTTTTAATTTGACATATTCATCTATGAGTATTGTTTAATTAACCTGATGATGGCTTAACTTCTTCTAATTTTTACGTTTTGCAATGTTAATACTTAAAAGTTTTCTTAACAATAAATAATAAATCATGAGTAATAAGTAGGGCTTGCAATTCCGGACGTATATTTGGATCCCGGAATTTTGGGAAACGAAGAAACAAAATCCCGGGATTCCGGGATTGATCCCGAAAAATTGTAACAATAAAGGTAAATTATTTTTATTTTTAATACAGGGTGTTAATAAAAATGTGACCAAACGTCAGGGTATTATTCCTTACTCAATTTTAAAACAGAAAGTTCATATAAACATAGGTCCTAAACGACTTTCTTTTTAATAAACGTGGTGTTGAACTTTTTTTAAAAGGTTTTCCTAAATATCTAGAAGACGTAAATTATTATCACGTTAAAACTTAGTAACAATTTTTAATTCATAAAGGAGTCTTTTAAGCAAAAATCTCTTTTTCCCATTTTACCCCTGGGGTGCACAGGGGTAACGCTCAAGGTTGAATTTAAAAAACATATATATAAGTACGCCACTTTTTTCTATCTGATAGGATTTATGATTTAGCAAATAAAACTACACAAAAATCATCTCTTCAATTTTTTCGCTGGGATTAGCCGTTTTCGATAAAAACGAAAAAATGTGTAAAGTTATGCATAACATTATTAATTTATTAGTGTAATTTGTTGAAAATTGACAAAAAAGTAAGGGAGTCATGGAATCACAAACACTTCTTTAAACAAATTTGACAACTAGCAAAACTCCTCTTTATGCATTAACAATTGTCACCATGTTTCAACTTGATACTAATTTGCGCCTTCCAGTTATTTAGGAAAAACATAAAAAAAAATCAGCACCCTGTGTATTAAAAACAAAGTCGTTTAGGACGTATGCTTATATAAATTTTTGTCTTAAAATTTAGTAAGGAATAATACCCTGAAGTTTGGCCACATACTTTATTAACACCCTGTATAGTAATTTTAAAATAAAAACAAAACAAAGTATATGCAGAAGACACATAAAAGTATAAGAATTAAACATAATTGGAATTCTTTTACATAAGTACTTAAATGAATCTTCCAGGGTTGCCATATCACGCGTTAAACATTATTCTTAGGAAAAATACTGCTATAATGCTTGAAGCGTTAATTTACTTACTTTTTTTAACATATTTTATAATTTATTTATTCCGGGATTTAAGTGCCCAATCCCGGGAATTTTTCGGGACTGAATTTTGAACGGTATTCCGTGATTGCAAACCCTACTAATAAGTAAATCAATAAATGAACAAATTCAGAAAAGTGAAATATTACGCGTTCTACTACTTAAAAAAATATACTTTTATGTTGTTACACTTTTTAAATACACTGTGCTTATATTCCAGAATAAATTGTGAATGGGCTTATCCAGCAATTTTTTTTTATTTCATATTATAAAAGTGCTCCATTTGAAAAGCTTATTACCAAAAGATTATAATTTTTTCTCATCGGATTCACCCTGAAAATAGCGATCAAACATCGCTCATTATGAAACAGAACGATGGCGTCTGCTGACGTAGTCCCACAATGAGCGATAAGCTTTGGCAGCGCTGCAAAAATTTTGCAACTAACTTTGTCAAAATGACACTTGTCAGAAACCTTATCCCCATTAGAGGATCATGGCGGTGTTGCACTGGATCCATCACGGTGCCCGTTATATTCAGTTGTTTTTCGTGGGATGACGTCAAACTGGAAACTGAACGTTTTCAATTTTGTCGAATTTTAAACCTTAATATTTTAGTTATTATCCGTCCGATCGACGTAATTTTGTGTGTGTGTGTGTGTTTCGATTGACTTACTGTGCAATAATATAAACATATTTATTGAAAACGCGAAATGACTAAACAAGCCCATTGTGTGTTTATGTCTCTTCATATTCTGCAATGATCTAAACATTATCATCTTAGTAACCATAAGCAATTTTCTATTTCATCTCACTATGAGGCCACACTGTATATATTTATTGACGGTTTCTTCATATATTTTTTTTATTTCAGGAAACTTAGGACTAGTAGAACTCAGTCCGACCTCTCTGAAAAAAAAGTTTCTCTGTCAATTCCATTTTAAACCTCAAGATTTTCTGAAAAAGAATATCACTAGAACAGCTGTACCCCTTCAGTATTCTACCTATAAAGAACCACAACAACGACAAATAAATCCAAAGGTGTATCCAAGTTCATCAGCGACATTGGAAATTTATGATAACCCAATTCCATCTGCAAGTAGTGGCAATGAAGGAAAAATCAACAAATTTGGCGAATTACATATTATTTCCCCAGTGAAAGAAAAGAAAAAAAAGAGAGATTTCACCTTCTAGTACTCTTTCTGCAGATAGCGACTGGGGTGAAGATGTTTTTCCTGTGGAAGAAGAACGTACAGGTATTCATTTGACTGATGAAGACACTCCTAAAAAAAGGAAGCTTAAAACAAAATTATTAGCTTTGAGAAAAAAGTTACGCAGTAAAACAGCATTGTTATCACAGGCTAAAAAGAAGAAAAAAGAAACACAAAACCAAAAAATCAGTTTAGGAATATCTCCAAGAGATTTAAATTTGTTACCTCCATTTTCTAAGGTATTAGTTCGACTGCAGTTATACCATACATCGAGAATGCCATTTTCAGAAACGGAGAAAAAGCTCGCAGTTACTTTATTCTATAAGTTGCCAGGTTTTTATAGATTTTTAAGAAGAAATAGGGTATTATTACCGTGCGAGTCTTCTGTAAAATCATGGATAACAGATTTTAATGCTAAACCTGGCTTCGATAGACTACTTTTCCAAAAAGCCTCTACTATGACAGAGTTAGAAAGAAAATGTATTTTAATGTTCGATGAAATGGACATGAAACAGTTTTTGGACTACTCTAGAAAACTCGATATTATTGAAGGTTTTGAAGACCTTGGTGAATTCGGGAGAAAACCAGTCTTGGCAAAAAAGGTCTTAGTTTTGATGGCCAGTGGTCTGTATTCCCAGTGGAAGCTTCCAGTAATGCAGAAAAACTAAAAGAAATTGTCACAGCAGGTCTTATGAGAATTGAAAATACATTGTTGAGACCAATCGCTACGCTATGTGATCAGTCAACAACTAACCAGAAACTATATAGGTTATTAAATGTGTCTATTTCCAATCCATTTTTCGTTGTGGAATATAAGAAGTATTATGCCCTGTTTGATGTTCCTCATTTAATTAAATCTTTGAGAAATAACCTTCTCAATGGATATTTTATTTATGGCAATAAAATTGCCTCACTTGAAGCTATTAAAAAACTTGTGGAATTAGACAGAAGAAGTACTACAGGAAAAGCTCTACTTAAAATTACTGATAAGCATTTACGTCCGAATACATTTCAAAAAATGAATGTTAAGTTGGCGACACAACTTTTTAGTAATAGTGTAGCTGCATCTTTAAAAACTGCTGTTCGAACTAAAGAGCTGCATCCATCAGCTCTTGAAACGGCAGATTTTGTAGAGCAGATTAACAAGCTATTTGACGCATTAAATAGTCACAAACTATATGCAGCAAAGGCTTGTAACTCAGCATTAAGTAATGCTAATACCCATGCTCAAGATGCACTTGAAAAAGGATATAAACTTTTCACATTGCTTGTAAAACAAGATCACAAGTCAGGTGTTCTCAGCCGACCCCCCTGCTTTAATGGAATGTTGCAGACTATTAATGGTGTAAACTCAATTTTTAGGTGTAGCCTAAATCATGTGTATTCATTTTTATTTACGCGACGATTAAACCAAGATCCTTTGGAAAACCAGTTTTCACGTTACCGACAAAGTGGCGGTTACAACAGAAATCCTAGAGCACGAACTTTTAAGGCTGCATTTAAAATGAGCATTACAATTAACTTTATTAAACCTCCTCATTCCAGTTGTGAAGAAGATGAAGACCAGAATATATTTGAAAGGGATGAAACTTGTAATATCGAAGAATCAAGTTCTATTTCTTCTTCAGAGTCTTCACCAGATACTTCAGTGTCTACATCTGATGGTAATAGTAATCCCAATGAAGGTTTTACTTTAGAAAAGTGTGCAACAGTTTACTTGGGGGGATACTTGTTAAAAAAAACATTAGATAAATACGGATGTGATATTTGTAAAGAGTTCCTGCAGGATGAACTTAATGTTGAGGTAGATGAAAATGAATCTTTTACTTTTTTTAAAAATTACAGTATTGAAATATCATTTTGTCGTTTAAAAGTACCATTACCTATATTAAAAGCATTTACAGAACTTAGTATGCGATATTTTGCCACATACTTCAAAAAACATTGGACAAAACAGGGTTTTGGAAAATATATCAAAAAATTAATTATTAAAAAATTGCAGACAATTTTACCAGATTGGTTTATACAAAATGAATGCAAAGAGCATAGAGAATTTATTTTGCAGCTGTTAATCAGAACATTAATTTTTAAGGAATGTAAGAACTTTTCTTTAAATATTAAAACAGACGACAAAGTCAAGACCTCAAAGAAGTCAAGTAAGCTATCAATTTTAAAACGTAACTAATCTTTGTCTTTTTATAACCTAGTAAAATTCTCTGCTTATTATGTATTTAAATATTTTATATTTTATCTTTAATCCACAGGAGAAAAATAAAAATGGATTTTAAAATAATCCTTGAGATGAGCCATCGCAAAAATTTTGTTAAAAATTTTCATTGTAAAAAAATGATGTTTTCAACATAATATTCTCTTATTTCGTAACAAGTATTGTTTATACACAATTTGATCGTCCTTATGCCGAGTTCGTTTTTGTCATCTAAAAGTCTTTAGGATGACAATAATGACATATACCACGTGAGAATCCCATTTAAATTCTAAACGTGATCACGCGAAATCTATCATTACTGTCCTCCAGAGCCTCGCAGGTGACAAAACGAAATCAGCATTAATGAGGTGTAATGTAACATGCATAGATTTTTATTGTGAATAGATCTGTCGGGGAAGTCGGAGACAAGTCAAATTTACTGTGGTGTGATGCATGTACAGAGCATTTTAAGTCTCACGATATAAAAAATAAAAATATTTACTTACTATTATTTTATCTTATGTACAATGGTAATAGTTTCTTCGTTGATTATTGAAACCATTTTATATCATTGAGGAAAGGCTTAAGTTTTACCTTTCCTCAAACAACAATAATATTGAATGTTGAGTTGTTTTCTTAGCTTAGGATATTATTGCATTATTCTGTATTGTAGAATGTAATGTAAGGCTTCAGTTAGATAAATAGTTCGTATTATATTAATAAAAAATTACTTATTTTTTAAAATGCCTGTTTTATTTTATGATACTGTATTTTATGTAGTTATTAAGTTATGTGTATTGCGACCCTTTAGTTACCTACAAATCAAAAAATTTTACTAGAGAAAGAAAAATTTTAACTACTTCAAAGCATGAAATAAAATTTTTTTAAAATTTTACAATTTAAAGCCCAAACACTTCCTCAATAACAAAAAAAAACATTGAAATCTGACAATATTTCCTTTACTACTTTCTATATTTCATCAAAATAATTTTCCTTTGAGTCAGTTTCTCTTCAGAAGATATTTCATCATTTTAAAAACTGATGAGTGTTCTATTTTGTTTGATTATTTTTTGTTTGGAAGATATATAACTGCATTTAAAATTTTTGTCTACATAAAATGATAATCTTCAAATTTGTTTTCAACAATGCTGCAGACGAAAAAAAAATATGAAATAGAAATCACAATAGGCCTTTTGAGCCAAATATGTCTAAGTAAAATGTTACAGGCTAAAGGAATAAGAAAATTACTCAAAAGACCTATTTTGATATCTATTATCTCATCTCCAGTTGCTCTATAGAACATAAGTTATGGGACACCCTGTATATTTATTTTTACTCTGTATCCGCAACGCAGCATTTTCCGACTGTATTTCCCAAAAGGGACCTAATTTTCTTCCCATTTCATCTCCTTTACTTAGGTACATCAATATCACTCGATATATTTTTAAAACTTAAAATTCCTTTAGACGTCTAGCGTCCGTCGTTTTGTTTATTCTTAAATTTAACCACTGGTTTGGTTTTAATTTAAATTTAATGGTTATAAGTTGGCTTAACTTCTGTCAAAAAACCATTTTAGTGACAAGTTCTCTTTTCATATTTTTATCTCGAGACACTTAAAAAACATCAAGGCGTACAGGCTTGTTGAAATTTACTATATACACGAATATCTATTTTTCTGTACCTATTTAGTGATATTTTTCTGCAAGAAGGTTACAGCACTTTTTAATTTGTCAATGTAATGTCGAAAAGAACATGGTCGATAATTTCACCCATCCCTAGTATGCGAGTAGATCTGGCGGGAGGCCATCTACCGAAAATTTAGCTGAAACTTTTATTTTAGCCGAAATTTCGAAAAAGTACCGCTTTGCCGCCAGCTATTGAAATATTTATCTTTGTTTAATAAATTCTCTGTCCAACACATTGGTTGGCTAACTATATACCTTTCTTCAAACAACGATTACAGTCAGTATTTCATCCTCTAATCTACTTAGATTCTAACTCCTCATATGTTGTCGGAGTCACAAATTTTGAAACTTTTAATGCCATACCAAATATAGATGAAACAAATAATAAAGTTTATTTTGGTAAAAATAATGAGTTTTTACAAATTCCACCTGGAAGTTATGAAATAGATGATATTAATAAATATTTACAAAACCAGTTTGCAAAGAAAGGTATTTCATTTCATCTTTATGCAAATAACAACACGCTAAAATCATTGATTAAATCCACTACAGATATTATTTTCAAGGAGGGAACAATAGGTACACTTTTAGGGTTTCAAGAGGGTACTATTCCTGGTGATGGAAATCCGAGAATGTCAGAAAATCCTACAGAGATTATAAAAGTTAAATCTTTATGTATTGATTGCAGTATCATCGCTGAAGGATCCTATCTCCTAGCTAGCTCTAGCTTTCTTCACATAGAGGGTAAATTAACTAAAGAAGATGGGAAAGTTTCAACAACATTAAAACTTGTTAATAACGGGATAGCTTTTCTTTTTAAAGAAATACGTTATCAATTAAATGGTGTTACTGTAGACTCGGTTAGAGATGTTGGTTTAACTTCAACAATGAAAGGGTATTTATCGTATAATAAAAACGAGTGCAACAAGTTAAAAAATGCCGGCTGGTTTCCGGGAGAAGTTTCCAAGGTAGCCGATTCTGCTACAGGGTTATTTAGCGGTTGTATCCCACTCAAATTTTTAATGGGTTTTTTTGAAGATTATAAAAAAATAATACTGAATTCAAAACAAGAACTTATTTTAACTCGAGACAATTCGGACAAAAATGCTACAATAAATACTAATGGGAATGAAAATCCCAAAATTGAACTCACCAAACTAACTTGGAATGTACCTCACATATCAGTAGCTATCCCACAAGAATTAGCTCTTGCGAAACTTATTGATAGAAATACAAACATATTAATTGCATTTAGAAGTTAGGAATTAATAGAATATCCGGAATTAACAAAAACAAGTCGTCACAACTGGCCTGTCAGAACTTCGACTAAGGTGAATTCACCTCGCCATGTAGCACTATGTTTTCAAAAAAAATTGCGAGATAAAGTTACAACAGATATGAGCAGATTTACTGATATTAAATTACGAAACATTAAAGTATATTTAAATTCAGAAAGGTATCCATATAATGACCTTTTTTTAGACTTTGATAAAAATAAGTATTCATTATTATATGATATGTTTTCACAATTTCAAAAATCATACTATGGTCTATCACCCGAACCAATTTTTCCCCAGAGGAATTTAAAGATTATGTACCTATCACCTATATTGACTGTTCACATCAAAAAGATTCGATTGAAAGTGGTCCAATTGTTATGAGTTAAGAGTGGTGAAGTTTAGGCACTTTCAGTGGCGGGACGCTGTGTTGCCAAGATTGACTTTAGCATTCAATTAAAAATAGCGTAAAATCCGTGAGACTCGTGAAAATAGCCGTTCCTAATTTTAAAAATTATGTAACGTTACGTCAACTATATGTCTTAAGAATTTTCATTTAGAATTTTAAAATACTTATCTACTTTGATGCCACCTGCTAGGTAGTTTAGGCTAACTATAAAAGTAAAAAGCCAGAAAGCCGACAACACAGCGGTGATCCATCCGGCGCTAGAGTTGACCTTGTACGGTGCTTGACTTCCTGATCTACAAGCACAAAGCGTACGTGCATCTTTGTTGTGTATTTGTCAAAAGAATAAGAGGGATAGATAAACGACCTTTACTTGCATTGAAGTTTACAATCGCAGGAAGCAGGGCGGATTTGTGTAGGGGAACTGTGGGTTGCTCAGTATCACCGTGGCGGTAAAAATGTCGCGAAAAGTGTTACCCTTTGTTACAACAGTAAATAAATATCTTAGTCGCTTCCCTGGTTTAACTTATATGGGGAGGTAAGTTTTTTGCAAATATTGTCAAGTGTTTCTTGTGCATTCAAAAAAATTAGCTTGCCAACAAGATGTGCGGAGTAAAAAACACAATAAAAATAGAAAAAGCGCCATACCCTATTGCAAATTTCTGTATGATTTAGTTTTTGTAATAAGTGTTTGTAACATTCCACAGGTAAGAGTTGAAAATGAACAATTTAAATTATTTTGGAAAACTTATTTACCTAAGTGGAAGCTACCAACCCGAAATCAACTACGGTATCAGTTGCCAGACGTAAAAAGTCGGTTGAAGTGCTCATAAAATCTGAGCTGAAAAATAAACAAATATGGGTAACTGTGTACGATACGACCAATACTTGGAACAGCTGTATTGTTAACATTTTAGTGCGACTTTAACTGTGAACAGTTCTCCTCTTCCATATCTTTTATGTAGTATCTATATCTACTTCACATAACATGCTTATTCCATGCCTGTCATTTAGTAGCAGAAACAGTCCGAAAATGTTACCCAGCAGTGGATTAGTTAATAACCGAAACAAAAAAGGATTTTTAAAATCGCCGAAACGGATTCGTATGTTTTATACTGTTTGTCCTAAAAATTTTCTAAATAGTGACACGGTGGGGACATGGCTCGAATCAGTAGCATTATAGCAAATATAACCATGAAGTAAAATCTGTCCTCGGTAAATTTAATCCCCAAGAAGCCAAATCAGTTCACTACAGTAAACAACTTTTTGAAGATCCCCAAGTACAAGACGATTTAGATGTCATCTCGCGCCAGTATTCCTTGTTGTTAAACTCTCTTTCAGACTTACAAAAATCAAATGTCACTGCCGAGGAGTCATTGAACAGTATAAATTAAATGATATTCCAGGACGGCAAGCATATAATAAATTGTGTGCAGTTTTAAATAAAAACCCGGATTTCAAGAACTTACATCAAAATATAATTCGCGAAAATCTTGAAACAAGTGGCCAGTATTTGAAATATGCAAATCTCACTTCGTACGATGCAGAGAGATCGTTTTCCCATTATGCGCAAACATTCTAGCAGTATCGTCGAAGGTTGACCGAAACCAATATGGAGGGCTTGTTAATGCTTTAATTTTATTCCAAATCTATCAATTAGCCGTTTACATTTCATTTGTAAACGGTAAGCACCGTTAGTATTCTTATTTATATGTTTTTAACGCTAGTGTCACTAGTGCTACTTTTAATTTCGTTGCACATTTGTAAGTGATTCGTACACTACTCTCCCCTACTTTCCCATGTGGGCCGCTTCTGACATTTACATTTTTTAACCATCTTTAGTTATGAGAGTAGAATTTGAATTACACAGTGACCTTCAAGATGATGTTTCTGCTTACTGTCTTGTGTTACATGATAAAATATTTAGTTATAACCCACTAACCAAAAGTGTTAAACAGCTTTAATAGGCATGCGCAATTATTTCTATATAATACGTTTATTTCATATACGATTTTTAGTATTCGGTAGATAGTTATGAACACGCAATATTCAAAACTCTTAGCCCAACACATTAAAGAATTAAATAAACTAAAGCAATTAATTGATAGCTATTGTTTAAGAAGAAAGATGTTTAGAAAGTTTAAGTATTTGAAGATTTAACTATGAATACTGTTATTGATATTCAAGGATTTAAAATAGAAAATAAGTTTATTACAAAGGAGCTAGCAGCATATGATGGACATCATATCACACATTATATTTTTAAGCGACCATTTCAAATGGATCTACTACCACCAGATTTGCATAAACAGGCTATATGGGTGATGAAAAACCACCACTGCATTCCATGGAACGAAGGATTTACACCGCTACACAAATTTTCCGATATTAAATATTTAACACTCAAAAGTGATTTGGTGTACGTAAAAGGAAAGGAGAAGGCTGACATCATTCGCAAATATAGTCACAAACCTGTTATTGAATTGGATAATCATCCAACTTACAAGCTGATCAATCACATTGATTTTATCATGCAAAAGACTATTGCATCTGCGCCTTAACTAATGTTTTTAATTTGTATAATCATTTTTTAATGGATGATAAATAAAACATAATAAATTGTATTAAGGTGTTTTATTAACCAGATATTTTTCACTTAAATGAAAACATAGTTTTACAATATTGATATAAACAATAAACAAATTAATAAATAATTCTTTCCCTCTTAGAAGCTTATAGAAAATTCAAACATGTTTTGACGTCCAGAAATCTGTTTCAAGTTAATCTTATCTTGAAATTTCCTTCTAAAATCTTCAGATAGATCTTGACAACGTGATATTCGTTTCCAGTCAACTCTATCTTGAAATTCTTCTAGAAACTTTTCAGTAAGGTTTTGATTAGCAGAGATCCATTTCCAATTAACCCTATTTTGAAATTTTCTTATGAAGTCTTCAGATAGATTTTGACAAGGAGAAAGTCATTCCCAGTCAACTCTGTTTTGAAATTCTTCTATAAACTTTTCAGACAAACCTTGATATTTATTTTGACAAAGAGAGATCCATTTCCAGTTTACTTTATCTTGAAACTTCCTTATAAAATCTTCAGACAGATTTTGGGAACGGGAAATCCGCTTCCAATTAACTTTGTCTTGGAATTCTTCTATAAAGTCTTCACTTAGTTTCTGATATGCAGATATCCATTTCCAGTTAAGTTTATCTTGAAATTTTCTTATGAACTCTTCAGATAGTTTTTGACTGTGAGAAATTCTCTCCCACTTAACTTTGTCTTGAAATTCTTCCATAAATTTTTCCGACAGCCCTTCAAATTTGGATATACACTTCCAATCAATAAGTCTTCTATTAAGATAGTCAACTACTAATAAATTAGTTGCAGAGCATTCATAAAGCTTCAACAAATCCGATATTTCTAGCTTTTCAAGTATTTCATCGTAAATATAATTATCCATTTTATTTAAGCTAAAGACTCTTTAGAAGTTTAAGGTACAACTGAAATGTGAAGCTTCCTTTCAATCAATATATTATATATCTTTTCCCCCTACCTTTTCACAGTTGAGGGAGGGGGTAAAATAACACTGACCATCATTAGCCAAATTTATGGAATAATCACTAACATTTCAATGTAAATTAGTTTAGTGATATGATTAAAATTGCTAATCCCTGTTGCAGCACATAATACATCAAGACCATTACTCTGAGCGGTTGTGTGTAATCTACCTTCCATTACTGAATTCTCATATACCTTTCGAAATTGAGTTCTGCATACTGCATACAATTCTTCATGAACTATGTTATGAGAAATTGTTCTTAACGATACATATTTAGCTATATTAATAGTCTTTTTTAATTTTCGATGAAAACTAAAATTGTATATATCACCGCCTTTACTGACACAATAATTACACATATTTAGCAGTTTTTACAAGTCATTACCATTTATTAAAAAACTTGTTAACTATTACACAATTTAGGTCATCATTTACTTCTTCAATTGTCTTTTCTTTTCTCAAGAATTCTTGAACAAGTGTTACTGGAAATAGTTCTCCATATCCCAAACGATGTAGCTGGTCTACAACAACATTAATACACACAGATCGTTCGGTAAATGTGTCACACATCATAATTCCATTAATACACTTTTGAAAATTCACATGATAATTATTAAAATAGTATGCGTAATAATCTTCCCAATATTTAAAACTCGTACGATCTTCAAAGTATTCATGTTGCAGCTCTGCGTATTCTTCTAATAAATGCAGTCTCGCTAAGTTTATAGCTTTATGAAAGAATATACTAATTTCAGAGTTGCAAATACCGCACAGATCCATAACACTAAATATTATTAGTCTCTTGTGACAGCGCTGCAGTGGTACTAAAGACGCGACTAATACACGAATGCTCTTAGACTACAAGCCCTTCTCTAACACCCCTCCTATGCATAGTTTGGAGTGAGAAATTAGCGCGCGCCTTTCTGGAAGTGGGCTGACCGGTGCAGATTTACGCCCCCCACCACTTTTATGATTGGTCGACCTCCCACCTAAGCCCCGCCCCCGGTGCTTGGAGGTGGGGCTTGGAGGCGGGGCCTGGATGGGTGGTTGACCAATCCGGTGCTTGGGGCGGGGCTAGAGGGCATTGGCCGGTGCAGGTTGCACCCCCACCACTTTTTTGATTGGTCGACCCCCACTGGAGGCGGGGCATGGGCGGAGCTTAGGTGGGGGTCGACCAATCAAAAAAGTGGTGGGGGTGCAATCTGCACCGGCCAAATATACCTACTAAAATCGATACATGCCAAGATAAAGTAAAGTCGCAATCGGGATAGTTTTATCTTGTCTAAACAGTGAATAGACAAAATATATCAGTAAGGATCTAGGCGCAAAACCAGTAAATACTGAAATGGCCGCAGACTACTATATAGTCCGGCCAAGACCTAGACCTAAGACAAATCCAAATAATATATAAAATACCAAAGAAATTAAAGCCAATCAAAGGCCAATCACGGTAAGGTAAGTACATCAAAATAAAGGTAGGTAAATCGAAAAGAAAAAAGGTAACGGAATGAACGCACAGGTAATCGAAATAAACCAAAGTAAATGTAATCGAAATTACGCCAAGGTAAACAAATAAACGCAAAGGTAAGTAAATTAACCGATTAAAATTATCGCAAATATAAGTAAGTTTATCGCAAAGGTAAGTAAATTTATCGCCAAGACAAGTAAATTAACGCAAATGTAAGAAAGATAATCAATCAAAATAACTGAATCAAGTAAATAAAACTAAAGGTTCGCAAATCGAGAAAAGAAAATTGGGTTACTTGCCAATAACTAGCAATGAATACCACCATAAGTGGTATTCTCAACTTCAGAAAATCAGCAAAAGGAGAGAAAGAAAATTGTGTTTCTACTCTAAATCCCCAAAGGAAAGACAAAGTCGTAATCGAGCAAAAACACATACTAGTTCAAATAACCGAAATTTCCAGACACAGGTAGGGAATAATAATAAAATCACGTCAAGGCAGAGAAAATTAAGCCAAATCAAAGTAAAAAGGTCACATCAAGGTAAATACGTCACATCAAGGTAATAAATAAAAAACAATCAAGATAATAAATAAAGACATTTGGCCCCCGTCTATAATAAAAGACAATTAATAGTAAATGAACGTAAAAAAAACGATAAAGAAAAGAGCTCCAAAATTAATTAATCATCGCCTTCTAACCAAGTACTCGAACTTAAATTACCATATGACACACCGACCCCCATCCCGTCTGGCGCCGAGATGGGTGTCTGCATGACACTGGAAAAAGAAAGAAAAAGGTAAGCTAGACTAAATTAACCCAAATGCTCCTGACGTCCTTTATTTAGTACGGCTAATTTAACACTGCTTTTTGACAGCTGACTTATAGTTGAGGTTATGTTAGATCTGTAGGCGTATTGCAATAACATCGAGGAGCTTATATATAGTAAGATTTTGATAAGAAAATCGTTTTTTTATGCTATACAACCAAGTCAATATTTGTCAAAATGGACGATTACGGTATACGTTTTGAAAGGTAAGTTTTTTGAGTTTCTTATCCGGGAAATTTTCAATATTATTATATTGAATTTCCAAATTAAGATTTACTTAGGCAACACAAGTTATCATTTGGTAGAAATAATATGTAGTTTTCAAGTAATTTACCTTTTAACCTGGGCGTCCTACATGTAGGACGTTAGGGATATACACAACATATTTTGCCAACCTATACAAACACCCTAAGGTAAGCTTTAGGGACAAACTAAGTAGTTTTACTTACTTTCAGAGGATTTACTGTCCATGAGGCTTTGGCGATGATTGAAGACGATAAGTATCCAGATAATACAATGATTACAGTAATTCCTCCTGAAGATAACCAAGACACAGATGAAGATTCGGGAACAGAGGATAATCCTAGTTTAGATAACCTACCCCTTTCAGTGCTCAAGGCACAGGCTGAAATTGGTTCAAGAAAACTTATTGCTATGCCTGTTAAAGATTTTGATAGTAGTGATGAGGAAGACGAATTGCCGTTGTCAGAATTGAGAAAACGCATGCGTTTGGACAATAAAAAAACATCTGCAAAGTCTACAAATTATGATTCGAAATCAAAGCTAGATTTCAAATGGTCATCTGGCGATTTATCTCCCGAAAAGGATATCTGGCACCCTGTTACTGCTGAAGATGGATACGAAAATGAAATGATACCATTAGAAATTTTTCAAAAATTTATAGATTTTGAAATTCTTTCTCTTATGCCAAAGAAACCGATCGTTACGCTCAACAAAAAAACAGATTCCAAAAACCAATAACACCAGATGAAATTTTACAGTTCATTGGAATATTATTATATTCTGGGTACGTCCCTTATCCCAGGAAAAGAATGTTTTGGGAACGGGATATTGACGTCCATAAGGAGATAATTTCAAATGCTCTTTCAAGGGACCGTTGTGAATATATAATGGCAAACCTTCATTTTGATAATAATGATACCTTAGATAAAAAGGACCGATTTGCCAAACTTAGACCTTTATTCAACCTACTAAATGAGAGGTTTTTAAGACAAGCTCCTTTTGCTCAAAGCCATAGCATTGACGAGGCTATGGTTCCTTATTACGGTCGCCATGGCTGTAAACAGTTTATAAGGGGCAAACCCATTAGATACGGGTTCAAGTTGTGGGTGGGGTGTAGTAATTTTGGCTATGTGAATTGGTTCCAACCTTATCAGGGAGCTACAACACACGTATCAGAAAAATACAAAGAATACGGAGTGGGAGCTGGGGTTGTTTTGCATTATTGCGACGCATTGCGCTGCAAGTGGGAGAATGAATGTTTTGCAATTTATTTTGATAATTTTTTCTCCAGTCTCACGTTACTTCAGCTGCTTACAGAAAGAAACATAAAATCTGCCGGCACCATAAGAAGCAACAGGATACCAAAAAAATCAATTATGAACTCTAACGATATAAAAAAACAAAAACGAGGTTTCTATGACGGCAAAATCGATAAATACCACAAGTTTTCTGTTTTAGCCTGGAACGACAACAGTGTTGTTTGCTTATGCTCGAACTTTTTGGGAATGAAACCATTACATAATGTAAAACGGTACTCTCAAAAAGAAAAGAAAATGATTACAGTTGAACAACCACACGTGATTTACCGCTATAACCAAAATATGGGTGGAGTGGATAGGGCGGACCAGAATATTAGCCTCTACCGTACCGCAATTAGGGGCAAAAAGTGGTATTTCTCCCTATTCAGTCATTGTATTGATATGGCCCTGCATAATGCATGGCAAGTGTATAGGGTGCAAAACAAAGATTTGGATCTTTTGGGCTTTAGAAGACGAGTCGCCCTAGCAATTTTACTAAAAGATCAAAAAAAATTTAGAAACACATCTACAGGACGACCTAGTTCCAGAGAAAATCTTGACAGCCGGTATGACAGAATGGACCACTTGGTCATTCCGCAAGTTAGCCAGACTCGGTGCAGACCAAGACCACCACCAGATGCCAAAAATGTAATGTCGGTCTCCACGTTAAATGTTTTGTTATGTACCATACTAAATAGTACCCTTGAGCCTAACGTCCTACATGTAGGACGGTTGATATTTTTAAAACTAACTTAAGTATTAATTATTTTACTTTTTTTTTGTACTTCTAAAGTTAAAAAATAAAAGATGGCTGCTTAAAATATTAAGTTTTTTATTTACTTCTTAAGTCAGGCATAACTGGGTTAAGCGCCACATCGCCATTGGAATAAACAAAGTGAAGGTAAGAACACACCGACACCCATCCCGTCTCGCGCCGAGATGGGTGTCTGCGTGAGACTGGCAAACGTAAAAAGGTCAGCTATGTTAAATTAAGTTACTATACAATAAACCAAGTGACGATAAGGTAAAGAAAATCAGGTAATGGCAGATAAAAGATAACGAGGCGTAAGGCGGCGATGGCAAGTGAAAGTAGTAAGGCAGCTGAGGGCTTACCTACTACAAACAATAAAAGCAAGGTAGCTGAACGCTTACCTTGCAACGGCATTCAGGGGACGCCTACCCCACCTAGTTAACCCAGTGCAGCGCTATTCTAAGTGACAGTGTCTAAATCCATCGAGGCTCGCGCCAAGATGAATCCAGACACCATCACGCCGACACTGCAGGGCATACACGGCACTCACGGGACTCCTGCCCCACCTAGTTAACCCACTGCAGCACTATTCTAAGCGAAAGTGTCCAAATCCATCAAGGTTCGCGCCAATATGGATTCAGACACCATCACGCCCGTAACTGTAGGGCATAAAAATTGCTCATGACTGAGCACGAAAAGTAAAAGAAAAGAAAATTTAAACTGGACCAAAAGTCAAAATTAACGCAACGACAAAAGATAACTCACTAAAGCCATTATTACCGAAAGAGGGGAAAAAATAAAAAGTAGTATCAATGAAATTGAAGCTATGGACGCAAAAGTTAATAAACTCAGAAATCAATAGATTGATAAGTAAATTGAAGCAAAATGACAAGTAAAACGTAATATTAAATTAATGACAGTACAACTCACGGAAGGTAATAAAGTAAATAATGACTTTGAGTTGCCTAACAATTTATTCACTCCTACGGACCACCACACGCAGTTTCGGCAAATACCGGTTTAAGGTCTTGTACATGCCAAATGCCCTTACTAACACCGTGTTCGTCCTGAAGTGCGAAAGTACACGTGTCGGTCTTTTCTACGATCTTAAACGGACCTACAAATTCCGGAGCCAACTTTGCGCTATAATATTTTGCCCCATCGGATATACTTTTATTCTAACGCCAGACTTCTTGACCAGGAACAAAGCTTACTGGGCGTCGGCGCAAATTATAGTTATGTCGATTTTTAACACGAGAACCTTCGATTTTAGTGTGGACTTTTCTAAATAATTGTTTGAAAGCTTCTATTCGTTCCCGAATGTAATTTTGACGCTCAGTTTCTACTAGAGGAACACCCTCAGCATAGTCCGAACCGAATAGCTTATGTTCCCTGCCAAAATTAACGCAGTATGGGGTGAAGCCCGTAGTTTCATGTCGCGAAGTGCGAATGGCGCAACCGATAGCAGTTAAATTATCCTCCCAAGTTCGACGGTTATTTTGTTGAACGTAAGAGCGTAACATCGTTTTAATAACTCTATTAACGCGTTCAGTATGATCTGCTCTAGGATAGTAATTGGCAGTGTAAAATATTCTAACTTTATATTTATCGCAAAGGGCTTGAAATTCTTTGTATTTCATTTGAGTTCCGTTGTCGCACGTCAAGAATTGAGGAGCTCCGTACACTAAGAAGATGCCATCTTCGACACACCTAACCAACGATTTTGCTGTTGCCGATCGACACGGGAATAAAACGACGTACTTGCTAAAATAATCTGTGACCACCAAAATATGAGTGTTACCTTGTTTAGAACGAGGTAAAGGTCCTGTGTAGCCCAGGCTGATGGCTTGCCAAGCTTCCTTTATGTCTGGGCGATTACCCATTAAACCAGCTACAAGTTCTACAGCACGGACATAACTAACAAAGTCGGATCTCATTTTCGGCCAATAATATCTCTCGGCGACCTTCCAAAAGGTTTTAAAAACACCCACGTGCCCTGCTGCTGGATTATCATGGCATCGAAGTAATATCTCTTTTCGTTTATCCTTCGGCACTACTATTTTCCAGTAGGTAGAATGATCTGGAAAATTCGGATTGTTTGCCTTGACATATTTAAAGAGATTGCCATTCTCGACTCGCCAAGGATATTTATCGGGACGTTCTTCTAGTGTCTGCATCATACCTTTGTACCATCTGTCTGAGGTGTCAGAAAATGATGGCGACGGTGGTTCGTCAACAGCTGCGACAGAATCAGCATTCACTGGCACTGACCTAGAAAGAAAATCTGGCACGACGTGATCTCGGCCCTTACGGTGGATTAATTCAAGGTCGTAAGGTTGTAAACGAAGGGCCCATCGAGCGAGGCGTCCTTGTGGATCTTTTAGGTTATGAAGCCATAACAAAGAATGGTGGTCAGTTATAACTTTAAAGTGTACACCCTCCAGATAATGACGAAGCTAATAAAAGCCATAAAATGACGCATCAGTCTGCAAGGTAAATGCGCGGTTGAAATCTGGACATGTAAGCACGGGAGCTGTGATAAGAGCTTCTTTAATCAATTGATAAAGTTGAATGATTGATGGCACTCCGAAGTCCATTCCCACTTGACATTTTTCCTGGTAAGCCGAGTAATTGGGGCTATAATACCTGAAAAATTCGGCACAAAACGCCGGTACCAAGAAGCGGTGCCAATAAAACGTCGAATTTCCGTAATATTTCGTGGATGTGCTATATTTACAATCGCCTGCACTTTCTCAGGATCAGGTCTTAAACCTTGGGCATCTACGATGTAGCCAAGGTATCTTAATTTAGGCTACAAAAGTGACATTTCTCCTAGGAAACTATGAGTTCTGCATCTCTCAAACGGTCAAAAACCAGGCCTAGAATTCTAAGGTGTTCAAGAAAGGTTCTGGAGATGATAATTATATCATCAAGATACACCATCACATGTTTCTCCAAATCAACGCCTAGTACACGGTCTACTATACGTTGCCAGGTGGCTGGCGCATTGGTCAAGCCGAAGGGCATGCGCAGAAAATGATAAAGATTCCTACCTGGAACAGTGAAAGCAGTTAATTCACGTGAGGATTCACTAAGAGGTACCTGCCAGAACGCTGATTTTATGTTGATGGAGCTAATGTAGCGGGCGTCTCTGAGGCGATCCAAAATGGCGGAGATATAAGGTATAGGATATGCGTCTTTCTTACTTATTTTATTAAGCTTTCTAAAATCTATGCAAAACCTATAGCTGTCATCTTTCTTGCGTACCAAACACACTGGACTAGACCAAGGGCTTTTAGAGGGCTCAATCACGCCAATCTTCAACATTTCATCGATCTCCTTGTCCATAATCCGCTGCTTAAATGGAGAAACTGGGTAATATCGTTGTTTAATCGGCTTAGTGCCAGGTTCAAGTTCTACTGCGTGTTCTGCTACTTTGCAGCAGCCAAGACCAGTACCCATTTCTGATATCTTCTCCTTTACCAGTGCATTCAGAGTTGTTCGGTCGGTTTCAGTTAAAGAGTCGCCATCTATAATGCTAAAAATTTCTGTAGGTTGGTCATCATTAGAAAAATGCCAGACATCCTGCTTCAAGTCGGGGATCACTTCCATGGATCTCCAAAAGTCGATTCCTAAAATCAGTTGATGGGACAGTTCTGGAAGAACTGAAATATCAATCACCCGAGTTCTATTTAATAAAGTTACAGGAGCCTGAAAATAGCCCAAACTGGAGCAAGTTTGACCGTTCGCGACGGTACAGTCAGTCTGATGCCTAAGAAGTTTTAGTCCCAAACTTTCTAAAATTCGGAGACCAGGTTGACCTACAATAGTGCGTGATGCTCCAGAATCTAATAAGCCTAAAATTTTGTAACTTAAAATTGAAGTTTCTAAATAGGTGCGCTGATCGCCATGCGCATGAGCTATGATAAAATCTAACAGTTTTTTATTTGGAAAAGAGTTATTAGCATGTGAAGGATTTTGCGGGAAAGAGAGTTATTGGTTGACGAAAGGTTTTCATCAGAAAGAGAGTTGTTGGTTCGCAAAAGAATTTTATTGGATCCAGAATTGTTAGGGGGTGAATGGTTTTCGTTAGAAAGACAAAGGTTGGTTGGTGAAAGGTTTTCATCGCAAAGAATGTTGTTGGTCGGTAGAAGGGTTTTATTGGGAACGGAGGTGTTGTTCAGCAAAGCGTTTTCATTGGAAGGAAAGTTGTTGGTCGGTAAAGTGAGAGCAACGGGAGTAGTCTTACGACCTATCGGCTCTCCCATCGTTTCTCTGACAATAAACACTTAGGGCAGTTTTTACTGGTCACATTTGGTGCACCGCAGCGGTAACAATGGATTCTGCGCTGTTCAGGGCACTGACTATTTCGATGACCTGGCTTATTACAGTTACAGCACAAGATTGATCTAGAGATTTTTGGAGACGTGGGACGTGTCTCTCGTATTAAATGTCTTTCGTCTCGAGAAGTTGATGTTACTGGACATGATTCGGTCACTACGTCAACGACTGGTAACTCTTCATCGTCTTTCAAACTCGACGTTTCAGCAGCAATGAACGCAAAGTCTGGCTCTACAAAATTATACCTTTTTCTAGGAGGTGGTACATAGTTCTCTGAACGATATTTCTTTAACTCCAACTTGAGACATTCTCCTTCTAATTCTTCTAACTTGCTGACTACCGGAAGTTGGGTAGTATAAAAAGGGGACAAGTTGCGTATAATGATGTCAAATTGAACGTCATCTGAGATGGAGCCATGTCGTCTAAACAACGCACTCATATTGGAAAGGTAATCGACTATACTCTCAGTCGAATCCTGAGTCCTATCCAGAATCTCCTTAAATAACCGATGACGATAATCTGGTGGTTCGAAATGTTTACAGAGAAGGTCAGACAAACCAGACCAGTCCGAAAAGCGATGACGATTTGCACGAAACCAATTTAGTGCTTTACCCGTAAATAAGTCGATAGCGGATATAAATAGTTCGCATTCAGAAAAACTTCGAGCTTCGCGTAGTTCCGAAACTCGCTCCAAGAAATTATGCACGGACATCTGTCCAGCCTTGCCGGTAAATTTAATACCCCCACTTTTCAACACGTTGCGCTTCACTACACGAGTGATGGCGAATGGAAGTGGTAGGGGTTATGTTGCGGCTAACTGCCGGTTGGTTGACTTTAGACGACAAGCGCGAGTGTAGTGGTCGACTGTTAGACGCATTGCTATTTCTCGACGCATCTGAATCCGACACATCCGAACCGTCCGAATGAGCTTGACCGAGCAAGATGCTTAAATTTGGATCTTGTTTTAAGAGACTGTCCAAACAGTTTAATTTGCCTAAAATTTGGAGCAACAAATCAGAACGAGTTTGCGATTCCGCGGCACTAAGGTTCGCAACCGGAATACGATGAACGCGTGTAAATAAGTGAACAAGTTGAGATTGTAAACGTTCAAATTTTTCTTTAGCGGATTCACCGGAGACATTTTTAATCACGCTGTCAATATTTTGTAAGGTTCTAGTTATATAGTTACATTCATCGATAAAAACAAAAGTATAGGCTCGACGAGCAAAAATTTTACCTTTCCTTTCCATTTCTAAAATTGGGCGTAACGCTACTATAAGTTCTTTTACCGTATTGGCATAACTAACCGGTACTCCACGAATCGTAAGTTTATAAATTAGCATTTCTTTCCTAAGATGGTTAACCTGCATATTATAATCCATTTTGGGAGTGAACAAAAACAATAGCAACTCAAAAGTCAATAAAAAAAGGCCAAATCTAGGTATAATCGCGTAAATCGAATAAATTCACCAAAACTACACCAATAGTGTACTCAAATATAGCAAATAAAGGTAATTAAAATGAGCAAAAACAGCAAGAAATAATAAAAAGGTACATCACGTAAACCAGCAATCATAATACAGTACGCAAAGGTAATCAAAATCACGAAAAAAATAAAATAAAATCGGTAATAAATCGCAATAACAAAGACAATCAAAGTTACGTAATACGTAAAATAAAATCGGTAATAAACCACAAATTCAAAGACAATCAAAGTTACGTAAACAAGTCAAATAAAATCGGTAATAAATCGCCAAACTCAAATGCAGTAATACAGGGCTAGTACAGTTAGAGTATTGACGGAAATTTTCAAAGTTCCATTCAGCTCACTATACGCACAAGAGTAAAATTAGAAAAAAAGCGGATATTTTTTTAAATAAGCCCCACGTTGGGCGCCAAAAATTGCGACGCACTTTCTTAAAAAAAAGTGTTTAGTTATAAACTGTCCAAGATACTATGATGAGTATCATTGACCAAGTACTTACCGCTTAAAACTTGAAAATAACATTAAAAAAAATTCAGGAAGATACTCTAAGAAAGAAACAGAAACAGCAGGGTGTTCTGTGTGAAGCAAACTGTAGTAGAGCGCGTGTAAATTAGCCCTCAGCTCAGTTAGCCGGATAGGTTCGATTGGACGCCACCAGTTTTTTACACCGACACAAACTGGAAGTCGCCTAGGTGGTCTAGGAACCTGCTTCAACACACAACAAACCTGCTATTCATAATTAAAAATTAAAACATAGGGCGCAGTGAGCTGAATAAAAAACAACTTAATACATTTAACCCTGTACATATATTTACACAAAAATAGTTTACAGTTGGTGTTGACAAAAATTGTTGGGCGATTTTGCCCCCCGCAAAATAAAAAAAGGTTGCCCTCAAATAATCCAAATAAGGAAATAACTTACTGAGGAAGTCTGTCCTCACACAAAAAATATAGGCTGGTCCCTTAGCCCCTACTGAAGGCAATAGGGAGGCTTTTTTACACCCAGCGGAAAAGAAGTAGGGATGCTTCGTAGCCCCTACCAAAGAGAAGTAGGGATGCTTCGTAGCCCCTACCAAAGACCCTAGGAACAAAACAATTCTTAGTAGTTACAGTACTACGGTAGCTTGACTTAAAATTTACACGTTCAAGTAATATTAAAAGTAAAAGAATAGCTTCAGCGAAGTCAAAAAACAAAAGAAAATAATTAAAACTTAAAAGCCCTACAGTAGCTCGACTTAAAAGCTAAGCGTTTAGTACTAATTGAGTCAACCGTATCAATGTAAGACAACATAAGCAAAAGAAAACCAGACAATTGACTTTAGAAAAATTTTGGTCATTGAAATTAAGAGAAAACATCCCTTATAGGAAGAAACCGTTTAAATATAAATAATCAAAAATATACCGCTTATGTATATCTATAAAAGAACAAATGTGCCAATTAAATCAAATATACCGCCAAAGCAAGCCAACTACTTAACTACTTTAAGTCCCAAAAGCAAGTAGTACAATATAACAAATGAATAAGAATAACTATTTATAAAGCAACTATGTAACTACCTTAAGTTCCAGAAGGAAATAGTACGATATAATAAAAAGGTGTAAAATGTGTACGAGCGTAATAAGTTTCTGAGTACACCAAAATAATAGTCAAATGACAAATTGAAAATAAAATAGTAGGCCAATTAACCTCTCTGAAAGCATAAAAACGTTTCTTTTTACCAATCGTTATAGCAAAAGCAAAAATAAATCTAATTTTCCAACTACATAAACATAAAGCCCGAAACTCCAAGCTCGTACACTTGCTTATAAAAAATTTTGTGGTATTTATCCGGAATATTATTTAATTACATTAAAAAAACTTTCTTGACAGGCTGGCGACTGGCCCTTAATAATAACAAATTAGTATATTTAATAACGCTGCTTAATGCTTAATCCCTCAGTCTGGGGTATATGACAGACTTGTCAATTTGGCCTTTACGATGACAAATTATACGGTCAGAACTAACCAGTACCACAAATTCCTTTATTCATAGATAAATTACGGTTTGAAATTAAGATTACAGATAGCCCAATAACTCCTGCACGTGCTTGCGATAGTATAAAGTCAATAAAAAAACTAATCTACATTAAGAGGTTCTAGGCATAACTTAAAAATTATACGATCTTTACGGCACACGATAAGTCTCAAAAATTATTCAAGCTCTTAAAAGAATGCAAATTAGGCAAAGTAATATTAATATTAAAGAAATTGAGAAGCTTGGTTATTATTATTCATAATATGATGTAGCCCATAGAGCTACCCAAGAAAGCTAGTCTAAGAAAATAATACTGCGAAGCATAATTTCGATTGTAATATGAGGATGAAACGCCCTGTAGGTAACATTGGTAATAGTTAAGAAAATCAAATAGCAATTAAGCACAACGGGTTTATGTAGGTTAACAACAAAGCATAACAAATTATTGTAACTCGGCATGAACCCTTTTTGGGACATGCATTCACTTTTTGATGACAGTGATATAGATAATATACAGAGACGTTAGTAAGACTACGATGGTTTCATTTATTATTCACGACTTCATCTAACAACGATATTAAAGTATTACATGGCGATCCTGCCAGGATATTAACTATATGGAAAAAAAAAACGAATAGGAAAATTATTTTAATGGATGGATGGTGCTAAATTTATACAGAGGAAAAAATGGGCAATGCCAAGACAAAAGAGGAGATAGTAATTAACCAGGCCTCAAACGGTGATGCAAGAAGCGAGATTTCCAAAAACAGTGGGCTAAGTTTATCCGAGTGGCTCCTGATAGGTTTGGTAGCCTCAGCACTTATGCTTTTAGTTGGTTGGGCCCTAAAGCAAGTAAGAGTAAGAAAAAGTTTAACACGGACCATCCGGCGGGAAATATATAAAAATGAGCTGCACAAATCCAGGGCAGAGCTAGAAGAGGAGGAGAAACTATAATTTTAAAGTTCTTTTGTAGGGTTTTTTTTTAGGACAAAGAAGAACAAATAAACGAAATGGAGGTATACGTGTAATATGGACAGATTAGTAGAGAATGAGTAATAAAAATAGTAGTATATAGAAATATTTAAAGATTGTGCATGTAAGTTTTAAATGTAAAATTATGGTTTATATAATGAATTTATGGGAGTTCTAAAATATGGGCCCAGTTGTCAAATTTTGGAGTAGATATTTCGGATACAATATTAATGGGAGATAAAATTCGCGAGATTTGTAACTCTTTATTAAATATTAGAACTAACCTGGTAAAATTAAGACACGAGAGACGAAGAGCGCCTATAGTTCAAACCAAAATAAAAGAGGCAAAACTCTGTTATGCCCAACTAAGTAATGAACTTTCTGTTGTAAACGAAAGAATAAGTAAGGCTCAGTTAGGGGATTCTGATATTAGGTACATTAAAGAGACGGTAAATAATATTAAAAAACTTTACACCGAAATTCTGAGTTTTGACAAACAAAGTGCCGAAACCGAAATGGCTTCTTTTGATATCAAAGTTGCTACGAATCTATTACCAGGGATGAATGACTCGGAAGACACTACCATTCGGTTAATAGAGGCCATAGAATTTTATGAGTCTATGCTTAAAGACGAGGATAAACCCACGTTAATTAAATTTATTTTAAAAACTCGTCTTTCAAATAGCGCTAAGCTACGATTAAAATCAACGTATGCTTCTATTACCACATTGGTGAGCGATATAAGGACGCATCTTTTAACTAAAAAGTCGGACACTGCCCTCCAGGTAAAATTGCTTTCTGCTAAGCAAGGGGAAAATAGTATTGAGGATTTTGGTAAGCAATTAGAAGATATTTTTGTGAACCTAACCATTGCGCAAGCGGATGGCATGGCGGACGCTTTTGATACGCTAAGGCCAATAAACGAAAAAACGGCAATAAAAAGGTTTGCAAGTGGCCTTAGAAATCAAAAGCTAAGCACAATTATATCTTCAAGAAATTTTGTAGCCTTGAAGGATGCCATTAGGGCAGCCCAAGACGAAGAGACTTCCTTCCAAAATAATACCCAAATTTTTACCTTTTCACACAGAGGAAGGGGGTATTTCAGACCGTTTTCTAGGAATTTTACTAGGGCAGGAAGGCAGGGAAGATTTATTAACGATTATAACCGCAGAGCGTCTTACAATAATGCTAATTTTCAACGAAATAGTATTCAACAAAACAATCATATTCCAGTATATTTCAATCAGCGTAATCAGCGTTTTCCGAGGTATCATAGAGGTCGGTCATTCACTCACGGTAATAATAATAATAATATTATAAGAGGGTCTCGGGCACTAGGTCACAGAATGAATTTCGCTGAGCAAACTGAAAATAACCGTCGCGAAAATACTACGAATACAAGTACTTCAGGCGATCAGCAAAGCTCAAATTTTTTTCGTGCCTAAAAATGATAAATGTAATAAAATTTTTACTTATTCCGAAAAATGTTCAAACTTCGTTTCTTTTTTTGTAAATAATAGAAAGGTGGATTTTTTGGTCGATACAGGGGCATCATTGTGTGCGCTTAAATTAAAATGTTTAGATCCAAAAATTCCATTGCATAAAGAAATTATCGAAATTAAGGGAATTGGGGGTAACATAGTGTCAGTGGGATACGTATATTTAAATCTTAGTATAGGAAATACGGTATTTAGAGAAAAGTTTTACATTTTTGATACTTTGGCGTGTAATATGGACGGTATAATCGGCGAAAATTTTTTGAACAAATATAAGGCCAATTTAAATTACGAAGACCATACCTTAACTGTTTTGAATAACAAAGATACAATAATTTTAGATTTAAACACATATAATGATTTTATCCTAGTAATTCCTCCTAGGTGTGAAGTGATTCAGTATGTAGCTACGGGCTTACATGAGGGATGTGTGATAATGCCAGATGAGTTATGCCAGGGTGTGTTTGTGGCAGGTATAATGGCGCAGCCTAAACAAGGCAAAGTACCTGTCAAAATTCTAAATACGCGTGAAAGTGAAGTACGTTTGAGAAATTTTCTACCGAAAACTGAAACGATAAATAACTATAAATGCTGTCAATTTACCCCTCAGAAAAATGATGCTTCACGAGTGAAAGAATTATTTAAGCTACTGAAGCTCAGTTATCTGAATAAGGAAGAACAAGATTCTATAGAACAAATTTGTGCCAAATTTTCGGATGTTTTTCATATGCCCGGGGATAAGTTAACTGTTACAAATCTGTATAAACAATCAATTCAAGTTAAACCAAATACTCAGCCAATTTATAGAAAACCGTATAGACTTCCGCAAGTATATAAGGAAGAAATAAATAGGCAAATTTCTCAAATGTGCGAAGATGGTATAATTGAGGAAGCGCAGAGTGAATGGTCGTCGCCAGTTTTACTGGTACCGAAAAAGAGTGACGCATCCGGGGAGAAACGTGCTAGATTAGTTTTGGATTATAGATTTTTGAATCAAAATTTGGTAGACGTCAAATTTCCTATCGCGAATGTAGTCGATATATTGGATTCTCTCGCAGGAGCTCTTTATTTTTCGCATCTAGATCTCAGTCAAGGGTATTACCAAGTAGAACTAGAGGAACAAAGCAGGAAGTATACGGCTTTTACCACCGATCGCGGTCAATGGCAGATGAGGAGGCTTCCAATGGGGCTGAAAATTAGCCCTTGTGCTTTCTCAAGGCTAATGACCGTGGCAATGGCAGGTTTAAATTATGAAAAATGCTTGGTGTACCTTGATGACCTTATAGTTTTTGGCAGAAGTCTGAACCAACATAACAAAAATCTCCTTGATGTTTTTTCCAGGCTCCGTAAAGTGAATTTAAAACTGAACCCTTCTAAATGCGAATTTTTAAGAAAGGAAATACTTTATTTGGGTCATGTTGTAAGTTCCGAAGGGGTATCTCCAGATCCAGACAAAATTAAAGCATTAAAACAATACCCAGTCCCGAAAACCGCTGATGAGGTAAAGCGCTTCGTGGCTTTTGCAAATTATTACCGGAAATTTATCCCAAGTTTTTCGGAAATTACCGTACCCCTTAATAAATTGTGTCGGAAATATGCGAGATTTGAGTGGACGAGTGAATGTGAAAAAGCTTTTATATCTCTTAAAAATGCTCTTATTGAATATCCAGTTCTGGACTACCCAGATTTTTCAAATCAAAATGAATTTATTGTACAAACGGACGCATCAAACTTTGCTATCGGGGCGGTAATATCAAATAAAAATAATAAACCAGTGGCATATGCCAGTAGAAGTTTGAATAAAGCCGAAATCAACTATCCAACCATACACAAAGAACTTTTAGCTATCTTCTGGGCTGTAAGATATTTTCGCCCATATTTGTATGGTCGGCGCTTTAAAATATTAACTGATCATAAACCGCTTATATATCTTTTTAGTCAAACCGACCCCGGCAGTAGGTTAACAAAATTCCGTTTGTGCTTGGAAGAGTACGACTTTTATATTGAGTATATAAAAGGGAATGAAAATGTTACGGCGGATGCATTATCTAGAATAGTTTTAACTTCAGAAGACTTGAGAAAGATGAACGAAAGTATGATTGCAGTTATGACTAGGGGGCAATGTAAGCGTGGAGAGGTGCAGAAGGAGGCGGACGATAAGGATAATGCTAACAATGTTTGGCTTGATCACCCAAATATTGCGGAAATCCTTAAGCAACCCAAAAACGGCACTCTTTATCAGAACATGTTACCGAACGCGTGGGAAATTTATATTACGTTCCATTAAAACTTACCTTATATCTAGACCAAAACACTCGATCAACATTGGCGCGAGACGAAATGTTGAGAGATTTGGTTGAGATATGTAGAAAAGCTAACATAATTGAATTATATATAATAAAAAATAAAGATAATATAGAATTTATCAAATGGATAGGTAAACAAATAAAAAATAAAGCAATTTGGGGGGGCCCCCGTATAAATATTGTACAAGGTGTTAGCAAAATAATGGACAATGATGAAAGACGGGATATATTGAATGATTTCCATTTACTCCCAACTAGCGGGCACGCGGGTGTCAACAGAATGACAAATAATATTAAAAAATTTTATTTTTGGCCGGGGCTGGATAATGATGTTCGACATTTTGTTAAAAGGTGTGAAATTTGCCAGAAACAAAAACATTCGAATCATTATACCAAAGAACCAATGGTTATCACCTCTACAGCCACTTCAGCTTTTCAGAAAGTATATTTGGACATCGTAGGACCACTTCCGGCTGACATAAATGGATTTGTTTATATACTGACGCTGCAGTGTGAGTTAACTAAATATGTTGAGGCTTATCCGCTAAAAAACAAAGATGCCGTGTCTGTGGCGAGGTCTTTTGTAGATAACTTTATCTTACGATATGGTTTTCCTCTGGAGACAGCAACAGACAGGGGTTCTGAATTTATTTCCTCCACAATGAGCGAAACGTGTAAACTTCTAGAAATAAAACAAATTCTCTCAACGGCCTATCACCACGAGAGTATCGGTGCTCTAGAGAATTCGCACAAGGTTCTAGGTGCATATCTTAGAATCCAAACACAAAACCATGAGGCGGCTTGGAGCACTTGGCTGCCTTATTGGTGTTTTTCATATAATACTACTGTACACACCGAGACTAAATATTCTCCTTTTGAGTTGGTTTTTGGCAAAAAATGTCGGATTCCAAGTAACTTAATTAGTGAGGTGGAACCTATCTACAATTTTGAGAACTATCCTCTTGAGTTAAAGTATAGATTACAAAAGGCTCAGGAAGATGCTAGGGCCAACTTGTTAATGTCTAAAACTAAAAGAAAGCAGCATTTTGATGATAAAAGTAACCCGGTCCAGTATAAAAAGGGCGATATGATCTTAATAAAGAACGAAAAGGGTGATAAAATTTCAAATCCTTGCTTTCTGGGCCCATATTTAGTGGAAGAGGATGTACCACCAAATGTAACAATTTTGAAAGACAATAAGCACGAATTAATCCATAAAAATAGAACTAAGTTATTTTATCAGTAAGTTAGCGAGTAAGTTAGCAAGTAATTATGGATAGAAGGGCCCTACAACTCTATTCTTCTAATTCTCTACTTTTATACACCTTTCCTTGTTTTCACTATTTCTCTATGCCTTCCATGCTAGTTTAAGGATTTATTATTTTATTGTACTGTAAGGACATACTACTTTTACAAAAGTAGGAGGTTTAGCTATATAGAAATACTATTTTGTGTTTATTAATACAAATTTTCTTGATTGTTATAGCACATACCTAGTATGGGGTTATAGCTATGAATCTATCAGGGTAATATTTACGTTCATATTATACTCTTCGGGAATTTCTATTTCTGAAGGAAATATAAATTCTTTAAATTGCCGGGGAGGTGTAATATGAGGATGAAACGCCCTGTAGGTAACATTGGTAATAGTTAAGAAAATCAAATAGCAATTAAGCACAACGGGTTTATGTAGGTTAACAACAAAGCATAACAAATTATTGTAACTCGGCATGAACCCTTTTTGGGACATGCATTCACTTTTTGATGACAGTGATATAGATAATATACAGAGACGTTAGTAAGACTACGATGGTTTCATTTATTATTCACGACTTCATCTAACAACGATATTAAAGTATTACACGATGGCTAAGATTCGCTGAGATTTTAATTGTAATTTATGGACATAAAATAGACAAATAACATGTATCCGGAAAGCATGGGGCTAAACAAAAAACTTCAAGGTCACTTGTGTACCGATTGGGGTACTGACTCTACTTAAAATAGAACAAAATCTAAGCCCAGTCGTTACAACTAGCCCGTAAGCTGGTATAAAGGGGTTCTAACAATATTTAAGGGCATAAAATAGGCAAAGAAGACGTACTTGAAAAACACGCGGCAAAAAAAAAGCTTGAAGGTTACTTACCTCTTCAACAAAGATAAAGAGGGCTCGATATTCAAAATTCCACAGTTAAAACACCAAAAGGAGGCAGCTACCAGCGGTTTCCAAACGTCATGCCGATGTTGGTGGCTGATAGAAATAAAAGAAAGAAAACCCTTAGACTTGAAAATTCTACCATGCACGTGGCATCCACGCATAGATTCAAAAGCTTATAAAAAACACTCACCCATCAATGGCATCCAATCAACACGGGACCTTAAAACTCCACACTAGCGGATGAATTTCATCGTAGAAATGAAAAATAATCGGTCAGGCCCGAGAAAAACATGTTCAGGGGGAGAAACGGGGAACCATAGCAGTGATTACTAGTCTAAAGTTGGCGCCACGGCAAACCGACAAGAACTACTAAATTTCAACCAATTCTAAGTATGGATTAGAAGCTGCTCCTTCAAATGACCCCGAATGCAGAATAAAATTGCACAAGTCTTTGACCCCATACTGAGAAACAAACGCAAAAACCACCGGAACTCAGACCTCCAATTGTTACCACTCAATCAAACAAAAACACTAAAATCCTACAGAGGCCCCTTGCGTGAATCAATAAAGTCACGGAAATACAGAAAGCGATCCCTACGCATGTGGCTTTAAAAGAAATAGCAACAAAAACCCATGCCATCCGCGCGAAAATGCCTAAATGCTACAGGACAAATTTGCAAACCTATGACTCGGCAACGCTGGAAAACTCTGACAGTGCCAGCTTGTCAGTTCAAAAAGGAAGAGTCTAACCACAGAAAATATATATTTTTAAACAATTCAAAACAAAATCTGAAAGCAACGTATGCCGTTTAAACAATACAGAACGCCCAAGAACAAGGCCGAAACTAGGACAGTACAGGCAATGCGATCAAAAGCCATAAAAATTAAGGGCGCTCCAATGTCGCAAGAAAATGTCAGCAGCTGATTTCCAGGAGGTAAGTAGACCTTTTAAAAATTTACTATCTAAACATGTTGGCATAAATAGACTAAGAGCGAGTGTCTATAGACAGGGAGGACTTTAAGCAAGGCGAAGAAAACGAAATTCAGGGCCCAAACAAAGAGAACGTTAAATCGAACTACAAGCTGTGAACGATGGCCAAGCTGATGTCAAGCTGATTTGGACAAGATAAAAGGCAATCAACATTCCCAGGGGGTAGCTTGGAAAGCCAGGCAATGCACACATGTGCGTGTACGAGTGAAGATACCACTGATCGATGGTAAGTTATAAAATAAAACCTAAACAGGCATTTGTGAATAAAATTAATTAGTAAAACAGACCCAGACGCTGTGGCAAAAATGACTTGTCACAAAACTAAAAGAAACTCTCCCGTGATAAATAATTTATTCTGAAAAAAAATACGCGCATGCGTATCAGGCCCCTGCTCGGGCGCCAAATTTGTAACGCTCCTTTCCCGCAGTATCGGGAAATTTGTCGTTTGACGCTTTTCGGATTCTTTTTTGTTTCGGAAATCGTAAAGTCTCGGGCGCCACCCTTAGTTGTTTTAAGTGGTTAAGGGTCCACTATGCCTATCGGAGTAGCTTTGAGCCAGTGGAGAAACGGTATCCAGGGGTCGTATCCTATTCTAACAAGTTATTCCTTTTTCATGACAACGAATAAATAAAATGCGATACTTTTCATTAGTACATGTAAGTACTTACGAAAACTATACAGTATGCAATTTTAATTAGCCTAAATAAATACTTCATTCGAGAAACATCGCGCCCCTAAGTTAAACATCAGAAAAATATGATACAGAGCGACACAGTTCAGAAAAGCAATTATCTACGTATATTTCCGCGGACTACAGCATTTACCGATCGGTTGTAAAATTACAGGGAATTAATGTAAGTCTCTCAAATACGTTCGAATGGTCCCAGGCACGTAAGCTAGTCACGGTAGCGGGTTCTTTGCGTCACCAAAAAGATACTGAACACAGTTATTATACAATTAACAATGCGGTGGTCTCATATTACTGAAACGGGCGGCTATATTTTCCCAAATACTTGCAATATTCATTTCCGAGATTTGTGCCGATGTTCACGTTTAAACAACTAAAAGCCTTAACGACGACAATTCAGCAGAATAAGGGGAGTAGGAAGGGTAAGCGAGATGCCTATCGGAACCGACCGGGTACGAGAACGCCTCATTGGTCTCGCAATCCACCGAGCACGAGAACACCTCGTGGACTGCGGGATAAAAGAAACCTTGGGTAAAAGATGACAATCCACCGGGTACGAGAACACCTAGCAGATTATGGAGTAAGAGAAAATCAGATTAAGAGAGGATAACCAATCGGGTACGGTTAGGTAGTGAGGGAAAGGAAAGTTTGCCGAGTACGAGAACACACACGTAAACTGGGGAAGAGGATAAGGAATAAGTGAGGGATACAATAGGTTTACTATTTACAATGCATTAAAAAAACGAATCAATGGTTCAAAATTACGCTTAGCGCCGCGACGAGATCTTGGTAACGTCAACGCGGCCGAAACGATCGGGGAAAATACGTGCCGGTCGATTCACGGTAGCTAGACTTTCTGAGTGATGGTTTACCTGCTGTAGGACGGTGCATTTTTCACGACGACTTCAACGGTTTAAAAGAGGTCGATCATACTGCTCCCACTGGTTTTGTGCATTTCGCGGTACCACGTCATCATGTGGACTAACCAGTGTGGGACTTGCTCGTCTGCTACCATATATCGAGTACTGTCAGCCCAATGGTCTTAACTTCTTAATAGAATTTGTAAAAACCTCATTCGAAATATATGTTCCAAATATATTTACGGGAAAAAGCAATGTTTTTATTTATAAGGGAAAAAAATTAAACTATTATTATTAATTCCACCTATGACAAGATCGGAATAAACAATTTACCAAATTATTAGATTTTAGCAGTAATTGTCGCGCACCATAGTTTTCTAAGAGAATTTATTTAAAATAGAATAGTAAAAAAATGTAACTTCGTTATGACATTGTGCGTGGGTAGTACAAAGAACGGCCGCTATAATTCCGATTCCGCGCGCCACCATAATGGTTTTATTGTATTCTGTATTCCACCCAGCAAACCTCTTAAAAGACAGTTCCGGATGAAAAGAATCCATTCCTACACACACCTGGTACTGACACACCATTTCTTAAAGTTTACGGATAAAGTCAGTTCAGGAAAACCCAAAAATCACTTAAGATTTCACTGTATACGTACATTCCGACCTGCCTGAAACGTGTACACACAAAATTACGCCTTTAAATCATCTAGATTTACCAATGAACCAGACGACGCCACGTGAAGCGACGTTGCCACTCTCACTCTAAATTTCGCCACCATGCAACGGAAATAAATTACTGAAAAGTTATTATGACGAGAAATAATGGTACATCGGTATTTCTTATTAATCCTTAGTGATATTCTTTAGCCTGTGATATTTAGAATTGAAGAAATTAACTTAGAGTTTTTGGGTTATTTTAGTATAGTTTATCAATCTGAAAATATGCCACATAACTGAACGCCTTGCAACAACCATTATTAAGAAATAGGTGGGGTCCACATAGTTGGCTGGGTTGCAAATAACTTGGGGAATCCCTGGTTGCTCTGAAATGTGCATAATGGTAACTCGCCCTTGTTTCTAAATCAATGGTTTGGATAAGGGAGCGTTACATAAACTTAGCGTATAATTTTAAGGGTAATTTATTTAAAAATTCAATTTTAATTCATCTCAACTTTTTAAGAATCCCTGTATATTCCAACTAATTTTCAAATTACTTGGAATTTGGAGCTTTTGGGATCCTTAAAACTTTTATTTGAAACATTCTTCGCTGTTTTAATTAATTAATAATAATTACTTATTAATGGATCTTCTGAATGACAAACGGCAACTTATTGAATTGAGCTGGAAGAACTGAAACTAATACCTTTGGAGTACCTCATTAGACATGCGAAACCTTTAGAATTACTTGAAGTTTGGTCAAATTTACCTGAAACATATAAGATCAGCTTCAATTTACAAATTAAACTACCATGCTTTGTTCACTACAACCGACCAGATTGGAAAACGCATTTTGATGGTCCTCCCAGAAACAATGTTACTTTTGTAATTTTTTCACTCAGTCTGTAAATATTTAATATGATCTATAATAAAAAAAAATATTTATTTAAATAGATCCAGTATTATTTATATCTACCCATATTAAATAAACCATATGAAAACTCGCTAGTTCAAAGATAAACATTATACATAAAGTTAACTTTCTGACAATGCGTTCGGCTAAGTAAATAATGCATTCCGCTAGTTAAATATCTTCTTTAGAATGCAGGTTGCAAATCTTAAATTCACATTAAGCGGCTTTCATAATTTAAATTACCTTTATATTTACTTAAGTACTTAAGTAGTCGATTTGTGTAATTATGAAGAAGTGAAATTATTGTTGAGAAAATTACTTACTTTCTAATTACTATTAGTTTGCTCAGGTTATTATGGTTCTTTGATTTATTTGTAGATAGAAATAAAAGAATAAATGTTGAGTCGATAATAATCATTTGCTTATATTAGTTCGTGAAAATAGTCCCTAAAAATCACAACACTTATTATTCAAATGATATAAAATACAGTAGTTAGAACTTACAGCTTTATAATGAATTTTACCTTTGAAAACACCACAACTTGCCACAATAAATCTAATTCACTTTAGTGTTAGCACGTCGCAATGGTTTTCTCACATTTAAACTTTATTTTAAAAACAATTCAGAAAACTATGTTCTAAAACATATTTTTACACGGTTTTATAATATATCGGCTTTATACTCGTAACGGCACATAACACACAAAGACGAGTCTGAAAATAACTAACAAATGGAATCCAACGGCGAAAGGTAGAACGATAAGTAAATAATGTACTCGTAAGTGGTTCCTCAGCGCATAAACTAGCGGAGAAATAAGTAATGCTAACACTTTTACACTTTGTTTGTTTCGAGAAAAGAGTATTACTAATTAAGATTCAATATTAAATTCTGAAAAGTAATGAAGAATAGAGTGACATTTTATGAACTATATGAGATTTATAAAAATAACAGTTAGTTAAGTAAGTATACCAGTGAGTATCCTCCCCCCTCCCCTATTTTTTTTGTGAGGAGGTAAAAAAATCTTCGAAAGACGCCAGTCCTAGTGTTCTTATGTGGACGGGTGTGCCAGATTCGCTTCCTCTAGGAATGCGCCTACGGACTAAAAAACTTCCTCCTCCTCTCGGCGTATCACTTTGGAACTGCTTGCGGGCTCTGCGTCAAATATGATACCCGTTCTTGATTTGCTAACGGTCTTCTCTCTCCTCCCTTTCCTTTTGTTCCATTATGGCCATGGCCACTGTTTACACTTCCTTCCATCTTTGCACACTTCCTGTCATGGTGTCCATGAGGTTATCCGGAGAGAGGGTCCATCCCAACCTCCTATTACAAGTATCCCTTTCTATTTCCCATCGGGGACATGCAAAAAACGTGTGTTCAACCGTGTCCACCTCTCCGCAGTACCTGCACTGGTCCACCGCCGATTTCCCCATTTTCTTGGCATAGCTCTTAAATCTTCCGTGTCCAGTCAATAATTGGGTCGTATGGTAGTCTAACTGTCTGTGGGGGCAATTTAGTCAGAACCTTACGTCTGGGATTAATCTTCTGGTCCACTGTCCTTTTTCGTCCCTTTCTCGCCATCTACCCTGCCATTCCTCAATAATGTTCCCTCTTAAAGCCTTCTTTCCACCGGGATCTGTGATTCCCTCCTCGTGCATGATTGCTCGTTCTTTCACCAAAAGATCTATCGGGATGGCCCCTGAGATGACCTGCAGAGCCGAGGCTGTTCTATATGAACAGCTTACCCTTATAAGAATTTTCTTCTGAGCTTTTTCTAACTGCCTTCAATAGATCTGTCTCTTTGGTGCGGCTTGCCATATGGGAGCTGCGTATAAAATTATAGAGTAAACCACTCCCGCTAAGATGTTTCTCTTTACTGTCCGTGGGCCGCCTATATTCGGCATTATCCTAGCTAATGCTGCTGCTTTCTCCTCCGCTTTCGTAGTTATTGTTCTAACGTGCTCTCCGAATGAACCATTTCCATTTATCATTACCCCCAGGTACCTGACCGCCTTGGCTGGGGTTACTCTCGCCCCTCTAAGTACAAAGTTAATATGCTCTCTTCTTCTCGGGCCCTTTAAAATCACGGCTATTGTTTTTTGAGGTGCCAGTTCCAACCTATGCTGTTTCATCCACCAGTCTATCCGCCTCAGTGACTCGTTAATTCCGTGTATCAGGTTCTCCTCATCCTCTGCTTTCATGACTATGCCAAGTCATCTGCGAAGCCGACCGTGGTTGCGCCTCTTGTAAGTTTTAATCTTAACACCCCGTCATATAACACATTCCACGATGTCGGTCCGATGACAGATCCCTGTGGGACACCCGCCGTTACTTCCATTACTTCTGACTTATCGATTTTTAATTTTCTCTGCCGAAAATAGGATTTAATTACATTTACCAGGTATGTAGATATGTTCCTGTCCTGCAGTTCCCGTCTAATTAGACTTCACATAGCGGTGTTAAAGGCGTCCTTGACGTCTAGAGTTACCAGGGCCACCATCTCTCGCTTGCATCCTCCTTTATCCTAAGCACGGCCTCAATAGCCTGAACGGTAGACTCATTTTTCTGGAAACCATATTGTCGTGGTGATATACCCTTCCCTTGTTCTATTTCCTTCTCCATCCTTATTTTTATTAGCCTCTCGTATAATTTACTGAGGGTATCCAGTAGACAGACTGGCCTAAACGCTGATGGGTCATCCAGCTCTCCCCCCCCCCCTTAAGGAGCAGTACCAGCTTGGCCGCCTTCCAGCTGTCTGGGAACTCTTGCCTTCTTAGGAGATCATTCAATTTAGACAGCAGCCAGTCCGGTGCCGTCTTTACCGTACATATAATTGCTTCCGGCGGGATCCCATCTGGCCCTGGAGCTTTGCCACTTTTCATGCCCCTGATCGCCTCTTCCAGTTCCTCCCTGGTAAATATTTCGATGGGCCTGTAATTTTTTCTTGTTTTTGGAAGTGTGTCTTTTCTGTATGGAAATAGTTTCCCTGCCACCGTCTTTTTTTGTTCCGTCGTCAGTTCAATAGGCACTTTGTTGGTCAGCCTGCCTGTTGCCAATTTATATCCAGCTCCCCATATGTCCGAGTCCAGATCGTTGCACAGACTATGCGAGCGGTCCTTTTTAGATTTTTTAATGAGCTTGCCGAGTTCCTTTCTGGATCTCTTATACTCTTCTGTTATGCGTTCCTGCCCCCCCCCCCCCCCCGTTGCATCTCCTATTTAGCCTTGTCCTAGTCCGTCTTATTCGATTACAGTTTCTTCTCTGATCTTCTATTTCTGCACTCCGCCAATATGGGACCCGTCTTCTGCCTCTCGCTCCTACCTGAGTTTGACTGGAGAGGTATGCCTCCTTCAGAGTATTTGTGAGGGCTCTTGAGGTATTTGCGCTCTCGGTTTGATATTTGGCTTGTATCTGCCACTCCAGTACTATTTTAAACGCTTCCCAGTCGTTTCGGAAAATGGTTTTTTAATTTGTTTTGCCCCTTCGTTTTTTCGAGCCCTGGACTTCGAAGTATATGAATCGATGGTCGCTGAGGGATTCTTCCTGCAGAACTTGCCAGTGTGTTATTCTTGCTGCTATGGTTTGTGTTGAGCATGTGACATCTATGACGGATTCCGTGTTTCCCTTCGAGAATGTTGGGATTTGACCTGTATTATGCACCATCATGTCCATAGTTGACAGCCACTCTGTCCAGTACTCTCCCCTGTCATCAGCTCTAGGCGACCCCCATTGTGGTGATTTGATGTTTAGGTCACCAAAGACTATACTCTCCCCACCTGTCGATCTACAGTCTTCCATAATAGCATCTACTTCAGCTTTGAACTCCTCTAAACGTATCCCCCTCCCCTATGGTAGTAGTAGAAGTAGTAGTTTTTGTCTGTGTGTGGGGGATTAGGAATGCGTATTATTACGGTTTGTTTTTGTCATACGAAATTAAAATATTATTATGATAGCAGTCGCAGCGATTAGTTGATTTCTAGGAGTTAGTCCTACCTTTTTGAATATATTCACTTATTCCTTGAACGTTTTATTTTGGTTTGTTTTTCCATTTAGTCAAAATTTTTCCTAACCTCGAATTTAATTTTTATAAATTTTCCGTCACTAGTCTGTCTTGGATCCAGCCTTGTTTTCCCTCATTCTGTATAGTTAATCCCTAGGGAAATATGTCCGAATTTGGCCCTAAAAACTATATTTGTCTATTAATATAAAGTAGAATTTGTTTACATGACGAAATAACAAGTCATTTTTGACATTTGAACAGCTGTAATTTCTTTGGTCGAACCTGTTGAAAAACCTGAGTTTACTGTCCTGAGCCGCCCTCTGTTGCCGATAGTGAAAACGTTGAAGCCAGGTAACCAAGGAATCTGTTCTTTTCGAGTTACAGGATCCTTGATTTTGCAGTTCGGGTTCGTTATCGGTCTCTACATGTGATCACAGGTGGTCTTTTCTTGAATTAGGAAATATGGGATTCAGTTTGCTGGTAGAAATATGGGATTCAGCTTTACGAGTTGAACGATAGAGGTCAGACGGGGTATTGGATTTTGGATTCCGACTGTTATTTGTCCATTTTGTCTTATTTCACTAGTAAATTGGACAAGTCTTGTAGCTGCTACTATTTAAGGGCGTATGTCCTACTTTTTGCTTAAAATAGGTAAAGGATGACATCCCTTTTTCAACAATTAATTTTAGTTTGTGCCTATGCCACCTAGGGAGCGCAAGTTGAACCTCGGGGTTTCGCCTTCGAGGTTTCTAATGTTCTGTGCCTCTACCTTTAGTGCCAGTAAAATTGTACCAAGTTGGATGCAGTTGTACTAAATAATAATGACTTGTCTGTTTATGGATACGGAAAAATGTATTTGATTGTTGGTATATTGCCGTTGTTCATTGGTTAAGTTAATTTTTACTGGCAGAACATCGTGCCAATGCGTTGAAGGGAATACCATCGAATCAAAGCTTTCGAAAATGTACGTAATTGAGTACCAAAGTGTACTTAGAAACAACCCCGTCGTGTCGTCACTTTGGAAGAAAAAAAATCGATATTGGAATTTGGTAAGGCGGTGGCACGAGAATCTGGGTTCTTTTTCACAAACACATCGCGTCGTCTACATTACCGTTATTCTGAAGTCTATTGAAAGACACCCAAAAATTTGGATCCGTGAATGCGGTACAACTAATTTCTTCTACTTTGTTTTGTTATTTGCCATTTTGGCGTTACCTTGTGGTCGAGGGAGACCGTTTTGAGTTTGTTTGTAGAAGAAGTACGACGTCTTTTCGTCGGATTTTGGGACGACAGCGGACATGTTGATCTAAGACCCGCCACAAAAACGACAGGTATGCCTTTTTGCCACTATTAAACCCTTAAAAACACCGAATTCCGCGATTAAACTGCTATTTTGAATAATTTTTGTTGATTTCCTTTTGATTCTATTTTTTTACGACGTCCACGTTTTTAATTAGTTGTTCTGTAATTAAAAATTTTCTAAATACGAGTAGATCGCTACATTTCGTGGTGAGTAAATTCTGTAAATTATGTACCGATGGGATTTTTTTTATTAAGAATTAATTGGGGTATGCATGTGACCTTCACGTTTTGTAGGTCAAATTCTTATCGATACCTATGCTAGCTTGATTTGGTGCATTTGTTTGATAATGTTGGTTAAAACCGTACAGGGTGACCCAAGGTTAAATTTTATTTTGTTATTTTGTATTCATAACCATAGTGAGTTAGTTATTGGTGTCTATACGTGAATTTGAATTTAATGATGTTTTTTTTGTCAACTAATTATGTTAATCCTCCTAGCCTTTTTGGCAAAATTAATATTTTGTGTTGTAGAATATCAGCTGATAGCGCTAGAGACCGGCAATTTAAATGTTTATATTTTTGGCTGTCAGTGGGTCTGTACTTTAGTAATTTGCGTAAATATTTTAAATTTCTGACAGTCAGAAGTAGTAATTTTCACATTTCTCTTAATTTTTTTTTGTGTTAACTAGCTTTTAATTAATATTGGGTATGACATTGACAAGGCTGATTCCTAATTATGATATTTGGTTGCAAAATTTCAGGGTGGGAGAAGGATAGTAACGTTAACTACTCACGGTGGCATTTGTTCATTCTTGGGTTACGCTTACAGATACTGTATGGTTATTGTATATTCAAAAATATTAAGCTACGTTATTATATTTTGATGTAGGTGCTTAGTAGTAGTAATGCGGAAATTATTTTTCTCTTTTGATTGATTGAATTTAACTTTCCAAATTTTATAACATTGTATTTTGCGGCTATAACTTTTCATTGGTGTAATTTGAGTGCTTACCTAACTATTTTGGTTATTTTGTTACCTGTGTATAGTTTAATTGTTTAATATTTTTGTATCCGCATTACTTATGTAAATATAATTAGTTTATAATGAATATTTTGCTGTGTACAGTAGCGCACAGTGGCTATACCTATGTAAATTTTATCTCAACTTTGTTTTGTTAACTATTAGGCTTCGATAACGCCTGTTTATTATTTTTTTCTTTGGACCTGATGTCACTGTTTAATCTATATTTATATTTTATATTTTTTTTGTTTACTTTCTCGATTGAAATTAATGATCACTTAAGGCTTTCAGCCAGCAACCGTTTTTTTTATTATTGAAATTTAATATGTTTGAAATTATATTTGCGTAGTACCTGAATTTTGACTTGCCTTGACGCCTACCTTTTATTTTATCAGGGTCTTTTTGCTGGGGAACAATCCTTTTTACTGGGAGACTCCAAGCGTCTTTTGCTGGGAGACAGCAATCTTTCTGCTTACTGAGAGACAGACACCTACAGTCTTTCTTTTTGCTCGGAGACAGCACTCTTTTTGCTGGGCAACGTCTTCCTACTGGGAGGCCACCCCACAACTCTTTAGCTGGGAGTCGACAAAAGCAGACTAGGCCATTCCAGCCTGGAGCCCAGAGACCTTCATCAGGGGTGACACCCCTTCAGGCAACTTTTTATTATTACTATTAGTAATCTGGATTGATAACCGTACTAAATTTCTATATATAACGTCTATATTTATAATAACGATCATTAGCGTCTAAAGTCGGATCGATTCGAATCTCTACATTTCTTCTTTAATTCCCCCCCAGGGTTTAATTTTTTTTTGTGAGTTAAATGAATTTAAAAATGACATTTTTTTTTGTTGGTAAATAAATTGTAAACAAAGTGGTCACGCGACCAGCTATTCCCCTTTAGGGTGTAAATACATTGTAAATTTGTTTTTTTTAAAGGTAGTGTTTTATTTGCCTCACCAGAGAGCGCAGTTTCTTGGATATTTTCTAATATGGTAGCTTTATGTGAGTGAGTGAGCTGAAAGCGAGATCCCAACACTATCTAGGAGGGTTTCTGTTTTTAGCCCGGCATTAAAAACAGTGGCGCCTTCAAACCCTCCCTCTCTCCGGCATTGGAGCTAGGGCATTTTTTTTGGCACGCATGAGCAAGCCTCTCGCCTTCAGCTCAACTCTTTGCATTAGTTAATTTTGGGAACTTCTCAATATTTTTATTTTCTTAAATTTTTACTGAACTTTGAATTTTTAATTATGAATGGTAAGTAGAAGTAAAATTCCTCTTCTCTGCGGAAAAGAGCGTGGCAAATTTTGGCGCCCAACGTGGGTCCTTCAAACAAAAAGAAACTGCGTTTGGTGAGACCAGATAGAGCACTTTGGTACTAACATTATCAAAATTTTTTTTTTTAATTTTTCATTTATCGATTTTTGCGCTACTGATATGTTGTCTTACCTCTGATGAGATTTTTGCTGAAAAAGCAATATTTTTTTTTCGCGGCCTACCTATTGTTTTGTTTTAGCCATCAGAACTTCGCTGTTCTGACGGGTTTTAGTTATTCTTTCTGTTAGGACTTCGCTGTCCTGACCGGTTTATTTTTTTTAAAACCTTTTTGGTGAAGTTTAATTAGTGAAAATTATCTGAAAATTTAGTTGTGCAAATTATTTGCAGTTTACCATGTCAAGTGCAATCAGTGTTAATATTTGATTGATTTTTCTTTAAATTTATTTTTGCTTGTGTATTATTTGACTCGTAATAAGTTACGATGGATTACAGTATGAGAGTGCATCACCTTAGAAAGGATATGCTCATTTATGAGTTGCAAGTTCGTGGCATTCCAGCTGATGAAACGACAACTGTCGATAGCCTTCGAGCGTCTTTACGACCGCTGTTGCAGATGGAGAAAGTAAGCAAGTCTATAAGTCACCCTCCCTATGATCTGGATTTTGCTGAAGAAAAAGCTTATGTGGCGACTAACTTAAGGAAGACTAGAGCGGCGATTAAGTCCGTTTCTGGAGAAAAAGCCAAGACCAAATTTGAACGTCTACAGACACACTTGGTCCATCTTCTCAACCGAATTGATCGTGTACCAGTTAGCCAAAACTGACGTCAGAGGATGCCGACGCACGAGCAATATTAATTGCAGAAACCTTATCTGCTCTTGACGAGCTAGAGCAAGAATCCAGACGAGATCCCAACTTGAGTGTATTATTGGATGCAGCACGCTCGGGAGGTTCTGATTCTGATGATTCGTCAGAAGATGAAGTGCCTCCACCAACTCAACATGGTTCAACCCCGAATAGACAGCCAGTGTCAAACTTCAAGGCACTACGTATTGAAAAATGGGGCCTTAAATTTACAGGAGATCCCAAGAGTACGTAGAGAGTAGTCCCAAGAGTAGTCCATGGATTCTTAGAGAGAGTATCAGAGCTGAGATTGGCTCGCAATGTATCAGAAGGAGAACTGTTCGAGTCTGCCATAGATTTATTTGAAGGCAAGGCATTGAATTGGTTTAGAGTTAGAGCAAACCGTTCCCGGTTTAACAACTGGAAAGGACTTGCTGAACTGCTTTGCAGATACTTTGAACCACCAGATTATCGTGCTAGACTAGACTAGAATTCTCGAGAGAACTCAAGATCCATCAGAAAGCATAGTGGACTATCTTTCAAGCATGCAGGCTCTATTTCGGCGTTATGGTTACCTCAGTGAGGATGCAAAGTTGGATATGATAACTAGGAAAGTAGCTCCATTTTACACCACTCAGTTACCAGTGGTGAATTCATTGGAAGAATTAGAGGAGCAGTGCCTGGTTTTAGAAGCCAAGAAATACCGTGCAGAACATTATGTACCGCCATCTCGAAAACGACAAGGATTTGTAGAACCTGATGTCGCCTTCGTCTCAGATATGCAAGAAGCCTTACCTCCAACTAAGGTCAATGAAGTGAGACATGTCAACACTCCTACTACCAATAGAGGTCCTAGAGAATTGGTCTGTTGGAATTGTCAACAAACTGGACATTTTAATCGAGATTGTCAAAGCCCAAAAAAAACACACTGTTATCGTTGTGGAACACCTAATGTCACCATAAGATCTTGCCCTAAATGTGCTAATTCGGGAAACGCTTCCCGGGGGAATCAATAGGTCGTACGATTTCTCCCAATACCAAGCGTGTAACGACCAATGATTTTGATTTTGCATCCAAAATTCTTCTAGATTTCATCATTAGTCACGCACGAGGAGATCAACGTCCTTATTTGGAAGTTTCTGTTATAGGCACACCTATACGAGGTTTGCTGGATTCTGGTGCCACTCGAACACTTGTTGGCCTTCCTGGATATGAGTTGCTACGGAGTTTGGGACTACAACTTTTAGGTAACGAAACAAGATGTACAGTTGCTAATGGAGAGAGCTGTTCCGCTATTGGTTACATGTAAGTGCCGTTTAGTTTAATGGGGAAAACCCGCATGATAGATGTGTTAGTCCTGCCTGCACTGGCTCATACCTTAATTTTTGGAGTTGACTTCTGGAAGAGCATGGGAATCGTACCAGATTTGAATCAGGATGTTTGGCATTTCGCAGATGAAACGAATTCTACTCAATTACTTAGCATATGGGATGAGAGTATCCTTACTACTGCTCAGCGAATGACTCTTGATAACTTGGTCAAAGAAAAACTTGCTTTAATGGGTACAGGCCTGGGATGTTGTAAGGTGGCTGAACATGTTATTGAAGTAGAGCCAGGTACGAAGCCTGTCAAACAAAGGTATTACCCTGTGTCTCCATTTAAGCAGAAAATTATTGATGAAGAACTTAAGCAAATGCTGGAGGACGGAGTCATCGAACCGTCGAAGAGTGCTTGGTCCGGTCCGATATGTTTAGTGCGCAAGAAGGATGATTCCTACAGATTTTGTGTAGATTACAGAATTTTGAACAGTTTGAGCAAGAAAGACGCATATCCCTTGCCCGATATTTCTGCCATTTTAGACCGCCTGAGAGATGCAACTTCCCTCAGTTCCATCGATATCAAATCCGCATTTTGGACAGTTCCCTTGAGTGAATCTTCGCATGAATATACCGCATTTACCGTCCCTGGAAGAGGACTATTTCAGTTCCGTCGCATGCCTTTTGGTTTAACCAATTCACCAGCAACCTGGCAGCGCATAGTAGATACCGTCCTTGGAGCAGACCTTCAATCAGCGGCCATGGTATATCTGGGTGATATAATTCTTATTTCTCAGGACTTTGAAGAACACCTACGTCTGTTGGGCTTAGTTTTCGACCGACTACATGAAGCGGGACTCATAGTTTCACTAGAAAAATGTCAGTTTTGCCTGCCCGAATTGAAGTATTTAGGATATGTTGCGGACCGTCAGGGACTTCGACCAGATCCATTAAAAGTGGAGGCAATTGTAAATATTATACCACCAAAGAATGTCACAGAAATTCCCCGATTTATTGGTACAGCATCTTGGCACCGTCGCTTTGTTCCGAATTTTTCATCCACCATAGCTCCGCTAACTAACTTGACTAAGAAAAATGTCAGATGGTCATGGACAACCGACTGTGATAGAACCTTTAAAGCGATCAAGGAAGCTTTGGTTACAGCACCGATTCTTACCTGTCCTGATTTTAACCGTCCTTTCGTCCTGCAAACCGATGCAAGCGCATATGGCCTTGGTGCAGTTTTAACACAGACTTTTGATGATGGTGAGAAAGTAATATGCTTCCTATCACGTTCACTGACTAAACAAGAAATGAAATATACAGTCACCGAAAAAGAGTGTTTGGCAGTGATTTGGAGTGTGGAGAAGTTGAGACATTATTTGGAAGGGGTACACTTCACGGTAGTAACTGACCACCATTCGTTACTATGGCTGCACAGACTAAAAGACCCTCAAGGTCGTTTAGCGCGATGGGCGCTTCGTCTGCAACCCTATGATTTTACCTTAATCCATCGCCCTGGTAAAGAGCACATTGTTGCCGATTTTCTGTCCAGATCCGTTCCTGTCTCCGCAGAAGCTATTGACACCGATGATAGTGATGTTCCGATGTCTTCCACCACTGATGGATGGTATAAAAATATGTTTGTAAGGCTTGAACAACGACCGGACAAATTTCCTGCTTGGCGTGTAGAAAACAACATGTTGTATAAATATGCAAGAACCAATCATCCGGACCTTGGTACTCCATCCAGTTCTTGGAAAATTGTCGTTCCTAAGGATAAAAGGCGCCAGATACTCGCCCGTTGCCATGATATACCTGCTTCTGGTCACGTAGGCGTATTCAAGACCTACTGGAAAGTATGCCAACGCTATTATTGGCCTAAGATGAGGAGTGACGTCACGAGTTATGTGAAAGCTTGTCGAGTTTGTGCCCAGTACAAAGTACAACAAAAACCTCCTGCCGGATTAATGGGTGACCGTCCAGTGATAAATCAACCTTGGCAGTGTATCAGCCTGGATTATATTGGACCGTTTCCTCGTTCGAGGTCAGGTAACACTTACGTTCTTGTGGTTACCGATTATTTCAAAAAATTCTCAGTTTTATTTCCTTCTCGCTCAGCGTCAGCTAAATCCCTCACCAAAAAGGTTGAAGAAGGTATTTTCCTAATGTTTGGATCGCCACAGTTCTTAATGTGTGATAATGGGGTACAGATGACGTCCAAGGAATTTCAAAATCTTTGTCAACGCTATAAAACCAAGCTATTCTACACAGCATCTTATCACCCACAAGCCGATCCGACTGAATGAGTCAACAGAGTCGTAAAGACCATGATGCGAACTTATATCAAGAACAATAACCACCGTACCTGGGACGAGAACCTAGCTTCTATAGGCTGTGCTTTGCGAACATCAAGACACGAGACCACTGGCTTTACTCCGCATTTTCTTAATTTTGGGAGAGAACATAAATTATACGGACAAGACTTTGCAGAAGAGACTGCGAACACCAATGCAGACCTTCAAGATTATCTCAGGAAAAGACAAGCCGCCTTTGTGAAATTGTATCGCGAAGTCCAGGATAAAATGAAGTCATCCCATGTTAAAAATCAACGAAGATACAACTTACGTAGACGACCCGTTGAGTACGCACCTGGACAAGAGGTTTGGCGTAAGAACAAAAGTCTTTCCGATGCCGCGAACTATTATAGTGCCAAACTGGCTCCGGCTTATGTGGGCCCGTTCATTATTAAGAAGAAAATAGGGTCCTGCACCTACGAACTTCAAGATCGAGCAGGACAAAGTAAAGGTGTTTGGCACGTAAAAGATCTCAAACTGTATAATCCATCGACCGCAAATGAGAGTTCAGATAATGATTAGTTTTACCTTTAAATATTTTTCTTTAATGTTACCTTATTCCGTTTTCCTTTAATACCTTTTTTTATGCCCTGCAGTGGCGGGCGCAGTGGTGTTTAGATCCACCTGGGCGCGAGACTGGATGGATTTGAACACTATCGCTTAGAATTTTGCTGCACTGGTGAACTAGTGGAGGTAGGAGCCCTCCGAAAGCCGTGGCAATACAGGCCTTCAGCCAACTTGCTTCTATTGCGCGTAGTAAGTCTGCCTTCAGCATTTTTACTACTTTCACTTACTATCATCGCTTTACGTCTTTTCTTATGGTATCATCTATCTTTACCTTATATAAATTTCTTTAACTTTTGTGGCTTTAGTAACGTTAACTTAGAGTTTTTTTGCGGTGTCGTGCGGACACCCATCTTGGCGCGAGACATGATGGGGGTAGACACGACGCATGGTCATTAGTTTTTTTTTTCTCTTAAGGCGATGATTTATTTTATTTGTTAGTTCAACTACCTGAAATTTAGCATATTTTTATTTGAGTCATTAATTCATTAATATCTTTTAGTAACTATAAATTTACCTTATCTGAACTTACCTTAAATTTACCTTATCTGAACTTACCTTAAATTTACCTTATCTGAACTTACCTCAAAATTACCTTATTTGAATTTAACTTAAATTTACCTATTTTGAATTTCGTAATACACTGATTGCAATGATACTTGATAATTTGTTTTGGATAATTTAATTTACCGTAACTTGATTTGACTTATGACCTTAATCCGTATCTTACTGAGTGATTTCGTTATCCTAGCTTGATCTGATTTAGTGTCCTTATTGTGACTTTCTTATCTTACCTTACGTTACCTTGAGTATATTACCTTACCTTGATTATCTTATCTTACCTTACCTTTATTACTTTATTTTATTTTGGGTTTAATTATTCAGTTAATTTTACCTTCATATCTTCCAAGCCTTATTTAAGTCATTGGCTTGGTTACTTTATCTTACCTTGGGTTTAATTAGTCGGTTAATTTTACCTTGATATCTTCAAGTCTTATTTAAGTATTTGACTTGGTGTTTCGTACCTTCCCTTGATTTACGTTATCTTTTCTTGTGTTCAATTATTAATTTAATTTTACCTTGATATTTCTTTAGTCTTATTTGACTTGCTATTTTCGTTATCCTGGATTTGACTGGCCTAGGTCTTTGTACCTAGACCCCTAGTTTGTCGTTCTATATTTGGTCTATAGTTTAACTAGACAAAATAGAACTTTCCCGGTTTTGACTTATTTGTCCCTATCTCCTTGTTTAGGCTGCGCGGTGTTGGGTGCTACCGAATGTCGCTTCGACGTTCTTTGTTGGAACTATTGATACTTCGGAGAGCAGACAGACTGGAAGGGTTGTTCAGGGGGGGGGGGGCGGAAGCCTGACCCCTGGGGTAACAGTTTGCACATCGAACTAGTTCGGCGGGCCAGGGGAGGGCCAAGCTACTTTGTTCAGCCTTAGCTCAAGTCGGCCTATTAGGTTGCGACAGGCCGGTGGCAGTGCCACCTTTCAGAGTACCCTACCTAATTTATTGTGTTTTGTACAGGGACTGGTGTGCTACCCATTCGGTGCATCTTTTAGTTTGGTGTATACTATAATTCACTTCCTTATGCGCGGTGGAATATATGGGCTATCCCTTTCTCTTCTTAAATTACCTCGGTTGTATATTAGTTATCCTTTCTTTTTAGTTTTTCTACCCTTTGGTTGACTTGACGCGTGTCGGTTGGATATCTGTTCTGGGACGCTCTGGAGTGAGGCTAGTACACGAGGTACCTTCTTCGAGTGTTACGCAATGCTAGCCCCCTTATCATCTTTGGGTTAATGTTACCAGGATGTGCTTTTCGCACCCTGAAGTTTTATTCCACCCCGGAAACTCCTGGAGGGATCGCTGGGTGTCTAGCGGCAAGGGGACCAAAGTTACTTATTATTGTGAATTATTTTGGTTATTGTAATATTTTGTTTGGTGACTACATGGGTTAGTGGGTTTAGTAATCCGCTAAGCTGTGGGTATCATTTTTAGTAAGTATTGTCTTGGTAGGCAGTTTGGGGGAATTACCTCATCATGCCGTGGGTTGTTTTCGTCCTTGCATTGGAACCACACTGGTTCATGAATTCATTTGATTTCTTTTGGCGGTTAATTTTAGTTGGCTAGGGTTGTCGGCCATGGTGATGCTTGGCCTAGCGGAAATTTCGGTTGCTCGGGTTTCAAATCCGGACCGATCTACGTGGCCCTACACTATAAAAAGCACATTTGGTTTTCTTGGTGCTGAAGTGTTTGGCTGCCGTCAAGCGTGCCACGATCTACGAACCCGGTTTGGCTTGTCACTGTCTTACTTTTCTTTGAAAACTTAATCTTTAACTTTAACTTAGTATGTTTTTGCCAAACCCAGACCATACCTTTAGTACCTTATTTCTTTATTTTCTTTTATTGGGGGCTGATATGATGAGTACGGGTGTATTATGACCTTGGTGGAAATTCCGGAGCTGGGGACACGTCTTCCCAGTTTTGGTCTATGTGGCCACTATACCATTGAGGCACAGTTGACTTTTCGGTGCGGAGATGGTGGCTGCCGTCAGAAACACTCGGGCCGGTCATGTCATGTCAGAGTTTCTTTTTGGTTTAGTTTTTCTTATGGTTGTGTGAGTATGAATTTTGTTAGTAGCGATCCACTAGTATCTTTCACTTTCGTCCGTTGCTTCCCAGGGGAATACCCCCGGAGCTCCGGTAGTTAATTTTTTGGCCTTACCTTGTAAATACTGTAGATTTTTGGAGTACTTATCGTCGGTTAATTTTCTTGAGAAAATTTCCCTCCTTTCGTAGGAGAGGGGGAGTTATTACGGTTTGTTTTTGTCATACGAAATTAAAATATTATTATGATAGCAGTCGCAGCGATTAGTTGATTTCTAGGAGTTAGTCCTACCTTTTTGAATATATTCACTTATTCCTTGAACGTTTTATTTTGGTTTGTTTTTCCATTTAGTCAAAATTTTTCCTAACCTCGAATTTAATTTTTATAAATTTTCCGTCACTAGTCTGTCTTGGATCCAGCCTTGTTTTCCCTCATTCTGTATAGTTAATCCCTAGGGAAATATGTCCGAATTTGGCCCTCAAAACTATATTTGGCTATTAATATAAAGTAGAATTTGTTTACATGACGAAATAACAAGTCATTTTTGACATTGAACAGCTGTAATTTCTTTGGTCGAACCTGTTGAAAAACCTGAGTTTACTGTCCTGAGCCGCCCTCTGTTGCCGATAGTGAAAACGTCGAAGCCAGGTAACCAAGGAATCTGTTCTTTTCGAGTTACAGGATCCTTGATTTTGCAGTTCGGGTTCGTTATCGGTCTCTACATGTGATCACAGGTGGTCTTTTCTTGAATTAGGAAATATTGGATTCAGTTTGCTGGTAGAAATATGGGATTCAGCTTTACGAGTTGAACGATAGAGGTCAGACGGGGTATTGGATTTTGGATTCCGACTGTTATTTGCCCATTTTGTCTTATTTCACTAGTAAATTGGACAAGTCTTGTAGCTGCTAGTATTTAAGGGCGTATGTCCTACTTTTTGCTTCAAATAGGTAAGGGATGACATCCCTTTTTCAACAATTAATTTTAGTTTGTGCCTATGCCACCTAGGGAGCGCAAGTTGAACCTCGGGGTTTCGCCTTCGAGGTTTCTAATGTTCTTCTGTGCCTCTACCTTTAGTGCCAGTAAAATTGTACCAAGTTGGATGCAGTTGTACTAAATAATAATGACTTGTCTGTTTATGGATACGGAAAAATGTATTTGATTGTTGGTATATTGCCGTTGTTCATTGGTTAAGTTAATTTTTACTGGCAGAACATCGTGCCAATGCGTTGAAGGGAATACCATCGAATCAAAGCTTTCGAAAATGTACGTAATTGAGTACCAAAGTGTACTTAGAAACAACCCCGTCGTGTCGCCACTTTGGAAGAAAAAAAATCGATATTGGAATTTGGTAAGGCGGTGGCACGAGAAGCTGGGTTCTTTTTCACAAACACATCGCGTCGTCTACATTACCGTTATTCTGAAGTCTATTGAAAGACACCCAAAAATTTGGATCCGTGAATGCGGAACAACTAATTTCTTCTACTTTGTTTTGTTATTTGCCATTTTGGCGTTACCTTGTGGTCGAGGGAAACCGTTTTGAGTTTGTTTGTAGAAGAAGTACGACGTCTTTTCGTCGGATTTTGGGACGACAGCGGACATGTTGATCTAAGACCCGCCACAAAAACGACAGGTATGCCTTTTTGCCACTATTAAACCCTTAAAAACACCGAATCCCGCGATTAAACTGCTATTTTAAATAATTTTTGTTGATTTCCTTTTGATTCTATTTTTTTACGACGTCCACGTTTTTAATTAGTTGTTCTGTAATTAAAAATTTTCTAAATACGAGTAGATCGCTACATTTCGTGGTAAGTAAATTCTGTAAATTGTGTACAGATGGGTTTTTTTTATTAAGAATAAATTGGGGTATGCATGTGACCTTCACGTTTTGTAGGTCAAATTCTTATCGATACCTGATTTTTTTTTTGTCAGCTATGCTAGCTTGATTTGGTGCATTTGTTTGATAATGTTGGTTAAAACCGTACAGGGTGACCCAAGGTTAAATTTTATTTTGTTATTTTGTATTCATAACCATAGTGAGTTAGTTATTGGTGTCTATACGTGAATTTGAATTTAATGATGTTTTTTTTGTCAACTAATTATGTTAATCCTCAATAGCCTTTTTGGCAAAATTAATATTTTGTGTTGTAGAATATCAGCTGATAGCGCTAGAGACCGGCAATTTAAATGTTTATATTTTTGGCTGTCAGTGGGTCTGTACTTTAGTAATTTGCGTAAATATTTTAAATTTCTGACTGTCAGAAGTAGTAATTTTCACATTTCTCTTAATTTTTTTTTGTGTTAACTAGCTTTTAATTAATATTGGGTATGACATTGACAAGGCTGATTCTTAATTATGATATTTGGTTGCAAAATTTCAGGGTGGGTGAAGGATAGTACCGTTAACTACTCACGGTGGCATTTGTTCATTCTTGGGTTACGCTTACAGATACTGTATGGTTATTGTATATTCAAAAATATTAAGCTACGTTATTATATTTTGATGTAGGCGCTTAGTAGTAGTAATGCGGAAATTATTTTTCTCTTTTGATTGATTGTATTTAACTTTCCAAATTTTATAACATTGTATTTTGCGGCTATAACTTTTCATTGGTGTAATTTGAGTGCTTACCTAACTATTTTGGTTATTTTGTTACCTGTGTATAGTTTCATTGTTTAATATTTTTGTATCCGCATTACTTATGTAAATATAATTAGTTTATAATGAATATTTTGCTGTGTACAGTAGCGCACAATGGCTATGCCTGTGTAAATTTTATCTCAACTTTGTTTTGTTAACTATTAGGCTTCGATAACGCCTGTTTATTATTTTTTCTTTGGACCTGATGTCACTGTTTAATCTCAAATATCTTTTTTTGTTTACTTTCTCGATTTAAATTAATGATCACTTAAGGCTTTCAGCCAGCAACCGTTTTTTTTTATATGCAAAAATTGAGAATAAATTCTCTAACCACCTGAAAATTCCTTATACAATAAGGATTTCAACAAATAATGGTAAAACAGCTATTCTCCGTTTTTTTTTTATTATTGAAATTTAATATGTTTGAAATTATATTTGCCTAGTACCTTAATTTTGACTTGCCTTGACGCCTACCTTTTATTTTATCAGGGTCTTTTTGCTGGGGAACAATCCTTTTTACTGAGAGACTCCAAGCGTCTTTTGCTGGGAGACAGCAATCTTTCTGCTTACTGAGAGACAAACACCTACAGTCTTTCTTTTTGCTGGGAGACAGCACTCTTTTTGCTGGGCAACGTCTTCCTACTGGGAGGCCACCCCACAACTCTTTAGCTGGGAGTCGACAAAAGCAGACTAGGCCATTCCAGCCTGGAGCCCAGAGACCTTCATCAGGGGTGACACCCCTTCAGGCAACTTTTTATTATTATTATTAGTAATCTGGATTGATAACCGTACTAAATTTCTATATATAACGTCTATATTTATAATAACGATCATTAGCGTTTAAAGTCGGATCGATTCGAATCTCTACATTTCTTCTTTAATTCCCCCCTCAGGGTCTGATTTTTTTTTTGTGAGTTAAATGAATTTAAAAATGACATTTTTTTTTGTTGGTAAATAAATTGTAAACAAAGTGGTCACGCGACCAGCTATTCCCCTTTAGGGTGTAAATAAATTGTAAATTTGTTTTTTTAAAAGGTACTGTTTTATTTGCCTCACCAGACAGCGCAGTTTCTCGGATATTTTCTAATATGGTAGCTTTATGTGAGTTAGTGAGCTGAAAGCGAGATCCCAACACTATCTAGGAGGGTTTCTGTTTTTAGGCCGGCATTAAAAACAGTGGCGCCCTCAAACCCCCCCTCTCTCCGGCATTGGAGCTAGGGTATTTTTTTTGGCACGCATGCGCAAGCCTCTCGCCTTCAACTCAACTCTTTGCGTCAGTTAATTTTGGGAACTTCTCAATATTTTTATTTTCTTAAATTTTTACTGAACTTTGAATTTTTAATTATGAATGGTAAGTAGAATTAAAATTCCTCTTCTGTGCGGAAAAGAGCGTGGCATTATCTATGCACGCCCAGTCTCACTGGGTGAGTAGGACTCCGGAACGCGGCCGACCCTCTAAATCCCTCCCCCCACTTTGGCCCTTATCGTTCACTCTTCCCGTGACTGCTGTCGGCATTACTTCGGGAAGAGTCGGGCATAAGATGTTGTAAGTAGTTCTTTGACTGGTCTGATTCTATAGTCCTTTACTTTTGTACTCAGTATATCAGTTGCCATTTGGCTGATGGCTACCCAGGATTCCTCCGTCGCGAACATTTTGTTTATGAGGTTGTCCGGGGTTATTGGCCCTGTTATCCCCTCAGTTCTTCGCCTTCTCGCCTCCCCTCTCTTGCAAACAAAGAATGTGTGCTCAGCCGTGTCAATCTCCCCACAGTATCGGCACTCGTCTGTTTCCGTTATTTTAAAACGGTGTAAGTAAGCCTGGAACTTGCCATGCCCAGTTAGTATTTGAGTGAGGTGATATGTAACCTCACCATGCTCTCTATTTACCCAAGAATGGATGTCGGGGATCAGTCTTTGCGTCCAGTTTGCGCTGCCCTCGTTTGTTAGCCATTCCTCCTGCCAGTGGTTCAACATATGATCATGAGCTTGGTATCTGACTACTGTTCCGTCTGTCTCTATCTCTATTCTTTCTTTAACGAGGAGGTGGATGGGGGGTGTCCTTGCAATCACGAGTAGAGCCTTGGTGGAGATTGTTCTATATGCTCTCGTAATGCATATTGCTATCCGCCGTTGTACTACTACGAGCCGATTTCTGTGGCATTTCTTTTCCACAGCTCTTCCCCATATTGTAGCTCCGTAGAGTATTATTGACAGGGCCACAGAACACAGGACCCTGCGGCTACCCTCCCTTGGTCCGCCCTTGTTTGACATTAGTCGTCCCAACTTTGCTATGGTCTTATTTGCTTTCTCCGTTACCTTACAAATATGTTGTTTCATGAGTAGGTTCCGGTCCAGGAATACACCTAGGTACCTGATGTCTCCTCTACTTTCTACTATAATACCATCTACAGTTAGACGAATGATTCTTCTACTTCTCCCAGCAACTAGAAGGACCGCCTCGGTTTTAAGTGGAGCAAGACATAGCTGTTTAGTTCTTAGCCATTCTGAGATGGTGTGTAGCGCATGGTTCGCCTTAGCCTCCAGTAATTCTTCCTCCCTTGCCTTTATAACAAGACCTACGTCGTCCGCGTATCCTATCAATGTTGCCCCTTCCGGCATTGGTATACGAAGTATTTCATCATAATAGACATTCCACAGGGTAGGACCAAGGACTGAGCCCTGTGGGACGCCGCACGTGACCTGAAGTCTCCCGCCCTGTCCGACCAGTAGTACCCTATCTTCGAAGTAACTCGCTATCGCGTTGTACAGGTAAGGGGCTATTTTTCTTCTCCTGAGTTCCTGTAGTATTCCTTCCCAGGGTGTAGAGTTGAATGCGTTTTTCACGTCTATTGTAATGAGAAGACATTTGTTTTCTCTACTTGTTTCCCTTTTACCTGCTTCCGCAGTGTTCACAACCTCTCGGAGGGCACTAATGGTAGATCTTTTGGCTCTGAACCCGTATTGTCTTTCGGAGAGCCCCCCCCCCCCCCAGATCCCTGCAATTCCTCTTGCAGTTTATTAAGGATTACTTGTTCTAAGAGATTTCCCAGTACGTTAAGAACGCATATAGGTCGAAATGCCTTTTCGGACTGTCCTGGTTTAGCAACCTTCTCAATAAGCACTAGTCTCGAACTCTTCCATATTGTGGGAAAAGTCCCTTGTCTCAGTAGTTGATTAAAAATACTTCGCCATATATCGGGATTGCTTCCTACCAGAGATTTGACTACCTCTGGTGGTAGACCGTCTGGTCCTGGGGCCTTCTTAGGTTTGATTTTTGCCACAGCATCTATCACCTCCTTTGTAGTGAGTTCCGGGACTTCGTCTACCTCTACGGCCATTTTATCCCACCTGTACACTTGATGGCTAGGAAAAAGAGTTTTGGCTACTTCGAGCTGTTTCTCGTCTGGTAGCTGGGCTTGGTGCTGCAGGTGCAGCTTCCTCATGACTATTTGATATCCTCGACCCCAGATGTTAGAGTCTACCTCATCTAGTATTTTCTTCCATGCCTCAGCTTTCGCATTTTTAATAACCTTTTTCAGTCTTGTCTTTTTTAGTTTGTAGTCTTCTTGGCTTCTTCTTTTTTTAGTTTCATCTAATCCTTTGTTGGCTCTGATCATATTTCTCCTACTCTTTATATATTCTCTTCTGATTTCTGCTATTTGTGCGGACCACCAGTACACAGGTTTTCTCTTCCGGCCTTTGTGAGCCGAGGTACATATCTTGTCACATGCCGTTCTTATGGTATCCGATATCATTTCTGCGGTTATGTCCTGTTGCTGAATGTTTCCCAGACATCTGTTGACCTTTTCGGTGACTTTTGGGATATCTTCCTTTTTGATGAGCCAAGCTCTCTTCTTTGGTTCTGTTGGTGTTTGGTTTGTTACGCTCGGACTTTCTGCGATCTCGAAGGTAATGTGCTGGTGACAGCTCAGGGTTTCCTCCTCGATGACTCTCCAGTTCAAAATGTGCGGTGATATTTTCCTAGTGGAAAAAGTAAGATCTATGTGCGATTCGCTTGCACCCCGTATGAACGTTGGAGTGTCGCCTTTGTTCTGGATCACAAAATCATTTTTAGCCAGCCACTCTGCCATTAAATGTCCCCTTCTGTCTTCCGTTCTTGCGTTTCAGAGGAAGAACTTTGCATTAAAGTCTCCCACCACAACTACTTCCTTTTGACGCTCGTTGATACTTGACCCGAGGTCATCCAGGAACGTTGTAAACTCCGCCAGGTCCACGTTTGGTGATATGTAACAGCCATATAATGCTATTTTGGATATCTCTATCCATACAAACCTATTTCCTTCTCCTCTGTTGTAGATAATAGTGTTCGAGTTCATCACTTTTAATGCTACGTCGGTTTTCTTATCAGGCATCCAGTTGGCTGTTTGAATTTTCTTCTTATTGGGTTCGGCCATTATAACTATATCTGCATTTAGTTCCTCCGCAAATTTGTATACCAAGTCCCATGCTGCGTGGCCTCTGTCGGTGTTTCCCTGCAGAATCTTAATCATCTTGATCCTCTTGGTGTTCCGTGTATTCTTTCCTGTACCTGGTTATCGCTCTTCTTTTGGCTACTTCTAACAGTTTTTGATAGGTAGGGCAAGCAGTGGTCCCTGTCTTGTGCCCCTTTATTTCACAATTGAGGCAGAACGGTTCGTTTTTGCACTAGTTTGCCTTATGCCCTACTCCTGCACAGTTTAGGCATGACTGTGATTTATCTTCTCTTTGACACATCCGCGTTTGGTGTCCATACTGCAGGCACTTTTGGCATCTGTCAATATGGAGTCTCTCTCTGACTCTCCACTGACCCCACCCTGTTTTAATGTGGTTTATTTTCCGCAGTTTCTCCGCTATAGCTTCGGTTACAATTACCGTGGCAGCCTGGTTTTCCATTGCATTAGGTCTAAGGGATTTTACTGCAATATCGTCGCTGCCGCTATCATCTCCTACCGATCTGAGGATTTCGGTCTTGATGTCTTGTGCGGTGGTTTCGACGTCCATATTGTATATGTGAAAGACCGCTCGGTCCCCCGCGATTCGTGACACGGCGCACAGTAATATATTTCGAAACTAAAATGGACAAAATCAAATATCTCTTGATCGGAAAAAGATTTCGGAATGAACCAAACGGTGTTTCGTAGTTTAGGTGACTACCTATCTGGGAAAAATAGACACAAAGTGTTCCTCCAATCGGAAATGCCCCAAAAAACACGTAGAATTCGACATTTTTTGCCTTTTTTCGTTATTTTGGTCGCTGCTTTTTACTGCCTCTTGAAATGTAGTAAACGTGATTTCTTTCAAAAACTAGACTAAAAAAGCTTTTATTTGCTTTTTTTAGAATTTTTTAGACCCATTTTTCACGAAGTTACGAGCTTTTGAAAGTGACAAGGTTTTTTTTTATTTATTAATCTTTAGCATTTTCCACAGCAATAATGTACATGTATTGAAGAACGTGCTATATAATATATATATATATATATATATATATATATATATATATATATATATATATATATATATATATATATATATATATATATATATATACAGGGTGTTATGAAATTCACTGCATGTATTGAAACCAGTGAATCCTGACTTCAATTCGGATAGGGGAAAAATAGTCATAAATGGCGCTTCGCGATAATAAGCCAGGTATCGCCCCTCAAAAAAAAATTTAATCACTGCACGCCACTGGTAATAAAACACATGGCCATATAAAGAACAGTCAGCTAGGTGCCGTGTTGCCAGGTCTTTTAAAAATATTTCGGGTCTTGAGCAATATACGACCCCTCGAATTTTCAACAAATACAAATTTTAATAGCATGCCAGACCTCCGGTCGAAACGATAACGAATCGTTAACAAAATTATTTCCGTCTCTTCAATATCTTTTTGGGGAAAAAAGACTTTATATTTGATAGTAATCTGATGAGAAACTGTGAGATAAATAGTTGTTATTAAACCCCATGGGCAAATAAAAATAGTTAAGTGAAGTTTTACAACCTATAAACAATTTTCTTTTGGTAAAATATGGTTTATCCAACAATTTTTTTGCTTTAATGTGTTTCTTTTGAGGTAAGCTTTTTAAAAAATCCAAAAATGTTCTGAAATTCGTCGTATATTGCTCTAGGACCTAATATTTCTATGTAACAAGTTTCAAGAACTAATATTTTTATTACATTACCTTTAAATAAAGAAATCCTAGTAACTCTCCTAAAATTCTCAATTTCACACAGTTAAAATACTACCTATAACACAAATTTAATAAAACACTCTAGAGAACAGCTGTTTACACCAACAAATAACTTCAACTAACTACCAAGGAATTAGTGTTTTTCTAATTTAAAATAAACAACCGCGAACGACATTTTTTTATTTATTTATTTATTTAAAATTCATTTAGTTTACAAAACTGGTATATACAGTGTCAAAACAATAATATTAGTCCAATGAAACATTACTGCACCTAGGTATGCAATACCTGTATGTGCAAAATAATCAGCGACAGGATACAAAGTAAAAAAATATCAATACTAATACTAGGAAAAATCAATACAGAAAAGTAATATGCAAATTACAACACACACACATACCAAAAATGGACACACACACTCACACACCTACACAGACACACACACCATATCACACACACACACACACACACACCATCACACACACACACACACTATAGACAGAAGACAGAAAAATAGGAGAATTAGAGCTAGACTTGAAATTCAGAGCTGCCAAAGAAATTAAACAGTATTCAAATACCATTTCGTGAGTATTTATTTGTCTATTTGCCATTAAACAATCGAAGGAACTGATCAAGATTTTCATGAACATAAGTCTTGATCCTGGTTTTAAAGTTTAAATTAGATGTTGCTTTTCTTAAGTTTAGAGGTAGGAAATTATAGCATTTGGGTGCCAGATAATTAATAAATCTTTGATTAATATTACGTTTACTAGACGGAAATGTCAACAACTGATTTCTTTGGCTTCTGGAATTATAGGGATTGCTCACAATGACTTTCTTGGCATCCTTATACACAAATATACAGGCCATTATTACATATAAAGATCGAATATTCGCTATGTCTTTGGTGTATAATAGATTTGTTGGGTAAAGCCTGGGCTTTTTATAAATTACACGAAGTATACCATTTTGGGTTACGTTTAATGACTCTAAAGCGCCATTGTAGAGACCACCCCATATTAATAGGCCGTATCTAACGATCTGCTCAAACAGGGACTTATAAACCATTATCATCGCTCTGTGACTTAAGATTTCTCTTAGGAGATAAAATTTATGAATAAGGTATCTTGTTTTACTGCATAAATATGAAATATGGGTTTCCCATTTTAAATGATTGTCAATCATGATGCCAAGGTATTTCGTGGTTTGTACTTCTTTAATAGGGGAATCAAACAAATCTATTTCAATTTCCGAAAAATCCGGTTTTTTTGCTTCAGTAATAGAGAAAGCCATGTAATTTGTTTTATCTATGTTCAAAGATAGTTTAAATGAATCGAAAAAATTCTTTACTTTTATTAGTGAAGCGACCATTTTTTCTTTGGCTTCAGCCCAAGTTCGGGCAACAAACAGTAGGGCCGAATCATCAGCGTAAGCAATAACGGTGCCGTCAATGTTTTGGTGGAACACAGAATTAATATATACATTGAACAGAATGGGCCCCAGAACCGTGCCCTGCGGTACCCCAATCTGAACAATCCCCGGCTCACTGAGAGCGTTACCAACCCTAACGTGTTGGGTACGTTCGGAAAGATAATCACAGCAAATGTCCAACACAATACCCCTCACGCCATACCTCTCCAGAACTTGAAGAAGTATGTCGTGGGATACCGTATCAAACGCCTTGGCAAGGTCCAGAAACACCGCAGCACAAACACTACCGCGATCCAGACCCTCAGTAACCTTACCGATCAGTGCATACAAGGCATCCGTTGTGCACATCCCCTCCCTAAATCCAAACTGACTTGAACTAATAGTATTACTCATTTCAAAGAATTGAGTCAGTCGATTTTTAAGGCTTTTTTCAAAAATTTTGCCCAGATTTGATATCACACTGATAGGGCGATAATTACCCGGTGATGTCTTGCTTCCAGATTTATGTATTGGGATCACGACCGAGGTTTTAAATTTACTAGGCACTATTCCAGATTTAAAGATTAAGTTTATTATATGTTTTAGAGGTTCTATCAGATATCGATGTAATGACTTTATAACTTGAGATGAGATTTCATCAAGCCCGGGGGCACAATTGTTTTTTAAACTGTTAATGTATTGAGTTACTTCAGCCGAGGTCACAGGTCTTAAGTACATAGAATGATTGGACTGATACGACATTCTGAATGGCTCTGCAGGCTCTTTGATTTTATTTGACATTCTTTTCCCTATATTAATAAAATAGTCATTAAAACAATTAGCAATATCTTTCGAATCTGTCAAGACTTGATTATTTTCGGATTCGGTTTGCGGTGGCAAAACATTTTTTTTTTTGCGTCTCGTTAGTGGCCTCGGATATTAATTTATAAATTTTTTTATATCATTACCAGCGTCTTGAATCTTTTCCTTGTAATATGAACTCTTTGTCTGTGTTATTAATTTATTTAAATTATTACGATATTCTTTGTACAGCTGAACTTCTTGGGGGCTAGAATTTAGGGTTAGTTTTTTTTTTCATTTTATCGCGTGTTTTTATTGAGTTAATGATTCCATACGTGATCCAGGGTTTTATTTTTTTTATTCCACCACCAAGCTGTACAGTTACTTTTGACCCATTGACAATTGTGTTAAGTTTATTAATCAAAGAATCTGCAGCACTCTCAGAACTTTCTATCGCAAGGATCGAGGTCCAATCAACCTGTGAAGCAAGCTGTTTAATTATATTATAGTCAATTTTAACAATAACAGGCTTATCGGTTTGTGACTGTTCATACTTTCCCTCAAGGTCAGAAATGTCCAACAAAATAGGGAAGTGGTCTGTTAACTCGTGATTGATAATATATGGATTAAAGCCTGTACGCCTAGTTTTTATTTTCCTTCTCAAAAAAATATGGTCAAGACAGGTTCCAGACTCTGGACGCGTCACTTCTCGAAACATAGGTTCAAAGCCGTGAGTAGCCATAATCGTTAGATAGGCATTTACATCTTTATCATTCGCGGACAAAAGATTAATATTTATATCTCCCATAAAGATGTCTATATCACAGATGTATTCGTTAGAAAGACATGTATCTAGTTCGTCCAGAAAATCTGTAACGCTAGACGAGGGAGACCTATAAACTGCGAAAATTCTGTAAGTAGAACATTTTAGTCCAAATTCCACTTTGGTGACACTAACCCCTGAACTATGCAACTTAAAGGTGTCAATCATAACACCACCACAGTCCTTAGTATAAACCAAAAGACCATCATATGAGTTATAACTGCCCTTGTCGTAATATAAGTCAAAACCCGGAATGCCAAATTGATGAAAGTTATAGAGGTTATGACATTCAGACAAGATTACAACATTACAGTTAGAAAGATTATATGTTTGCAAAAAGATCAAAAATTTGTCAAGGTTTGTCTTTACTCCTCTTATGTTAAGATGGAGAATATTAAAAGATTTACCACAGTCCACAGAGTGATGAAGCTCATCTGGATCCACCAGCACAGTTCTTGGGTTGCTCGGATTAATGCTGTCCAGGATTGCAGACACATTGTCCATCAGTTATCGATGCCGTAATCAGTTTTAGATTTTAGGAGCTGAATCTGATATTGAAGACTTGGACAATCCAGACCTGACGCTTCGTGATCTACGTTGTAGTGGGTATGATAACGCCTATTTGCAAAAACACAGTTGTTGCATTTAAGGATATTACTCCTGCAATACTTTTTCTCGTGCACGTCACCGCATTTAGAGCATATCTGAGGATTTGTACAATTTGTACTCTTATGGTGAAATTGTTGACAGTTATAGCATCTAAGTATATTACAATCTTCATAGACGGGGTATCTTTCCCAGCTAATATTTATCTTTTTACTGCACATTAGTGTTTTAAAAGCCTCTGGTGAGCACTCAGCATATATTGCTTTAGTTGTGTTATTTCTGTTAGGTTTTATATATTGCACCTTGAAGTCATTTTCACTAATGTTATTGTTCTGGCTCACCACCGATGCCTCTATCTGTGTGCTGCTAAAGTCTTTGTCAAATCCAGGAATCTTTACTTTCGGCCTTCTTAACTTTGTTTCAAATATTTCATATTTTCTTTGAAGTGTTTCTTTGGCCTTGTTCATTATTTTATCACTATCAGACTTGGATGCACATTTTATTACAACTTTGCCATCAGGTCTTTCCTTCCGACCTTTAACCCCAATCCCCAATTCCTCTAGACTAATGGCTTTTTCGATATCCATTCTTGTAACATTTGACTGTTGCTGAAGTTTTGGTTTAATTACAATACTTGGCAGGTTATGGGTATAATTCGGCATGGGATTTGGTTTTTGTTGACTGCTGCACATAGAGGCATAGCTTTTTTGTTGGGATCCGATTGTCTGGAGACATTGTTGTATTGATTCTTCCACTTTCTTTTCTAACGAAGCACTTACACTATTTAAACTTATCTCTTCCACTTTTTTGACGATTTCCATTTCAATTTCATTGGACTTCTGGAGGCTATTTTTTATAGAATTAATATCATTAGTGAGCGACACGATCATATCAATCATACTTGGTAGTTTGGTCATGATTTTCCTGCATACGTCACAGAGGAGCATTAAAATCCTTTTTTGAAGTGGTACAGCTTTAACTTCACTTGGTTGGAGTTCAATACATTGCTTATGCATTCTTTTATTGCAGCAGTCGCATTGGTAATATTCATTTATTATATCCAAATCACACTTCAAGCATTTTTCGTTTCCATCCATTATTTCTTCTAGATCACTGCGGCAACACTGTTAGATATTTTGGAATGTTTATGAACGATATATGATTAGATTTTTTGTAGAACTATATACCGCATTAACCACGTTTTACAGGTTTTATTGTTTTAGACACGGTTTTTTTTGGTTAAATCTGTTTATTAAACTTTATTTTATAGTCACAGCACTTTATTTATAATTATTTCATTGGTTATTCACGAAAAAAGAACAATTTATTAACAACGATTGACGAACACAACCTCACAGCGTTGCCAGACCAACGCGTATTAAATGGCTTTAACTTTAACACAAGAATAATGTATGTACACGATAGTATTAAACTCGTCAAAATACATCTTTCGCTTGGAGTAAACAGCTGCAACTGACGTACGATATCGATTTCTGCCGGCCACTGCATTTACCAATGAGGTAGGCGCTTACTCTGCGGTATGAGGTCGACAACCCTTCAGCCTGGCTTCGGCGGCTACATAATATCTTACCGTCGAAAGATATCTAATATTATTATGTATTTAAATAAAATATTTCTTTACCAAATTTCCTTCTGTAATCAAAGAATTTGGTTAAAATATAATACTGTGTAGTTGTGTTCAATTAGTGTGATAGTAAATTATGTGAAACCATATTTGCGACTACCGTCTGTAAATGTGTTAAAATTAGTGGGATACGTTTTAATTTCTACAGTTTAAGCTAGTAGGAATAATTCTCGTCTCATTATTAACGTAACAGGTAATTCATAATTGTTTGTGTTACCGTATATCATCGCCTATTTTATTCTGCTTACAATATCAACCAAATTTCACGAGTGCATATTTTCCCATATTAAGTAAATAGCTGTTAAATTAAAATAGGCATTTTTGGTAAAATTTATCTGTGGAATTATTGGATTTATTTTCGGTTTTCGCTACAATTGATAAAATGAGGTTTCACGATAATATTTAAGTTTGGCAACACCCTGGCTGGATCATTTGTTTCTCTTCATAATATTTGAAGGTATGACGTCAGACTCTTTAGAAGCGTCGGATAAGGGGGTGGTTTAGGGTATTTTTTAAAATAAAAAAAAGTGCGATTTGAGGGGAAAAAAGTATTGGGTATGTCTGTAGACTACCCCAGGAGTCACTCATTCAAATGCAGTGAATTTCATAACACCCTGTATATATATATATATATATATATATATATATATATATATATATATATATATATATATATATATATATATATATATATATATATATATATATATATATATATATACATATATAAACTGCTGGCCAATTCAAGCGGGACAAACTAAATTTTTGATAAAATTTAGAGTGGAATATTTTCGAAACGAAAAAAGATTTTGATTTAACTTTTTCAGTATGTAATTGAATAGTTCTTCTAGTTTTTATACTTCAAGGCACTATTGCTAGCAGTCGCTGCAACTCTATTTTACAGGGTGTTAAGTGAAACCCTGACTTTTTTGGAAAAGTTTTCCAGTTCCGAGAATCTAGGAAGAATTTTTTTTGAATTTTCTTTTCATACTAAAATGATCCATGGTCAAATACAAAAAAACAATTTCTCCGGATTTTCTCTATTTTCATTTGTTTTCCGTATACAGGGGTTAGTCGAAATTATCGACTTCTTCTTACAAAGGAACCCCTAATTTGGCCGTTTATTCACAAAAAGCGAAAGACCAAGTAAATTTGTAGTTTGAAGTAGTCCAGCTAACAAAATTAATACAAATTTTTGTACAGGGTGTAGCAAGTTTGGATCACGGGCTAGTAAATTATTATTTTTTAATTTCTACTACTTTTTCCTAAGTTAACTATTAATTATCACGTGCTACGTTAAAGGGTTAAAATTTGTTAGGTCCGATAACAGTACTGGATAGAAAGATCCTTTTTGCCCAAACGGGTTTTTCATTTTTTGTCTAGTCCCATTTTTAGTGATTAAACGGCTCGCATTTTGAACCTAACTTTTTGCAATTGAATCCATGAACGATTGAAGTGAGAGTGCTTTTTTGGTGGTACATAATGAATGTTTTATCCAACCAAAAAACATGTAGTGGCCAAACAGCTAATGATGCTTATTCGAAGAATTTTTTAGCATTATACAGGGTTGCAAAAAATATACCACCTATACTTTGCAGGTGGATTTCTGTTAATTTAGCGGCGTTTCTATTTCTTAGTCAAAAGATCTAGTAGGCCAAAAAATAAAACATTTTCTTTGCTATTGACAGTTACCAAGGCAACAAAGTATTCTTCTTTGAATTGGTGCGTTATTATCCTTTATAATGGCTCGATTAAGTGCAAAAGAACAAGCTAATTGTTTGCGTTTACTACAAGATGGGGTAAAAATTAGTATTATTGCGGATATGTACGGGGTTGGGCGAAGTACAATATCTCGACTGCGTCAACGCTTCCACGAAACGGGAAGTGCAAACTATCGTTATGGGGGAGGTCGCCAAAAGAAAGTCGGCATTGCAGATGAAAGATGGTTGGTTAGAGAGGCTCGTCGAAGGCGAAAAATTTCATCAGAGAAAATTAACCAGGAGTTCAGAGCAAGAACACACATTCGTGTGAGCAATAGGACCATTAGAAGAACTTTAAACAATAATAACTTAAGGTGAGTTACTTCAAATGAGATCTTATTTTTTGTACCAATATTTTTAGTGTTTCATTTTAGTAAGTCGGCTATTATAATATCGACGTCAGCTGAGGCGTGAATCTTGGATTTTGCGCACCGATATTATAAATGTAAACTTGAACTAAGTTGTTCATAAATTAAAGTTTTGATAGGCGACCCTAAACACATTATTTGTGCTTGCAGCGTAATGTTCCTTAGTTCTTCCCTAGAACTAACGTTATGAAAATTGACCTAATTTTGCATTTTAGTATAATAAAAGCTACTGTTGGCTTATTTATTGGTTCATTCCCTACACCTATACTACAGATTTTTAAGCCAAAATTTTAATTTTAGAGCTCGGCGACGTGCTAAATGTATGCGACTTCTACCACAGCATAGGCGAAGACGTCTCCAGTGGGCATATGAACATCGCAATTGGCCATTAGATAACTGGGAAAACTGCATGTTTGTAGACGAGTCAAGATTTAATTTAATTCACTCGGAAGGCAGAATATTAGTTTGGCGTGAACGTGGCGAACGGTATATGGAGGAGAATATGGCTCCTCAGGAACCTTTTGGTGGTGGAGGCGTTACTGTTTGGGGTGGTGTAATGTTTAATGGCAAAACGGAACTTTTTTTAACATTGGAGCCCATTAACGGTCAGGTATATAGGGACGAAATTTTAAGCAATATCGTTCTACCATTTGCAAACAATTTTGGGAACGATTTTGTGCTAATTGACGATAACGCCAGACCTCATAGAGCACGCATTGTGCAAGAGTTTTTGGAAGCTAATAATATTACCAGGATGGTCTGGCCTGCAAAATCACCAGACATGAATATTATCGAACACGTCTGGTCTAAATTGAAATTATTGGTAAGTTCTAGGGAAGATCCTCCTCAGACTCTAGAACAACTTGCAGACGCCATTGTTCAGGAGTGGGAAAATATTCAGCAAGAATTTGTCAATAATTTGGTAATAAGCATGCCTCGAAGATGCCAAGAGATAATAAATGTAAGGGGAGGTCCTACTAGGTATTAAGATTTGTTTTGTTTTCGTTAGTTGCAAGTTTTTATAATACCTTCAAGTAAAAAAAATGTTCTATAATTTAAAACGTTTTCTGTTTACCTATAAAAGTAACAACCAAAATTTACATTTTGGATCTCCTAAAGTAATGCCGGGAAAAATTACTACTAAATTTGAAAATTACGTATCTTTTCGAGTACTTTCAAAAGTAATTAAATCTTCTGAAATTTCTATACCTTCTAAAAACTACGCTATACAGAATTTTATAACTTGTTCAGTTGAATTCACTATCCATCTCCAATTTTTGACGAGAAAAATGTACTCCGTGACTATTAATTTAAGACACTTCTTATTAATTAAAATTTCTCAATGCCATGTACTGACTTTTTAGAGCAGTGGTAAAATATTTTTCTTTTATAATGAATAATCGAAGTTTACGAAAATCCAAAGATATCGAGAAACACGTGGCTTCTATTATAAGTAGTAACTTCTGCACAATCCTGTATAATGTGAAAAAGTTCCGAATGAATATTATTCTTTTTATCTGTATCGTTACTAGATTTTATTAATAATAAGTAGGACATTTTCTTTAATAATTATTAATATAGCAAAAAGGAACTTTATGAATACCTAAAGGACTCTAAAATCACATGATTTTCATATAAAATGTAGGTGATATGTTTTGGGCAAACGCGGACAACAGCAGCGAATAAGCATCTTTAGCTCTATGGCCACGACACTTTTTTATTGGTTGGTTAAACCAATAAACGATGTCCACTTCAATAGTTCATGAATGCAATCGCAAAAAGTTAAGTTTTAAACGCAAGCCATTTGTATCACTAAAAATGGGACCAGACAAAAAAATTCAAAAACAGTTTCGGCAAAAAGTTCCAAGAAAATTGGGACTATATTCAATTAATTTGAAAATCACATGACTTCCATATAAAGTATAGGTGGTATATTTTTTGCAACCCTGTATAATGCTAAAAAATTCTTCGAATAAGCATCATTAGCTGTTTGGCCACTACATGTTTTTTGGTTGGATAAAACATTCATTATGTACCACCAAAAAAGCACTCTCACTTCAATCGTTCATGGATGCAATTGCAAAAAGTTAGGTTCAAAATGCGAGCCGTTTAATCACTAAAAATGGGACTAGACAAAAAATGAAAAACCCGTTTGGGCAAAAAGGATCTTTCTAACCAGTACTGTTATCGGACCTAACAAATTTTAACCCTTTAACGTAGCACGTGATAATTAATAGTTAACTTAGGAAAAAGTAGTAGAAATTAAAAAATAATAATTTACTAGCCCGTGATCCAAACTTGCTACACCCTGTACAAAAATTTGTATTAATTTTGTTAGCTGGACTACTTCAAACTACAAATTTACTTGGTCTTTCGCTTTTTGTGAATAAACGGCCAAATTAGGGGTTCCTTTGTAAGAAGAAGTCGATAATTTCGACTAACCCCTGTATACGGAAAACAAATGAAAATAGAGAAAATCCGGAGAAATTGTTTTTTTGTATTTGACCATGGATCATTTTAGTATGAAAAGAAAATTCAAAAAAAATTCTTCCTAGATTCTCGGAACTGGAAAACTTTTCCAAAAAAGTCAGGGTTTCACTTAACACCCTGTAAAATAGAGTTGCAGCGACTGCTAGCAATAGTGCCTTGAAGTATAAAAACTAGAAGAACTATTCAATTACACACTGAAAAAGTTAAATCAAAATCTTTTTTCGTTTCGAAAATATTCCACTCTAAATTTTATCAAAAATTTAGTTTGTCCCGCTTGAATTGGCCAGCAGTTTATATATATATATATATATATATATATATATATATATATATATATATATATATATATATATATATATATATATAAGATAAAGAAATAACGACAGGAAAATTTATAAAAAAGTGAAGGAAATATCGGGGAAAGCTGTCTGTAAGGTAGTGCTAGACAAGTGTTTCGTGCTTATTAGCACTCATCAGTAGCACAGAACCAAGTTATTGGATGGGAAAGTTGAAAAAAAAACACAAATAGTTCACAGACCAGGGACCTGCTAGCACATCACCACGGAGGCCACAATAGTACCTGCGTGAAGCCTCTAACCCCAGGGAATATGAAATAGTGAAGAAATAGTGACAGGAACAATTATAAACAAGTGAAAGAAATATCGGGTAAGCTGTCTGTAAGGTAGAACTAGACACGTGTTTCGTGCTTATTAGCACTCGTCAGTAGCACATATGTTGGTTGTTGCCCGAAAAACTCTGGGTCTCCTGACAAATTACCACAAATGTGCTAGCAGGTCCCTGGTCTGTGAACTCTGTGTTTTTTTCTCAACTTCCAAGTTTCCTATCCAATAACTTGGTTATGTGCTACTGACGAGTGCTAATAAGCACGAAACACGTGTCTAGCACTACCTTACAGACAGCTTACCCGATATTTCTTTCACTTGTTTATAATTGTTCCTGTCGCTATTTCTTCACTATTTCATATTCCTTGGGGTTAGAGGCTTCACTCAGGTGCTATTGTAGCCTCCGTGGTGATGTTCGTTGTTGCCCGGGAAACTCTGGGTCTCCTGACAAATAACCACAAATGTGCTAGCAGGTCCCTGGTCTGTGAACTCTTTGTGTTTTTTTTTTCAAGTTCCAAGTTTCCCATCCAATAACTTGGTTGCAATATGCAGACACTTCTGATAAAAAATACCTAGGTAACTTCGTTATAAAATCAAAAATGATAGCTAGGTACAATAGAAAAATAAAAAATAGCTATTGTAGTACCGATATTTTCCGAGACTTTGATGTTGCAAATTCATTAATTACATCGCTAAAATTTATACCATCAAAAATTTCTTGTTGTTAATGTCGCTAGCCTAGACAATCTTTCTTGAAGCATTGTCGATCTTAAATAAGTTTTAATGATTTTTAACTTTGAAAAAGATCGCTCGCCAGAAGCTACAGATACAGGTAATGTCAGAAGAATTCTTAGTGCAATGCTTACGTTTGGAAGGGTGGAGATTAAATTGTTTTCAAATATATATTGTAAAATACTTAAGGGGTCAGAATCGTCAGGTAATGAAAACAACTTTAACGCTTTAATTCCATTAAACAAATCATTGGAGTCTATATCCTTATTATCCTGATCTGTCAGTCGTTCTTCAAGAACAGAACAACGTTTTAAAAGATCGCTGTCACTTAATTTGAATATGTCGCTAAAAAATCCGAAAATATTATCATACTCATTTAATAAGTCAAATCGGTTTTTTAGACAGCTTAAAGTTTGATCTATAATTTTTAAGAAAAAAACTAATTTTAAAGGCGGTTTTTGGATCATGAGGGGTCTCATCTCGGTATTCATAGTCAAACAGTTTTGGTTTAAATTTCCTCCTGACCGTTGGTAACGGTGGAAAGTCTTCTTCAATTTCGAGAGAGAGTGCTACTTCTTTCGCTTGTACAAGAATTTCTTCAAATGATTGGTCAGATCTATATTGTTGGAAGTGATCAACTAAATTTTTTAGGTAGGTTTGGCATACTTTAATATTAATTGTAGCACTTTGCATTTGTTTGCTGAAAATATTTATATGAAATAAAACGTCATGCCAAATAATAATTCCACAAATAAATTGAAATTTTTGTACAGACGTTAAGAGGGAACTCGCTTTATGTCTTGCATCAATGTGAAAGGAATTATCTTCAGCTACTTCTAGAAGACTTTCGCAAACCTCAATTAAATAAAGTTTAAGGGGCTTTATTGAATCAATTCTGCTGGACCATCTTGTCTCACTTAGAGGCTTTAAACTTAACCCGGGGACATTTTTTCTCATAATATCCCACCTTTTTGTGGATGACGAAAAAAAGTTATATAACTCTTGCACAAAATTAAAAAAGTTTATTGTAGCATCTGACACCTTAGAAGCGTTATTTACTGTTAAGTTCAAAGAATGAGCCGCACAAGGTACAAAAAGGGCTTTCGGATTCGCATCAAGAATGCGTTTTTGAAGCCCAACATACTTTCCCTTCATGTTTGCCCCATTATCATAACCTTGTCCCCTAATATTTTTTATATCTAAATTAAATTTTTTCAAAATTTCTGTCACAAATGTATATATCCCTTCCCCTGTAGAGTCCCGTATTGGATTAAACGCAACAAAACTTTCCTTAACTTAAACCTTTTTTGAAGTGGTGTTAAGGACAACATACCTCAGAACAAGACTAATTTGCTCAGTATGACTAGTGGTGTACAATCTAATATTATTGAAAAATATTTTGAACTGCGAACCATTTCTAAAATATTATTTCTTACTTTAGACGACAATAATTCAATTATTTCATTCTGTATTTGCACGCCTAAATAATGAGTCATTTTAACAGATTTTTTTTGGGAGTTACACACTCGGCTAACGTGCTGTCTCATCACTGAATCAAAAGAGGCAATCATCTCAACCGCTTTTAGAAAAGTTCCATTATCATGTTCGAAAAGTAATTTAGAAGAACCTTGAAATGCCAAGCATTGTGTAGATAAATACTAATTCTTTTCAACACGTCGCGCCAATATTTTTTTTCCGTTTCTAAAATCCGCAGGTGATGAGCATTAACAGTCGTAGATGTCTCCAACATTTTTTTAAAATTTACCCAAGTGTTCATATAACTGTTGTGTAAAATTGACGTTTCGTGTCTCTTCATTAGCAAAGACACGTGTTGCCAATCAGATACTCCATTTGTATCACAAAAAGTGTTAGGAGTTTTACAAAACAACTTACAACAAAAACAAAATACAGAATCTTTAGAAATAGAGTAAATAAGCCAAGTCCTTTGCTAGACTTCTTACAAAGTATTTGCACGAAAACTTTCTCTTATCTTTATTATTAGGAAAGCTAAACTAATGTCTACCAAGGGCGGACCACGTTTAACCAATATTCTAGCTATCTCATTATTGGTGATTCTTTCGGGCCACAAACCGGGGTCGGACGGAATTATATCGACACTAGCCTCATTAAAGCCTTCATCGAAAGTGTCACTTGCAGCATGTATTTCGGTAGCTGACATTATCGAACTTCTTACACAAGCTGAATTACCTGAAGTGGATTGTTCAAGTGCTGTAGACGAGGATGGTGTCATCGCTTCATCGGGCTCTGCATCAGTAGAAGCTGTTTTGCTGCTACAACCGCCGCCACTTGTTGCAGGACCTGATGTTACCGTGGTCGCCTCTGTTGAAATTTCAGATTGTCCACTCACGGTTACTGATATTACGGATTTAGAATCTTGAGATTCGGTCGCATCGACAGTCTCCGTGGAATCTTCATTGTTTTGCAAGAAGTGCTGTAAAGATCCAGCCATTTTTTCCCTTTCTTGTAGTCTCAGTTTCTTTTGCTCGCGAAACTTCGCACCTGAAGGTCCCTTTCTTTTATCCTGAAAAAACAAATAAATAATTAGTACTCATGGGAATTAGGAATTAACTTCTAAAGTAATCACAATAATAAGCACCAAGTTTGCATATTTGAGAAAAAAGCAATTTGTTCGAGCCCTTTCAGCTTAAACCCTTTCAAAAATAAAGGCAGAAAAAATATTAAACTAATTTGATCTTACAGCCCTTCAAAAACCTACAAAATGGATTTTTAAAAAGATCGATAGCATAAAAACTAAGCGAGTTATGGATAAAAAACCAATTACTTTTTTAAACTCGTACAGGGTCTCTGACTATATTTACGTGCTTCCTAGAGCCTTTATTATGTCAGATAGAAAAAATGTTTTATGCAGAATTGCAGAAGGTGTAGGATTTTTTTATATTATCTTTGGAAGTTATCAGGAAAAACAAAATCGCATCGAAAAACGGAAAAAAATATTCTTCGTCTACTTTTTTTAATAGAACACCCTGTATTTTATGCGCTAAAATGAAAGAACTTTTTCCCCTGATTTCAAAAATATATACGGTGATGACAGTTGGGCGAGCCATTTTTGAGAAATCTTAACATAAATAAATATAAATAAACTGCAAATAGGTTTCAAAAAGATATCAAGAAAGCCATGGAAACAAAAAAATTGTTACTTGTTATGTTTTATGAATTTGATATCACGATACTTGTTTGCTATTTGGACTATTGAAAATAAATTATATTTCTTCTAATTGTTTCCGTGGCTTTCTCTGCAATTTATTTGAGCTAATATAACTCAAAAACAGCTCACCCAAATGATATCAACATATATATTTTCCAAATCAGAGAAAAAAGGGCTTTCATTTTAGCGCATAATATACAGGGTGTTTCATTAAAAAAATATTTTTTCATTTTCGATGCGATTTTGTTTTATCTGATAAGTTCAAAAGATAATATAGGAAAAAACCTACAACTTCTGCATAAAACATTTTTTTCTATCTGACATAATAAAGGCTCTAGGAAGCACGTAAATATAGTCAAAGACCCTGTACATGACATTTCAATTAATAAAAAGATATTTGGGTAAAAAACAATTAATTATAACCAGTAGCCTTTAAAGGGTTAATGTTGATAGTATAAAGTAAAGTAGGGAACACTTACACTTACCATTTTATAAAAACTCAAACCGTTGAAATTGCAGTCAGCAGGTATTCAGCACTTAATTTTTTTAGAAAAAAAAGTAGTAAACAAAATATTATACAACACAACACTTGACAAAATAAAAATATCTTTAAATGTTTAAATGTAAAAATTAATAGGATTACTTGTTTTTATGCACTTGTTGCACGGTCCAGTGAACTAACCGGTTTAAAAACGCCTCTGGCGATGCATCGCTTTTATAGCGCTCTGATTCATGTCTGAACAGGAAAAATAAAGAAACTACCGCCTGACATGTTCTCGCAACATAGGAATCGGCAGTAACTGGATGATATACTAATAAAATTTCGTGTGTATTTATCTATTTAATTTCTCAACTTTTATTTTAAAATTAATTTTTGTATTTTGTTTTTTTTTGCAATTTTTGACCCTGGGTTTTGGCGCCCCTAAAGGATGGCGCCCGTGTGCATTGCACACTTTGCACATATGGGCGCGGGGGCCCTGACTAGTCTAACCCCTGGTCATTTTTGGACTACCGAGTCATTAACTGCGCCTCCGGATGAGGATCTAACCATGTGCAAAGTAAACCAACTGAATTGCTGGCAGTTGGTTCAGCAGCTGCATCAGCATTTTTGGCGGTGTTAGCGTGTGGAATACCTCCACAATTTGCAACAGAGGCAAAAATGGAATACAGGTGAAAACCCTCCTACTGTAGGAACCTTGGTTGTTGTCCTAATATGGCTCCAATGCGTTAGACTTTAGCCAGAGTTGTTAAACTCTACTCTAGTCCTGATAAAGTAGTGCGAATTGCTCAGATTCGTACTGTCAAGGGCGTAATTGACAGACCATTGGTGAAACCTAAGATGAAATTATTATAAAGATACGTAACGCAAATACCCAAAGCATGGGGATTGTTTGTCCCATACTATAAACACAAATGCGGGGACGAGAGGCAAGGGGTGAAGGTTGTTTATAAACAGACGACGATCTGTTTATAAACATGTGGCAGTGGCGGCGTGAAAAGTTGTGATAATACGAAACCAATTTGATGATAGTTTTAAAATAAAAGATTTATGTATTTTTAGAATTAATTAAAATTTTTAAGCAAACATATTCGGATGAACGGCGATTCGATAAAAACAAATGAAAAATGTATACTTATGAATGTAACCAAACTTTTCAGATGATCAGATGATTTCGTAAAATAATGTAGGGGTATATTATGATTCTGCTTTACATAAGGGTAGGCACTTGCCATGCTTCCAACCTTGCCAGTGTCAAGACTACGGGCTTTGGTATAGATGTATTTTATACTTATATAGCAACCCAAATCACAGGTTAATGCCGTTTTTATTACAGCTTAAAAAAGTGTCTTTTCATAAAGTTTAAAAGCAATCAAGTGGGGACTTACTTTTTTTTCTTCTAAAAATGACTTACCAGGGTGACGATAACACAAAGCCAAGCAGGTGCTAGTAAGAGGTGAATTGATGAAAGTAATTAGCAATAACTTTAATAATTAGCATTTCATGTAGGTACCGAAAAACAAAAGTAAGGAAAAGGGCAATAAAAGTCATAATTACACTTATAGCAGTATTTTTATTATCATTTACAAGTATGGGAGTAAGTAAAGTTTACCATTGCTACATTTTTTATGGTTTCATTATTAGTAGATACTTTTAACATTATGTACCAGTAACTTAGGTACATGTAACAATTTTAAATTAGAAATAAGCCAATAAGTGTTTATAGCTAAATCTGCCTCAGAACTTAAACAACTTTAAATTTGTTGTGTGAGACGCTCCACATTCCATGTGTTTGCAAAATGTATTCGCTACTTTTTAGGCAGGATAAAAATTATACCACGTTGTATCGTCCAAAAATATAGTGAAACTATGGCGTAGGCAACAACACAAAAAGAAATTGCTACATTATTTATGCTTGTAAACGCGCCACACATCTTGTAGTAGCAACGATTACAATAAATCATAATAAAGAGCAAAAATGTGTATTGCAGCAGTTTTTTGTACCCTTTTGAAGTTATATTTTTGTAGCTGTTGTATATACAGGGTCTAGGTTATCGACTAGGCAGGTACTAACTTAAATTTACGGAACACTATATTGTGCAACTTTCAGATTTTAGTACAAATTACAAAGGTATAAAATATCATACATAGGTCTAAGTTTACCAGTTAGTAATGCAAGGTAAATGTAAAAATAATTTATTTTCCTTTTCATACCTGTAGTAGTGCAACTTACAGAAAAACGACTTGTCCTGTCTCAGGGTTACATCACCTATCATGAAATGTCAACTTGCGGTTTAACCACAACAGTTCCAGAAGCACGACGGAAATAATTTTGATCAAATTGTATATGTTTCGATAGAGGTAATAAAACTAAGACATGAAGTTATGACTTATGTTGCTTGCCCTTCCGTTTAGAGGCTACAGGCCGTCAACAGAACAAAAGTAGGTCTTACAGGGAAATATCTGTAAAACTATTCTATGTAAACATATGGTGCATTATGCCTACAATTTATCACAGAATAAAAAGCTAATATACAGAGTATTCCATTAAAGTTGAATTAAAAATAAAACTAGCAATGGATAAATAGGGGATAATACTAATAATAGTAGCAGCCCTAATAATACCCAAAACTGCATATGTATGGGAACGAGAAAAAATAAAGGTTGTAAATGAAGCTTTCTTCATCACTGCTTTAGGTTTCAAAATAACAGAATGGCGATTGTTATATCGGATATACTGTACTTACTCACTAATGTGAAGGTCGTGTAGACTATGCGAGGAAAAAAGGAGCAATTTATTATAATAGTATCAATAGAACTTCTAATAAAGTAATTGTAGTAAAAGGATTACTTATATCAATATCGTTATCATAACAATAAAGTGATTGTAAGTGAAGACTCCACTATTTTTAATGTTTTGTGTGTTCATTATTTCCCATGGAGTCCGTTCCTGGAATGCAATATTCGAATCAGATCTCTAGTTATAACACTAGCAAATACTGTGACAGTGGAAAAATTATAAGCAATAACAAATATGAGTTGAGAATTGCCTTAACGATATTTTAATTAATAAATTGCAATGATAAATGCAGATTGTTGGAGAAATATTAACATATCACAATCCACCAATTATACTTCCTGGTCCATTCCTAATAGAACACCCTGTAATTGCTTCCAAAGTCATGACAGTGCACTAAGTGGAAAGCAAAACATAGTTGACTCTTTTCATAAGGTATCCATATCCCTTCATTAGTCATTACGCTTTTTAGTGCTAACAGTGCCGGTTTGATTTGTGAGTGCGTAAAAATAAATATGAAAGTGACAAAGAGAAAGACTAGAGAAAACCAAAAAGAAACTGCGGAAATTAGAAGGCCTGTTAGAAGATATCTCTTCTAGTTCATCAAGTAAGTAAAAATAAATACAGACTTATTCTCAAAAAACTCACATTTTGTCATCTTCTGTAAAATAAAATACTATGGATTGCTATTCCAACACTTTGTAAGTGTTGAAGATATGCATACTTAGACTGGATGATTTACTCATCATCTACATATAAATTACACTCAATTTTACAAAAATACAAGTGAAGATATGCAGTACTGGATGATTTACTCATCATCCGTATACCGATACCTAGACAGAGAGATTTACTCATCTTCCAAACTTGTCTAGATTCCATTTTCTGTATTAAAAAATTGCATATACCTGGAAATTTACTCATATCCATTTTAAAATTCAAAAACATGCCTATCTATAACTCGGCTATAACCCTGAAACATAGATGCTGAGAAATGGTTTCTGTAACACAATTCTCATTCATAATTGTTGTGTTTATATAAGCTTTCTTGGGTTCTTTAAAAATCATAAACATCCGATTAAACTGAAATCTGACCTCGTGCGTTGTACTATATATATACCGGGTGATTCTTTTTATCCGGAATACATTACATTTGTACATATATTTAAAAACAAAAGAAAAAAAGAGACATATTTTTGAGGATTCACACCTTGTTCTAGGTGAGAAGGAAGGAAGGAAGTTCAATCGTAATTATACGACTGGTCCGTTCCGTATAGAACAAACTCACCCTTTCCTTAGTAGGAATACCTATGTAAATGTATATACCCACGCCTTCTACTCGATTTATCTACCTTTAGCTATCATAAAGCCTAATGAAGGGATATCGATACGTTATAAAAAGAGTCAACTATGTTTTACTTTCAACTTAGTGCACTATCATCACTTTAGAAGCAACTACAGGGTGTTCTATACGGAACGGACCAGTCGTATAATTACGATTGAACTTTCTTACAGGTAAGTCGTTTAATCTTAAAATATGATGTCTAAAACTGTAACAATACTGTATTATTTTGTTTTGTTATCTGAGCAATACAAGTAGGTTTTCTTTAAAAACTTTTCATATTTACATTACTTTCGTTTTCCTTTGAAAAACCAAAGTCGCCCCCCACCTGGCAATGTCACTGTCAAATTACTTTAATAACTTCCATTCGCCAAAATTCTGTGTTCATCACTTAACAACACAGCTGGTGACATATATGTAGTATAATACATATATGTGTAAATACACTTTTTCGTTAAACAAATGTTTTTTTTGAGTATTAAATACCTACTAACTTTAGTTTTCGTGGCTTCCTCTCCTGGCAGCTGGGGAGTAAATGGCCAGATGAGTAGGTTATACATAGGGAAATTACTCTCCTCCTCCTAATTTGCATATTAAAAGTAATGAGTTTTACTCCATATATTAAAATTAATTAGTTTTACTCCATATATTAAAAAATAATAATTTTTTTACCTCCGCCTCTGAACTGAGAGACCCAATTAGCATATCATAATTAGTTTAACTCCCTATAATTAGTTTACCTCATAATTTTACTCCGCCTAAAATTTTCCTCCACCGCTGAGGCGTTTTAAGACCGTATATCACGAGATTAAAAGCGAAGTTAAGAGTGAAAGTTAAATTTTACTGAATCCTTGTGACCAATCTGGCCTTATAAAGATCCCTTTGTAAAAAGTTTTTAAAAATAAATCACGAAGATGTTAACAACTTCGCAAGTTAGTTTTGCTTCTACATTCATCAATATAGAAAACTAAGACACTCGAAAAAAGGGCTTACATTGCTATATTTGTAGGCCAGAGAGCAGAGAGCAGAGAGCAGTGAGCAGACAGCAGAGAGCAGAGAGCAGAGAGCAGACAGCAGAGAGCAGGGAGCAGGGAGCAGGGAGCAGGGAACGGAGAGCAGAGAGCAGGGAGCAGAGAGCAGGGAGCAGAGAGCAGAGAGCAGAGAGCAGGGAGCACAGAGCAGGGACCAGGGAGCAGGAAACACTGAGCGGAGAGCAGAGAGCGGAGAGCAGAGAGCAGAGAGCAGGGAGCAGAGAGCAGGGAGCAGAGAGCAGGGAGCAGGGAACGGAGAGCAGAGAGCAGGGAGCAGAGAGCAGGGAGCAGAGAGCAGAGAGCAGAGAGCAGAGAGCAGGGAGCACAGAGCAGGGACCAGGGAGCAGGGAACAGGGAGCGGAGAGCAGAGAGCGGAGAGCAGAGAGCAGGGAGCAGGGAGCAGGGAGCAGGGAGCAGAGGGCAGAGAGCAGAGATAATAATTTTCTTTTTACCTCCGTCTCTGGACTGAGAGACCCAATTAGCATATCATAATTAGTTTAACTCCCTATAATTAGTTTACCTCATAATTTTACTCCATGTAAAATTTTACCTCCGCAAGACATTGATTGGTCACATACACAATTAAAAAAACAAGGTTAAATCCCACTCTAACCATCAAAGTAGAGGGACAGGAGATGTATAAGTTGTGCATAGAGGTGACACTTTAATTTAGTTTTAGTTTTCAGTAAGGTTAAAATGTCTGTGAATGAAGAAGTGTTGCAAGAAGTTCAACGAATAGAAAAAGAGTTTATTAATAAAAGTATTTGGTATCAAAGATTTGCTTTAGAAAGTAAACCAGAATGGACTCGTTTTTACACTGATACGGTGGAATATTTTGAAAAGGGTATAGATATTTGTCGTGATTTTTATGAAAATGAAGATCTTCTACAGTTAATAAGAAATTTTTCAAATAATGGATTTTCTAGGAAGGTGCTTACTTTCAAAAAATATATCTCAGATAGTGAATCGGAGGTGTTCAATTTAATAAAGGAAGCTGAGAAAGAATGTGACGAACTTTGGTCTTAGTGATTTTGTGATTTTTGGTGAAGTGTAAATATGGAGACTTTAGTCAGTGAAATGTATGAAGATCTTATTATGTCAGAAGCATGTTCGAAATATTATGCACCTGGAGCTGAAGAGGATACGGAAGCGCAAGATGTAATATTATACATAAAATATATGGAACATGCATCAATATGTCAAGAAGCAGCGCAAGCTTGTTTAGACTTTTTAAAGACAAAGAATTTTGTAAAGTTAGTGATTAAATTTTATCGGTTAGAATTATATGACAACATTTCTGTATTAAAAAATAAATATGAACAATAATATTTTTATTGATTTGTGAAAATAATTTTTTTAATCGCCTTTAAATGAAAATTGGTAATGGGGGTTGTTTAAGTTGTAATCACTTGTATTAGAATATGGAGAAATAAAACAGTAATATATTTAATCAGTCTTTTTATTCATTCATAAAAAAAATTATCATACATATACAGTACATTTGAAAGTGCACACATAGACGGTGACTTAATATGGAAAAAACATTTAGGTGTTGATGGATGTAGAATTGGTTGTTCGTCTACTTCAATTATAGGTTTCTTACAATATTTTCTAATATAGTTAGCCATTTCACTTCCTTTAACATAAACAAATTGGGCTTCTTCAGTAATTTTTTGAACAATATTGGAAAAATAGTGGAGTGGTTTATATCCAACATTCCAATTGATGCAGTGATGATTCTTCATTAACCATGTAGCTTGCTTGTGTAAATCAGGAGAAAGAAAACTTAATGGATAGGGTTGTTTAAAGACATAATGACTAATTCTGCTTCCATCATACGTAGCCAATTCTTTGGGAATAAATTTGTTTCGCTCATCCTTAAATCCTTGTATATCCAAAACTAGTCGCATATTTTTAGCAACGAAAATTGCTGGCAGATATATTTTTTTAGAGAGTATTCTCTTATTTGTTTTTTTAGAATTTCTATGTTTTTAATAAAAATTTCAATGCGTATCATTTGAGATGAAGTCATTAGTGTATCACCTTTGAATACATAATTATTACTAGAACTATAGAATAATGTGATTGAAATAAATTTAGTCTATAAACTGGAGTGGGGATAATTATTATAGTTGTTTTACTATTTTAGTTAGTGGATTATAAGTAAATACTTTATCGTGAATTATTAGGCAATATGCTGATGTTTTTGCTGGAACTGTTTCTTTTGTCTCAAACTCAATTCTCATTGTTACTGGACCGGTCTGAAGTAAGTCTCTTTGATGGGAACAGTTAATATAAACTATAGGTGCGTTGTCTTTAAAATCTTTTGGACTGAAGATTGGTTCTACCGGATGGTTATAATACATTTGACGAAATTCGGAAAACATTTCATATAATATGGCAAATTTATTATTTGTAAAATCTAACTGAAGATCGTTGTAAGGATACCTTTCAGAATTTAAATAAACATTTATATTTCTTAGTTCACAATGATCAAATTTACTCATATCCATTTTAAGGTTGTTACGTTTATCTTTTTGAAAAGCGATTAAAACATGGCGTGGTGTCTCAACTTTTGTAGAAGTTTTAACAGGCCAGTTGTGCCTAGTGGTTTCTAATAATTCAGGATATTCAACTAATTCCCAACTACGGAAAGTAATAATAATGTCACTGTTCCTGTCAATAATTTTGGTAAGTGCTAATTCTTGCGGAATGCCTACAGTAAGATGGGGAACTCGCCAACAAAGTTTTGTTAATGTGATTTTTGGTTTTTCATTATCGCTCGTTGATATTAACGCGTTTGAATCATTATTACTCCTTATCAAAATTAATTCTTGTTGTGAATTTAAAATAATTTTATTATAATCTTCAAAAAATCCAGAATACATTTTTAGAGGAATACAAAGTGAAACATTTCCTTGTTCATCAGTCATAATCTTGTCCCCTTTTTTAGATTTCGGATACCAACCACCATTTTGAAGTTTTACACTTTCATTTTCATTAAATGATGCATAACCTTTTAATGTAGAAGTTATTCCAATATCCCGTACAGAATCAATAGTAACTCCATTTAAAACATATCTCAGTTCCTTAAATAAAAATGCTGGTGCATTATTAATTAATAAGGTATTTTTTAATGGTTCATTATTTTCATTTAAGACTTTTAGTTCTAAGTATAATTCACTTTTACAGGGTAGAGGATATTTTCCTGTTTGTTGCAAAGAAATTCGTATTTCATCATTTGGTCCTAGTTTATTTGGATTAAATGGATCGAAAGAAAGTAATTCCCAACTCATTATTGATTCATCTACAAGAATGTTTTCTTTTACATTTAAGTGTTCCATTTTATTGTTTTGTTTTAAGCTTGAAACCTATAGATACGAGAAATTTGCGGTTAGAAGATGTTAATGCTTTAGAGTTTACCCTCTTACTGATTGAACTTTGCTTGAATTTTCTTATATTAAACTTTTGTTGATGACCGAAATTTGTCTTTTTGTTATATAAAAAAACCATTATTCTTCTATTTTCTTAAGATGTAGTCTTACCGTCACGGTTTCTCCTCTGAAATTGACGATGTCACCTTCTTGGTCGAGTATTTTAAGGGCAATTTTGTCTATAATTTTAACTGTTACAGGTAAATAAATAATGTGTTGAGGTGACTCTATTATTTTATAACCAGGACCTACACTGGGGAAAAACTGGTGAATTATATGAACTGGTTTTCCGTTTAAATAAGATCCTTCTGCAACACTACAATCTATGTTTAGGGAGTTTACCCGAATAATTTCAGCGGGTCGATCTGAGATATATTCTTGATTTGCAACCAACTCTTTATTATCAAATCCAAGTATTTTTCCTATCGTGCCTTCTCGAAATGTTATTGGAAAAGTTGTTTTAATGTGAGTTCGTAAAGTATTATTATTGGGGAAAAGATGAAAACTTAAGCCTTCTTTATCAAGATGTTTTTGTAACAATGTATTTAAGTCGTCTAATTCATAGCTTCCAAATGGTATTCTAAATTCATTCGTTTGATTATAAATAAACAAATTATTTGTTGCATCAATATTCGGAATAGCATTGAAAGTTTCAAAATTAATAAGACCGATAACATATTCAAAATTTTCGTCTAAATATATTGGCGGGTTAAACTCTACTGTTAGTGTAGAAGAATTACCACTAATTACAAAACTATATGACATGTTTCTTTAGACTTCTATTAAGGAATAAATTGATGAAAATATTCGTTACATGTTTTTATAAAGAAATTTTAAACATAGTTGTCCACAATTGGTTGCATTATACTTTTGATACTGATCATGATTATATTGTATTATGTTGTTTTTACCATCACTATAAAAGTATTTAATTAATTCAAGTGGAGGACGTAAATTTCCATAACTATCAAAATATATTATATTTGTTCCTTTTTTAACGTAAGCTGTCCAGTGACTTCCTTCCCCCCTAGATTCGTCTAAATTAATTATTCCACACTCCGTTTTTTTAATTTTTTTTGGTAGTTTATTTCTCATAAAAATACCTCGAAAGTATGGTATTTTTAGTTGTTTCACATATTTAACTATATCAATGTTTGTGAGCGGTTTTCGAGGTATTTTGTTTAACAGTTTTTTGAGTATGGTTTAAGATATAAGCCACAACCTGATTTGTATGGTCTTAAATAAAGTCCACTTCCCTTTTTTCCTACCGCAATAGATTCCATAGTTTGATTATGTCTTTTCTCTTCTTCTAATTTTTGTTTTGCAGCTTTCGCATCATTAACAGCTTTAGCAATTCCAGCTGCACCTCCACCTAGAGCGCCTAAAGCCGATAATCCAGCGAATAATGGTATAAGTGGTAAGAATCCACCAGAAGACTTTGGAATTGGTAGGATTCTCCTTTTTGGAGTAGATACCTTTCCATATTTCTTTATAGATGCTAACGCTATTTTAGCACCCGCTTTTAAACTGTTAATATTTTTTCCTTGAATTCCCTTTCTGGCTAGTGGAATAGCTTTGTTTAATGAAATTCCACGTCCTTTACGATCCCTTGTTCTCCTTTTCCTTCTTTTCATCCCCATTCCTAATTTTGTTTTAACTTTCATTGCTCCACTTATTCCTAAAGCAGCAGCTTTCTCACCAAAACTTGAGTCTTTTGCTTTGAACCGTTCCAAAGCTTTCTGAGCTAATAAACTATCAGCAGCATGTCTACCTTTTCTATCTTTTGAGGCTGAATATGCAATATCATGCACTTTACACGCCTCATCTAAGGGATTTATTCCTTTGTCACCTCGTGCAAGTCTCTTTTCTAATTTGGTTCCCGGACCACAAAAGTTATATCCTGGAAGATGCAGTTCGAAAGGAATTTTATTAATTAGTGTATTTAAGACACCACTTCCTCTCTTTTTGAATGTTCTTTTGCGTTTAATGCGATTTGGATAAGATATCGTCATGTTATAAATCTTTGAATGAAAAATTTTCTGATACCAAGTTGCTTATATATAAAAACATGTAAGTTTAAAATCATTTAGTTAATGTCGAAGATGCGGATCGAAAAACAATCCTATACAATCAATATTCGAGATCATGATGTTGCAAAAAATAATTTTCGAAAACATGGACAATTATTTGATGGAAATAGTAAAAGGGGATTAGTGGTTGGACCATCTGGATGTGGAAAACTAATGTTCTTATTAGTATTATAGAGGACACTAGTGGTTTGCGATTTGAACATATATATATATTTATTCAAAATCCTTGTATCAACCAAAGTATGAATATCAGAGAAAACTTTTCACACCTCTCAAAGAAATTGGTTTTTACGAATCCGAAGATGAAGAAAATATTATTTCACCAAAAGATATCAATCCAAATTCTATTATAATATTTGACGATATTGTTTGTTGTAATCAAAGTATAGTTAAAGATTACTTTTGTTTTGGAAGACATAAAAATACAGATTGTTTTTATTTATGTCAAACGTATTCATCTATACCTAAACAATTAATTCGTGATAATGCAAATTTATTAATAATATTCCAACAAGATTCAACTAATCTGAAACATATTTATGATGATCATGTTAATATTGATATGTCATTTAAACAATTTAGAGAGTTATGTTTATTGTGTTGGAGAGACAAATATGGATTCTTGGTTGTGGACAAAGATTCAAATATAAATTCTGGAAGATATCGTAAAGGATTTGATTCCTTTATTCATTTATAAATAGCTTACCAATATCAGGTTTGTATAGTATATGACAAAAACTCAGATGAACAAGATGGATGAAAAAGCGGCAAAAGAATTAGTTAAAATTAGAAAGGTAGTTAAACGAAAATTTCAGTCATTAAAAGCTGATATACTACAATCTCAGGTTCAAAAGGAAAGAGAATTAGAACCCATTATAAAACCTTTGAAGGAATTATTAACAGATAAGTTAAAGAAGGAAAAAATCAAAGAAGAATCGTTGGAAAATTTAAGTTTCTTGACTATAAAGCAGCCATCTTTATCACAACCTTATTTTTCTTCTACACCAACTAAACAAAAAAGAGTATCATCATATGATAAACATTTATTACCAATGGGAGCTTCTTTTTTAGAAGAGGAAGAGGTTTTTGAAGGAACACCAGTTAATCTTAGCAACGAATCCGACGAAGGAATTAGACAACAACTTGAAGAAAGCAGATCATATATCCAGAATTTACCTTCAACAAAAACATATAAAATATATTTGGAACAATTTGATCCACTGCCTAGAAAGTATGTAGATGAAATGATAAGAGATACGAAGAGCTTATTCGATCACAAATATGGAATTAGACATAATATAAAAGATGAATCTTTTTCTATTGGCGATTCAAGAATAAATTTTCAAGGAAAAGATGTATTAGTAAAAGGTCTTACATACGAAGGCACGCCTGGGTTATTTGAATTGTTATTTAAAAAACATCCTCTGGGATACAAAGTCAAAGATGTGGACGACTACATGGATATTTTAAAAAGAACTAATGCCTATCGAAAAAATTATAAAGAGAACGAACAAATTCACGGAACAGCTTCAGATAAATATGTTACTCTTATTCATCCATACCTTGTAGATAAGGATATTTTAAAGGATCCTCTTAGAGGTAGAACCCGTTCATTCTCCAAACCTCTAGCGCCTGTTACAAGGGCTAGAACTAGAGCTTCTTCCATTGCTCAAACATCACAAATTCAACAATATTTTAAAAATTTAACAAAAAAAGGGACAGGTTTCATGGATTTATCTAATAATAAAATAGATTTTGTTTATTTCGATGATCCCAATGAATTAGTTGAAAGGTTAAAATTATTATTAGCTTCAAAAGCAGCTGGCCACACTGGGCACAATAATGAAATTAACTCTATTATTGAAGAATTAAAAGAGGCCAATATAATTGTATAAAAGGAAAGGTTGTAATTATTTTGCTACACATTCAAAATGACTCTCGACAAATTTGGTAGACACATTTCAAAACGTTTTAATATTAATGTTACATTAGAACCTCTAAAAAGAGAAGTTAATGAACGAAAGGAAAATTTTAAAATTGAAAAAATTCAGAATGATCATTTCAGAAGTATATATAACACAAAATATGAGGAATTTAGAGAAAAACTAGAAAAGAATCTTCAAGCAATTGAAAATATAGAAAAAGTATTTCAATTATTACAGGCGGGTTTGAAAACAACAGTGGAGGATTTTGAAAAACGATTTGTTAAACTACAACAAAATGTTGACAAAAGCATCCAAGATCTAGAGGATTTTAAAAAATACACAAAAGCCTTTTCTTTGGAAAAAATTGTAGAAGATTTAAATGATTTTAAAACTTTTGCTAAGGAGGCTCATCATACTGCATTTTTTAATCGAAAAAATATAATAGCAGCTGAAGTTAAGATTTCAGACATAGAGTCAAAATTGACACAAAGCCAGCAACATATTTCAGACAGTCACAACTAAAACATAAACAAAATATAAAAAACTAAAAAATGAGTGAAAATATTAAAGAAACTGTAGTGAACGAACTTCATAAACTCGCTAGAAGAAATTACAAAAGAAGACGGGTTATAGTTAAAGAGTTAAACGGTTTATGGCAAGCAGATCTGGTTGAAATGCTACCATACGCAAAATTTAATAGAGGATATCGATATATTTTAGTGGTGATCAACGCATTTTCCAAATATGCTTGGGCTGAACCTATTAAGACTAAACAAGGAAAGGATGTTGTGGAAGCTATGGACAAAATTTTAAAAAGTACTACAAGACCAAAAAACTTGCAAACGGATTTGGGTAAAGAATTTTATAATCAACATTTTCAAAAACTTATGAAAAATTACAATATAAATCATTACAGTACTTTTTCAAATTTAAAAGCAAGTATTGTTGAAAGAGTAAATCGTACCTTGAAAGGTATGATGTGGAAGCATTTTAGCAATCAAGGTAATTACAAGTGGTTGAATATTTTACCAGAAATTTTAAAAAAGTATAATAATAAAAAACATCAAAAAACAGGGTTCAAACCTGCTAATGTTAATGAGAAGAACGCAAATATAATTATGAAAAAATCATTTACACATAAGAAAACGATTGATCCCAAACAAAATAAATTTATATTAAATGATTTTGTTCGAATTTCTAAACATAGGGAAGCATTCTATAAAGGATATACACCAAACTGGTCTACTGAAATTTTTCAAATTAGGAAAGTGCAGTTAACAAATCCAACCACTTATCTCTTAAAAGATATTAAAAACGAAAATATTGAAGGTGGATTTTATGAAGAAGAGTTACAGAAGGTAAAACATCCTGATGTATATTTGGTTGAAAAAATACTAAGAAAAATGGAAATAAGGTATATGTTAAATGGTTAGGATTGGATAAATCACATAATTCATGGATATTAAAAAAGGATGTATTGTAATACGATTTCTAGATATCTTTATTGTAATATAATTTTTAATATATATAAATATTACCAAGAAACAGTTTTTTATTAAAACAACATTATTTTAAACTAAATTTCTTTATTGAATCTTTCATTATAAATTACATTTCTATGATTTACATCTAATATTTTAGAAAACATTTTTTTACAATTTTGTATTCTTTTTTCAAAACGAAGTCGATCCAGGTAGTACTGATGATAATCACTTTTGCGTGATTGTCTTGAGGCATAATTCCAAACAACTAATAAGTGAAATTTGTTTTTGTCTTCATTAATATTCACTGATTTCTTCATAATATTTCCTTTTTGGAGTAATTCTTCTCAATTTATTTTCCAACACGTTCGGATACATCAATAACATCTCCAACATGGTACTAACATTTTCACTGTTAGCATTTTGACTGGGATTTAAAACATTATAAACACTTGTTAACAAGTCCACTGAATTATTGACGAGTGTAGTTTGGAACACATTAAAATATTTTTCAAATTCTTGCTTTTTTATAATTTGAATTCTATAATTAATTAATTCTTGTATTTCCCACAATTTATCAGTAGTGTCTCTAGCGAAATACAAATAATCACCATCACATCTATGAAGTTTTATAATAGGATTTTGATTAATTTTTTCAAATGACAAAGTAAGATCATTAATCTTGATTGGAAAGGGTTCGTTGTTACATGAATAGAAATAATTTACCACTACTCCCTGATATTTCAAAAGACTATTCCACTCTTCTTCACTTAAAGTAATACTGAATCCATTTTGGCTTCTAATTTTTATTTTAGCCGAGAAATCTTCCAAACTTATTCCAACATGTATTAATTTTGATAAGGACTTATTCAAGCAAAACACTTTGTCGTTTAAAAGTTTTTCTTCATTTACTTTTTTTATGTCACTACTATAATAATCTGATTTTGGGTCGTTAGAAAAATACTGATTTTTCGAATAATAGGTCATTTTGAGAGACCCAAGTAGACTGCTATAATTTTATGTCACATTTATCCTTATATTAACATCCCTTCCATAATGAAAACGCAAGGTTAATATTTTTTACATTATTTAACATGAAGAGTAAACTTAATAATTAAATTTATAAAACATTATTGACATAATCGACAAGACACAAAGTATAAATATTGATAATGGTAAGTTTAAAATTCCGATTATTTTACAAGATTCATTTTTTAAAGATTTCTTAATACTTTCATATTCTGAATTATTTGAACATTCTTCCGTCTGCAAATTCTGAATCCAATTAGTGTCCAAAATAGTATTATTAGGATAATAATATAATATTTTAAAATATTTACTATTTTTTTCATCGTTTTGCATTAAGTGAGAAAAAGCTGAAGTAAAATTATTATTAATTAGTTTGTATTTCATATAGTGACAATGCTTACTTAAAGCAGAATCTGTTTTATTTCCAAAACACGCCATAGCATGTGTTACTCTATTTGGATTATGCACATACAATATATTATTAGCAATGTAATATAAAAGGATATATGGATTAAGGGTCATAATTAAAAATCCAATATAGTTTAAAAAATATATTAAACAAGAAAAGACCTTCACAAGACAAAATAATTCTAAGGACTGACAGTTACATAGTTTAACAAGAGTTTAAATATATTTGGTTACAATATTTGAACTAACAAATGAAGAAAGGAAGAAAAAAATTATTTTCAAAAACTACAAATTGTCTAACTGCGGATAGATATAATACTCTGGTGGATGTTGACCGCTACAATTATGATGTCGATGATAGGGTCAATAAAAATGTGTGCGGTACACTCTTCCATGGTGTGCGAGCAAGTGAGGTATTGCTAATAAAAAAATTCGCTTTTTAAAAAGCACGTTGTGCAGTATGATTTAGTATAATTATGAAGAAAAAGAATCAATAAAAGAGAAATGTTGGTGAGAATATATATTGATAAATAGGAAGTACAAACTAAAAATTGTACTTATAATTAAACATGCGTTTACATAACCTTTTTGGTTGTTTCCGGTGCACTGGTGAACATTCCAAAGAGTGCATCGGAATAGCACACGGTTGAGAATTGTAATTGAAATTAGGACCACTGTCACTGCTGGGGCACTTTTTGATGTGAGGCCCTTTGACTGTCGGAAGCAGGGTTGCTGTGTCGGTGGCGTTGTTTGACATTGGTGGTGGTGTTGGGCAGGGGATGGATTCTGGATGTCCACTGGGCGAATTTGGTGTTGTGGGAATATCACAAATCCACAAATCCAATAATAGCGCTTCTGCATCTGAATGAAACGTGTCGCAAAACGCACTGAACTCTGTAAAATTCATTTTTGACACTTTGTGGCGCAAAGCTTCATTAATTGATAATTTCATCGTACTATAGCATGATACTCAAAGGAAAGTATGGTTAAAAGGCGACTGTTGTACTACTGAAGGAAAACAGTACGCGGTTAAATATGGTTTGAAGCAAGCTCCTCCCATATGTAGAAGAAGGCGGTAGAAATACCCCAACCAAAGAGAAAGTCTTTTGAGTGTAGCTTTACTATTGCAGAGATATTCTTAAAAGTGGGTGGATTCGAATATAGACACCAAAGTACATCCCCTGAAAGTCCGTGCGCATGTCTAGCTTGCTCGGTATGCGCGTGGTACACATTTTGATCTTCTGCGCAGAAAAACAAATAAGGGGCGCATAAGTGGCTTATACAAGCGAAAATATACTCAATAAAAACAATTTAATTAATTAAAACTATTTTTTGTTAAACTACAACACCAGTAAGCGTGGGTTTTGAAATAGTATACTTAATATCAATAAGACCTATTCTACTTATACATAAAAGCCAATATCTCGCCAATAAGCTTCGTAATAAAAATAAGCAAGGTAATTCCATAGCGTTGTTTTTTTTAAATAATTACAATCTCCAATAGAGATTTTCAATTTCAAAAGATTCTTTATGCGGAAATATTGCTATTTGAACCCTTAATAGAACTAAAGAAACTGTTTAATAGCAGAAATATTTGGTAATCATTTTTTTATTTAATTATCCATATATCTGCGAAAATTTAAAATTATGTTTTATTTAAATCCATTAAAAATAAATAAATGCTGCTATCGTGCTTGTAAATCTTCGTACTACTCCATTCTCCGCCGTACTTTTTAGGAATTTAATTAGATTTAGAATTTTATTGCGAGTGTTTTCCAATCTTCACTGATAATATTTTTGTGGTTCAGGTTTCCAATAGCCAATGTATATTTTAATTTTCTATTTCGAGCGCCTAGGGGGAGAGGATGCTTCCCCATTCCCCTATGAATGCGCCCTCGATAAAAAAAATGCATTCCATTACTTTTTATCTCAAATAAATAGCCACAACAGCGTTACTATCAATATTTGCAACACCCATTTTCTTTAATGCTCTTCATAAAAAAAATGGACATTCAAAAAAAAAGAATGGCGATAGCGATTTTTTTTATCCATCAAAATTTATATTTTAAAATTAATTAAATAATTAATAAAATGTTTATGTTAAATTATCTAAAAAATAATATACTATACAGCATTTTTTTAATTCGCTTGTTTGCCTCTCACCACACCCCTGTAAAATTCTTTAACATCTGTTAGACAAAATTAAATAATTATCTGACCTCAATAACTCAATATCTTATAGTTAATATTTTGGAAAGAAATCCCTGCCCTTGTCCCTTCTTAAACCTCCCTATATTATTTTGTATAACCAAGATACAAATAAGACCACAGTAAACGAAAAAATTGTTCATTTTCATGATTTTTTTAAATTATATATAATTGTTTACAGCTTTGTCTCATTTTTGCTAGAAAATAAAAAATCGGTCAAGTGGAAGCTATACTTGCACAATTAGTGTTCCGTGCCACAAGCCCCCACCTGAGCAAACCACACCGCGTATCACATCGCTTATGCGCGGAGCATTGAAAATCGTGCAAGGTCAAAAGTTGATTCTTACATCGTGAGAAATATTTTTTGTCGAAAACCTTTTTCTCTTAAACCAATGGTTCAGCAGTTACAAGGGAATAAACAATCGAATTATTTATAACCATTGATCGCGATAGAATTTTTCAATCCTGATAATGTTGGTTTAATCTACAGCTAATTTTTAATGTTAATGATTTTTTTCACATTTTTCTGAGCGATCCTTTTGGTGATAAGGGTGGGGACAACAATTTTTAAGCGTTTTTCCCCAAAAATGTTTAAAAAAAAAATGCATAAAAAATATATAATATATATTGTTGAATTCATGCTTCAATAAGCTTTCATTTGACAACCTACAGGATGCATTTTTTTTTTCATTTCCCCTAAATTAACTCCCAGAATCAAAACTTTTTATACTCAAGTCTGTAACTGGGTCACTCTATCTATGTGCTAAATTTCATTTTTTTTTACGTCGAATGGTTTGAGAGAAAATCGTCTGTGACAGACGGACGGACGGACACCGAAGTGATTCCATAAGTTTCACGGAACACTAAAACTGGTACAGCGGAACCATCCAGGGGAAATATTCTACAAAAAATTATGGAAATTGCTTAATCCGTTCAAGAATTATGCGCGAACATACATAAAAAAATAGAAAATATTGGTCGCTTGAGAATCTCTTCTTTTGAAGGCGGTAAAAATGACTAATTTCTAATGCTTTACTAACATCTACACATCAGGATTGCTTCCCTTAAATACGTCACTTCTAGAATAATATATAAGTAGAAATAGCAAAATTTTTTTCTTTTAGCGTGTAAATAAGAATCAGATTTTCATAAAATATATTCTTATTTGTAATTTTATGCAGTTTAGAGAATCTTAAGAAAAATCATTTTAAAACTATGTATAGAGTTTTCCAGCGCATTCACCCTTTTAACAAAATACTTGCCAATATTTTTATTCTGCACAATACATGAACACAATCGAAATAATTTTATTACATTAATTATTTATTTTGCCTTTAACTCAGTTCACTATATCCTAATTTTCGGACGACTTTCGAACTGCGATCAAACGTATACGAACCTCTGTCTGTGCTAATATGTGCTAATATAGTAAAAATAAATTAATTTAAAAAATGAAAATATCTTAAGTGACTTATTTACTGTGGTAGTGCCATAGTTCCGTGGTCCCTTATGACTATCCACCAGTGGTACAAAAAGTAGTTTGGGTAGACCGCCTAATCGCCTAAGGAAGATATCACACTCCTTCGGTTGCAGAATAGACCGCTCTTCGTAACCGTGTCGCTATACACATACAAACACCTACACAGAAAAATAGGATAGGAAAAGATATTGAGTGATTCGAATGTCAATCATCAAAAAATGGGTTAAAAATCAAAATTTAATCGTCGATTGCTCCCTTCCTATAAAAAACGAAGAAACCTAAAAATATGGCAATTACGTATTTCGGCGACCTCTTTCCGACCAGGTATATCAGATTTTGATTTGGATCCATTTTGACCACGAAAAAAATTCCGTCAAAAATATTCATCAAAAATCGTAATTTTCAGTTTTTCCCAAATTTTTGTCATAATTACATTTAATTTTAATAATAAATCAGCACACTATTGTTTACAAAAATAAATCCATATTGTATTAAATTTTTTAGCCTATTTTGTGGTTATAGAATTATAGAGAAAGTGTTAAAAGTATGAAAACACCTCATATTTGGTCTACATTTTATTTGAAATATCTTACGGTAAATCACTGACGGCAACGCTCACGATATTTTATAATCTCGAATGAAAAAAGCGTGGTATACCAAAAAACAGGTATGAAATCTTTAAAAGGGAAATAAGATAAGCAGCGAAATTGTTGTGACTATGGCAAAGCTGCTAGTCCAGAAGAACAAACCATTTTTCCATTCGTTATCAAGAGAGTTATAGTGAAAATACTGTAATGAGTGCCGAAGCATGTCACTGTTCCTAGCATTACGCGTAATGAACTTACTATTTTGTGAACATTGATATAGAAGTCATATTTAAAAGTATTCTGCACTTTAAGCCACTTTAGTGCTTTAAACCTAAGGTTAAAAATATATCTGATAATTATGTTGCATAATTTAAATTCTTCTTCGTGAAACAAAGGAGACAAGCATGTAATAAATATCGGCTTCGTCGCCTGGGGCTATGATCGGGATAATATAGTAACGGTTTAATCTTTCTTATTCGATACATTGCAATTTGTAGGACACACTGCGTTATTTACAAAAGAGAAAACTCTGGTCATGGGCGTCCACAAGGGGTGTATTTTAATAATTACAATAAATAAAATATTTTTTACAATTATTCAAGTAATTCAATTGAAGCAAGACTAATTTATATTCTATAATAAATATTAAAAAGCATAGGCCGGTCGATCAAGAGTAATGTATAAGTCAGGGTCGAAGTGGGTATGAAATTTATTTTTATTGTATTCTGTATTTCATATTTAAAAAAAGTATTGAATAGTTAGCTTTAATACTCGTCGCCGCTCGTATTTTTTTAAGCTTTCGATAAGGATTGCTCGTGACTGTCTGTGGCAGTGTATTAAAAATGCTATTGGTAGTTAATAGGTTCGTTTCTGCAGCAATTTGAAACTAGTCAGAGACAATCTTCTAGGAAAACAGTTTGCTAATCGAAACCGGACAATCTCATTGGCTCTAATTGATTTGAAACTGCTGCAGAAACAAACCCAATAGTAGCGATGTTAAAACATGTTTTTGTTATGAACTATAAAATAATAATTAGAGCGTCTCGTTCTAATCGGATTTTTAATACAATTACGTATAGTAATGTATGTACATACTCAGAGTTATCATAATCAAAGTTATCTTAAAATATATAGCAAGTTTGTTGTTAGCTACCTACTTTAAAAATTTATTCACGAATAAAATATTTGGGAAATATATTTATATTGTTACAAATACAGTAAAGAAGTGTAGTCCCTCGCTGAAATAACGGTTCAGTGCTCTTTATTTGCCGGTATAATAAATATTTATTTAAAAAATATTTATCTCCCGCTCGTCTAATATTTAAATAGCCGGGGATTCAGTGCACCCCCTTGCACCCTCGTTGAGGTGCCCATTTTAAAAGTATATTTTTTACTTTGTGTGAGCTGTGGCGTCTTAACTGCATCATGACAGAGCTTTAATTTATTTTAGGCCACGTAAATTAAAAAAAGGTGTAAAGTTGTCGATTAAAAGTGAAAAGTTCGCTCTAAAATTTTAGAATTAAATCCTGCAGGAACATTTTAATTTATTCGCATTAAAGAGGCGAATTGAAAAAATAAATAAAGTAAATAAATAATTGGGATGTTCAAGTTGACTGGCGCAAAAATTATATTCATATGACCCCAAATCAACAATATTAACTACAAGTAATGTAATGTTTAATGTCTTATCTGGAGACGCCGCTGCGCTGGTCGAAATTTTGAGGTCATACTCCGCTCTGCAAAAGTGAAATCTGATTTTTAAGGTCTCTCCGTATATTTTCAAGTATACATAAGCTATCTGTTAACCATTTAGTCAAGTCCATTCGTATAAAACATTTTAAAAATATTCTTTGAAGCTTAAAAAAATTTAAGTTATTTTTTAAACCGTTTTTTTTTAACATATTAGTCCTATTTATAATGTGATCAGAGATAAGAACATCAACCCTCATATTGGATGGGTGTGTCCTCCGATTATAAGGCAACAATTGTAGCTGGACGTCCGTTGGTTTCACAACATCACATACCAGGGAACCCTGATAATTTGGAAAGGAACTCTCCTTCCTAGTCAACAAGGTGACTAGCACAACATCCAGATGGATTGGATGGGATATATCGGGACTAGATGTGTAAAGTGCTTAGAGACAATTTTAGTAACAGTGTTAGTTAAATATTCAGAGAAAATTTTAAATATAGCGTTAAGTTAAGAAGTAAGTTTTTCCAATTTTGCTTAGTTAAAAATATTTTTTATGTGCTTTATGCATAAATCTTCTAACCCCTAAAATAATTTCTTTTTTTGATTGATTGGCTGGGTATCGAGGTGAAAAGTGCTTAGAGACACTTTTAGGGATATTGTTTTTCCCTTTTTGTTTCATTAAAAATATTTTAAACATGCTCTATGCATACATTTCATTTTTTTTTAAGATTTTGTAACTATGAAAACAAACTGTCTAACCATTTTTTCTGCCAAATAAAGTGTAGTAATGTATTATTTTTAGTTAAACTTTATGGCGCAGTGCAGTGTTTTGTAGAAAATAAAAACATTTTATTATTTTTAAGTTTGATTGGTTTCGTTGGGATATACTGAGACTAGGCATAGTGTTTAGAGATAATTTTGGGGACAATTTTAGTTCAATGGTGTTTAGATAAGTAGTTTAAAGTTAATAAGTTTAAACATGCTTTATGACATAATTCTTTAAAACTTTTTACCGCTATTATTTTATTTTGGTAAATATTGTGTTTAATTGTATAGTAATTAAATGTATTATTTTTGATTACACTTTACATATGGTGCTAATGTGCAATGTTTTGTAGAAAATAAATTTAATATGGTATATTTGGGATACTTGTATCCCTATTGATGGTAATTATTTCATTTCCACTATTACAAATCCGACAAGTTTTTGACAACATTATTAGATATAGTGATCGCCTACAAATATAGCAATGTAAGCCCATTTTTCGAGTGTCTTAGTTTTCTTTTTATGTGCGTGTTTACGTTATTGTAGGATCGCATGTCAAAAAAAAATATTGATGAATGTAGAAGCAAAAATAGCTGGCGAAGTTGTTACCATCTTCGTGATTTATTACTTTTTACAAAGGGATCTGGATCTAGTTCTGGAGAGTCCTTGTAGTCGAACTGTGGAATAATTTCTTCTACATCAACACATGATTTCTAATTCTTCTTCCATTTCAAATTTTTAATTAGTAAATAGGGAGTTAAACTAATTATGATATGCTAATTGGGGTCACAAATTCAGTAAAATTTAACTTTCACTCTTAACTTCGCTTTTAATCTCGTCATATATGGTAGAGGCGGAGGAAAATTTTAGGCGGAGTAAATAGGGAGTTAAACTAATTATGATATGCTAATTGGGGCACAAATTCAGTAAAATTTAACTTTCACTCTTAACTTCGCTTTTAATCTCGTCATATACGGTAGAGGCGGAGGAAAATTTTAGGCGGAGTAAATAGGGAGTTAAACTAATTATGATATGCTAATTGGGGTCACAAATTCAGTAAAATTTAACTTTCACTCTTAACTTCGCTTTTAATCTCGTCATATACGGTAGAGGCGGAGGAAAATTTTAGGCGGAGGAAAATTATGAGGTAAACTAATTATAGGGAGTTAAACTAATTATGATATGCTAATTGGATCTCTCAGTTCAGAGGCGGAGGTAAAAAAATTATTATTTTAATATATGGAGTAAAACTAATTAATTTTAATATATGGAGTAAAACTCATTACTTTTAATATGCAAATTAGGAGGAGTAGAGTAATTTCCCTATGTATAACCTACTCAGATGTGGCTGTCAGTGTGCCAGATGAATCTGTGACTGTCAGTGTGCCAGATGAATCTGTGGCTGTCAGTGTGCCAGATAAATCTGTGGCTGTTACAGTCCTAGATGATCCATCTTTGTCAGGAATATTTTTGTGAATATTTAGGGTAGTTACGGGATACCTGAAAATATTTTGAAGAACGAACGAAAGTGTTATTCTCCGAGATTGTCAGTTAATACTTTGAAAATGGTTTACACACTTACATAAATTACCTTGGTTCTGCCCTCACTCCCTCATACATATTGCTTCCAGGGTTGCTATCTAGCTCAAGGGAGTCACCGTGTTCAGAAGCTGTCAGGTGCTCGAAGACTCATAATCATGTCTAAATGATGAAAGTAAGCCTCGTTAAATAAGTTTGTAACATCATAAAAAATTATTATTACAAATTCTGGTGTTCCTTAAAGAATTTTTGGTAATTATGCCTCAATGAGGCACACTGCAAACAAGGAGAATTTTGATAACAGATATTTACCTTTTTGGAGAAGGAATGGCTATAAATCTTTCTTCAATATTACAGATGGTCGTTCTGGAAAAAAATAGTTGTTACTTATTAGTGCTTCACTTAAATCAATTATTTACTATTGCACTTTTTCATATTTTCTTTGTTTCTCAAAGAAATTGTAACAAGCCGTAGTAGTAATAAGCCAAATTCATTATTTTGTGTTAGAAGATAAATTAATACCTACACAAACTTTTTATAATGATATGACTTGACTGTTAAGTATCTGTATGGTCCTTTGTGCATGTTTATGGGTACCTATTATAGAGCTGTCACACTATATTGCACAAAAAGTATCCTACTCGGTAACGTTTTCCTTAATGGCCCCACTAGCTCATATAGAGAAACGTTACTGTTTTCATTTGCCATGGTCATTGCTCCCTCCTCCCACAATTATTAAGCCTAAATTATATGCATTTTTTTTTATCCCAGTAAGAGATGTAGGTATTTCACAAAATCATCCAAGCAAACAAGTGTCTGATAATTCCTATTTTATTGATATTTACTCTAAAGTAACAATATACTATAACTACTCTAAATTAGATATTTGTAATACCAATATACCCTTTCTTACGAGACATACTTAAGTTCTACTTGGGACATAGAGAAAAAGAAAGGGAACACAGATAAGAGAACAGTTATGTTGTCAACTGTTAGTTCGATCCCAAGTACACATTACCGTAACAAACGTAAACAAGAAGAAAGTCACATATTAACACAAAACAAAACAAAGCAAATATAAACCTAGTATAAGCAATTGGGAAAATACTTACTTGGGTTTAAAAGGTACCGCAGTAAGTTTTAGGTTTCATACTCCTGATTTCCTTACGATAAAATCTGTATTTTTAAAATGATCCATACATATGTATGTCCATTGTTGCACTATTTTGTCTTTTAGCTGAAGGGCCTCAAGCCATGACTGCCTTCTTTTATCATCAGGAAATCTAAAAAATTGTTACGTCTATTGTACAACTATGTTCCTATAAAAGGCACGATTAGGTTTCTTTATATACGTATTAAAATGTATGGGCACCAGAAAATTTGATGCCACACCAACTGCCTTCTGGTTTAAACATTTTTTCCTTTTGATTCTTTTCGGCTTATTTCTTAATACCTACAACCTAGCTATCTAAATAATCCTTTACTGATCAAATCTACTTTAAACTGTGAGTTCTACTGCATAATATCTACGCATGTATGTAAAGATAGTAGACAAGGTAAATTTAGTGAAAAGCCTTTACAATAACTTCAAGCACTTAGGCACATTAGGTCTACATATTAATGCTATATTAAAAATAAAAGACCTCAAATAATACAACACTTCAAAACTACCATTTTCCGTTCGAGCTACCTGCAAAAGAAAATGCAAAGTAGCATCAGGTGTCACTGCTTCTTTTTGTTGCCAAAAGCTATTGAAAGTGAGAAAATCATGACACACTACCATGCTACGTATTTTCACAAATCCGAAAACGTTAAATAGCTTTTAATGAGAAACGTGAAACCGAAATCGTCATTTTGTAATCGGTGAAAACTATTTTTGGTGTTACAGGTTTGGCTAATGCTTCCCTTTTATAAGATACGCCATTGAAGTACTCGTATTGTTGTTGTTTACTTACCGATGAAATGACCTGCCACCACCTTTCTGGTACTCATGGCCACAAACTATGCATATTTTACCCATTGTCTCACAGAAACACCTATTAAACACTGTTAAAAGCTTTCAAGACACTCACAAATTGTTAAATAAACTCACAACTCACTGTAAACACACCGACACGTGTTTACACCAAACAAAAACAGCTGACCACCCAAACAATCACTTGTCGACGGGCGTCTAGACCAGTGTTGCCAGAGTAACAAAGCAAAAAGTCGCCATCGATCAGTATGAAACGTCGCCACTTTGTGGCCACAGCTTTTTTGAGATATTGGGGTTAGAAAACTGTCAATACTAAATAAAAAAAAATGTTTTTGTGGAACAAACTTGGTGGAATCCCCAAGATTTGACGTACAATTCGTGGCGCGTTTAGATATTCTCTTTGAGAAATCCCTCGGTGCAATAATGATTATTATTGTGACGTTGTTTCTGCATACGTATTGTATACAACGTGTATATTCAATTTTTTCACCTGTAAAAAGTCGCCAAAAATAAGCTTTTTATTGAAAATCGCCGCCACACTCATAGACAACAAGTCGTCATTTTGGCGACTTGTCGCCCCAAATGGCAACACTGTCATGACGTACGTCTAGACCACTAGTCCCAGGACTAAACCGCATCAGCCGATGCTTTGTTATCTTTCTCTAGGAGTTGCAAATAAAAAAGGATAACCGGTATCCGTTGGTCTTGGAGTTCAATTGATTACCGGCTTTGGGTTTATCGTGTCGTGGAGGACTAAGTAAACAATACAGCACAACACAACAAATATTGTTTACTAACATTTTCCATCCCTCGTCTGGACGTTTAGTTTGTCTTTGTTACTTGTCTTTATATGGTAGGCCTATGGGTGAAACTATGCCCTTTGCCGATGCATTAATATTAAAGTATATTTTCTTTATAGAGTAAATAGGTGTAGGGATTTAGATTAGTGTTACCACTACAATAGTGAATTTTTTTTCTTGTTCTCTTTTGTGGGAAAAATAATATTATTTGAGGTGGGCGGAAAATGTTGGGTATTAACCTTTTTCGTCCTTTTAATTTATATTTCGTGCGTGTACTCTCACAAAATTGTTGTTAAGCACGGCAACAGCGTAATGAGGAAACGGCGCAAGGCTAATGTGAGAATTAAAGAGAGTGTGAAAAGTACTCTGAGGAGAAAAGGGTGCTGTGCTAGACGCTGAAAGGGGTACGGCTTTACCCATGGTTCCCGTGCCTTTTGTGCTCGAAAACTTGTGCTAAAATCCTAATGTGCTATATAACTCATTTGTCCCGAACTCAAGAATGTGCTGTCTAAGAAACTCCGGCCGGCCAGCAAAGGTTGAATTCCTGCTTCCACAACATCAGATTTGGTGAGTGCTTTAAAAACAGCATTTTTTTGTGAGAGACGGTTTTGGTAACATAATAATACATCCTCATTCCATCAATATAGCTATCGAATCCCTTGCGATATTTGCCTGAATTTACATCACTATCCTTGTCAATAACAAAAAATCCATATTTATTATCCCAACATTTAGCACACATCTCTTGAAATTGTGTAAAAGATAGGTCGGGTGAAACGTGATCTGAAAATATATGTTTCATATTCATCTCATCTTGTTTAAACATAATAATAAAGTTGGCATTATCCCGGACAAGCTGCTTAGGAACACGAGAATACGTTTGCGCCAAGTAAAAGGCATCCACATTGTTGTGACGTTCCATGCTAAAACACGATCTTATAAGGTCATGTTTCTCACACATCACATCATCAAAAATAAATATATAATTTGGTTTCACAATGTTATTTGTGCCGCTAAAAGCGTAGTAGCCAAGACCTTTGATTGATGATAAAATCTTCTTTAAATATTCATATTGTGGTTGATAGAGCGACTTTGAATAGATATAAACATTTTCGAAGCGCAGTCCCGAGGGGTGAGTAAGCAGCGAAATCATAACATTTGTTTTTCCACAGCTCGAAGGTCCTATTAATAATCCACGAATAGATGATGGTAGCCAAGGGCCATGTCTCTTAAATAATTTCTGTTCCTGTCCAGATCCAACCTTACATCGGGATTATCGACGAGAAGTTTTTGTTTAAGATTGACGATACGCATCTTAACAAAATCTATATGTTATACTGAACTTTCACGTAAACTATCATTAAGATGTCGCTCGTCAAACGAAGTAGACGGTCTCGTTTATCAAGTAAGACTGAAAGCGGTATTGTTAATTCAGTAATTAATAATTGTTAATTCAGTAATTAATAGGCTGCCGTTCGAGTTACACATTCCAGGCTATCAGTATTGTGGGCCTGGGACGAAAGCAGTAAAACGTTTGGCAAGAGGTGATCAAGGAATTAATTCGGATGTCGCATGCAAAAAACACGAATTAGCTTATTTTCGTAATACCGAAAATTTAAGTGCTCGCCACCAAGCAGATCACGAGCATGAGCAAAGCGCGTGGAAAAGAGTAAAATCTAAAGACTCTCGCGCTAGTGAAAAACCTGCAGTTATTTTTTCTGATGTGAAATAAGCAAAACCGCGCACCCTATATCAAATCCCGCAATTAATAAATAAATGCACTCCACAATTTTCTGCCGGCCGGCTTAGACGAAGATGTTCTCCACCAAAAGAACAAGCACTTTATTTCGTAGCGATTTTTAACTTTCTTAGCATGCTTTTGCAAGGCGACCTTTAAAACACACACTTTTTGGGTTCAACCTATTTCTGCTTTACTTGTACTTCTCTCTTAGTTCTACTAATTCTACTTTAGTTCTACCACGGTCTCTGTGCCGAAGTGCAATAAATACCAATTGTGAGAACAAAGAATCTAAACCAAATATAAATTCTAAAATATACAATGCGGAAAAATTTGAAATCCATTAGTACCAAACAGATCCACTACTTTAAATATTCTTACTGGCAGCCTTATAACATATATAACTGTTTATCTATAAGTAGTTTATAGTTTGTTTTTAAAACTAAAACCAACATTAAAACAACAATCGCGATGAGATTGGTAATTTTTGGGGCTGTTTGGCTCATAAAGGTTTTTCTCCCCCAATAGGATCTAAACCAGTGAAGACCAACCACACGTGACGCGTGACCTCTTCAAAGATGAATCAGTCACTTTTCGATGTTTGTTTATTTATTTTGCGCTAACTAATCTAATATATACCGCAACGGTTATTTTCAGATTTACCTAAATATAGGAAATAAACTCAGAGCAGAAAACAAACATAGGTAATTGTTATTGTTTTTTTTTAGGAATATCCGATCCTTTGCACGAACTATTTGTTACAATGATGTCAGTTCAAGGTATGGATTGGAGCCCGACACATTCAACAATATTAGCAACTATATATGGAAAAACAATATTATTATGGGATTTTCAAAGAAAAGTCTGGAAACCTCAGTCTGAAACGACGTCACCTACGGGTTCACGAAACACTGTCATTCAATTCATTGGCAGTGGAAGATGTTTATCTGTTGGAGACACAGATGGCAACGTACACGTTTTTGCTCTAGAGGACATGCCATTTCCAGCATTTTTTCAAGAAAATTTACTATTTGATGCTCTTGAGAAAAGTTTAACTACGAATCCGCTTTTATCGGAGAAAATTAAAAAGCTCAAGCGAACTACTCTGGGAAATTTTAAAATTGAAGGTTGATTTTCAAAAAATTTACTATGGAAAACGCAGAAAGCTTAAACTTGATTGACGTTAAAGTTACACTTAGAAGTTTGATAAACAGTATGCATGTTATCTTTTCATGTACAATATTTGTCTTATATAAAATAAAAATTGCCCAATCAGGGATTCTATTCACGGCCTTGATATAGGGTTGCTTGGGTTTGCTCCCGATTTTTGTGACTTAAGGTAAAAATGTCCCATTTTTTTAAAATATCACGACAAAATCGTCACAATTTCCGACCAGTCGTGCCTATAGTAGTAAGTAATAAGTTAAATAAATTTAATTTCAGATTCGTAAGTTGATACCACACCGTGTTTGTGAATAAATAATATATTTTCTCTTTTATTTTTTTGGATGGTATTAAAGACTGAATAATATATAAAACAAAAAATAGTTTTATTATAAAATGCCGAATGAGTCAAAAATTCGCCCATGAGTCCCGATTTTCAAAAATCAAGATCTGGCAACCTTACTTGATATGGTTCGTGAACAAACAGATTTTAGTAACAGAGGCAGTCACTCCTATTCTAGCCCATAGTATAGTAACAATACAATCAACATAAGATAATGCGTGAACCGACGTTGAGAAAAAATTACGTAGCATAGGCGTGCCATAAAAAGAGTAAAGTCAGCGTCAATACCTGTGTTGACGCCAGTGACGTAACAACCATAGCGCGTGTATTAATAATTTATTATTTTACGTTTGTTGTTTAATTTTTATTTTAATAACTTTTTTTTGGAATATTGTAAAGGCAGCTTCATATAGATCTCCAGCAATTTTTATTTCTGAATGGTTTTAAAAGTTTTACTCTGAATTTTCCACATTTTTATTTTTAAAAATATTTTAAAATACAGCAGTTTTAGGGCGGTAACTATAAAGTGATTTAAAACCTTTAGCTACTGAGCATATTTTTATATCATTTAACGCTGATCATGGGTCAGGTTGACCCAGGTCATTTTTTGGGGTTCAAAAGTTTTTTAAGAAAAAAAAACATATACAATTTGTTTGGAACAGGCTTATGCTTCTTTGAGCACAGACTGCCAAAACAAACTGACTGATAGTCTGATGGTCACTCAGACCCAACTGGATTGTAGTCACTAGGACTGGAACTAATTTAAGTCTTGCCACATTGGCAAGACCAGAAGAACAAAGATATTCAATAACTTCCACCAATATTAACCGCACAGGGTTCAAACTTCTAATTGTAGCCACTAGAACTGGGACTAATTTAAGTCTTGCCACATTGGTAAGACCAGAAAAACAAAGTTATTCACTAACTTCGCGAGTAATTAACCGCACAGGGTTCAAGAATTCTGTTTTATGATTGACTAAAAGTATCGACTTATGAGTCTGACTAATAGTGCCGTTTTCAATTCACTTTCCAGCCTTTATAGTGAGCATTCTCTCTCTTCTTGACACAGCTTGCGTCACTCGTTTTCTCCCTCTTGTAATTCTAGAATTTTAAAGAAATCAACCGATTAAAAAGTGTCTTCTACACCGCACACGACAAAGTAGTACCTTCAAAGTACTTGAAATTTTCCCAAAATACTTATGGGAGACAGGGGGTTGATGTTAAATAGATCATTTCAATCGTCAGAATGCAAAAGTATTAAGTAGATGATTAAAAAATGTAATTTTTAATCCAGAATGGGGTAGGGAGCGACACCTATGAATCAGTGGAAGGATCCGTCACTTCAAGCTCACGTCATTAGTTTTCAATGTCATGTAGAAGTTGACAGGGGTGCAAACGGGTAGATGTTTGATTGGGTTTGCATTGGGAAGACTTTTTGTCCTTGTTTGTTGGGCAGAGGTAGCACCTTTTTCGCTTTGGTAAAACCGACGCTGCTCACGCTTCATTTTCTGCGTAGCTCACGGTTTCCCCAAGAACGCGACTTATATCTAATTAGGAAGTTTCCTATGTCAGAAATATCGAGTAACTTCAACATCATTTAATAGTCTTTCACTTAACTTGTCAAACAAAAAAAAAATTATCTCGATATCTTCAAAATTGACGAACTTATTCAATTTCTTATTTAATAACTTCGCGCGCGGCTTTTATCGGCCGTGACGTCAAAATACAGAACTCTGTCGCCCCATGGTCGCCGGGCTAGCTGCCCGCTGCTGCTTTCGCGTGTTTACTTTAATGCATTGGATCCTGTCCGGTAAGAATAACACTAAAGATTAAACGGGCGCCTATTCCGCTGTTGACGGCGTTGTGTATTTTGACGTCATCGAGCCTCAGTCAACGTGAGAGTAGCATCTCAGACTTTGAAGGACGATAACTTTTTTATATCTACAGATAATTAAAAACAAAAAATATATATGTTTTTTAAATTTTTAGGACTATTTATTAAGAGAAAATGAAAAAAATGGAAACTTCCTAATTTTAAACTTTTTTGTAATCTGGAATTATTATATCTGAAACAATTAAATAAAGTGATTATTGTTACTATATAATTATTTATTTATAATTACTACCTTTGAGGTTCTACTAGCTGATATGCCAGTTCATCAATGGAATCAAACCTGTCAACTTCCTTGGCATTTTTGAAACTTCGATAAATGATGTAGCTGTTTACGGATGATATATTTAATATTGCATAAAACAGAGCCTTTGGCCAGCGTCGGGTTTTTCGATTACTTGAATATAACGAACATTTCTGGTCCAGAGAATCGACTCCACCCCTGGTACTGTTATAAAAGCAATGATTTCAGGTTTTCCAGACTCTAAATCTTGTTTTTTATCATGATGTAGAGAAGAGATCAATATTACAGCCCTCTTTTCCTTTGGAACGTGGGACATGAGTGGTTTATCCTTGGTAAAGCCGTAGCATACATCTCCAACGGGCCGGACTTTTGTTGGCAAAAACTGAACAGGGATTTCTTTTGTGTTTTTACAAAGAGTGTCAATATATGTAAAGCCGCGTTTTTTAAGCTCTTCAACCAACTCGTTAGAAGAAAACCAAGAATCCCCAGTACGTTTCTATTCGACCCTTCCAGTGGTTTTACAAGGCGAATCACTGATTTTGTAGGAATGGCCAGCTTTTTCTGTTCCATAAACAAAATAAAATCATCACTGCCTTTCCAACAGTAAACGTAAGCATTATACAAATAGCCACTCCTGGCATCTGTGAGACATTGCACTTTCAGTCCAGCGCCGGCTCAAAGGGGGGGGGGGGGGGATTTTATTCTATTTTTTTAACCGGCTTCACGAGGAGGTTATCAATTTGAGCCGTCTGTGTCATTATAATCATCATTATTTTTTTATATACGTTCACGCATAATTCTTGAACGGATTAACCGATAATTCTTTTTCGTTTTGTATATGTGTTCTTGCGAATAGTCCCCTTTTAAGGGTTTATTTCCGAAGCGAGTGGAAACTTAAAAAACTGCGAAAAACTAAAAAAAACTCTTGAAATCGACAATTTTTGCGTGTGTACTTCGGAATGGCAGAACCGATTTTATTTTGGACTTCTGGTGCCCGTTAACAGTGGATGTATTGACCTAATTTAATACACTGGGTTTTTTTATATTTTTGATAATATTTAATAACATTTTGAAATTATTAACATACAGAAATAAAAAGTACTTGTAATGCCATTTTTGATGATGATGAACAGCACGCCACCAGCAACACTGCGGTCCCTTGTAGCATTAAAATTACACTTCCGCTGCCGCGAAATTTAAAAGTCAATGTTCCTTGCGACATCTATGAGACAAGTCAAAAACTTTAAGTGGTTAATGTTTATACAGCCGGAAAGTTAAAGCTTGCTGTGTACACGACATACCGCCGCCCTTGAAAGCTCGTACTTTCAACCATAAATCGAAGTTATATTTCATATCGATCGGCAATACACTAATTTTAGTCAATGCCCGTTTGTAACATCCATCACATGTTTTAACAGTCACAACTCGAACAACACCATCGTCACCAGGATGCGTTTGTTCCACTCGACCAATCTTCCAAGACATCGGAGGCATGTTATTTTCCCTTAACAACACAAGACTACCCTTGAGTGGTATTACACCTTCCTGACGTTACCATTTTGTTCTTTCTTGTAAAGTCTGCAAATAATCCTTGGACCACTTGGACCACCCTGTATAACAGTGAATAATTTTAAACAAATTGCAAGCGATTAATGTACCAAGGATATGTAACGTTTTATGGAATATTTGGTTTTTCCATACCTCTTTCATTTTTTTTTTAAATGGCCGGACTGTGAGCATTTTTTCAACTTTAACCGTGTCCCATTCCCTTACTATAAGTTTTAGACCCAATAAAACCTATATCAAAATGATCGTAACGAACAGGAGCATCAATTGGAACAATTATATACAGGGTGTCCCGTTTAAAAAAATCGCCATGAGTTTTTCGAACCACCCTGTATTATGGCTATAATTTTAAAACATAGCGTGTTTGACTATCGATAATATCCAAAAAAAATTTTTTTCGAAATTCCTCACCGTTTACTCACAATCGTCCATCCCATCTTGGTTGCACCACCCTGTATGTTTACACATTAATATAAATAAAGACCCTTCTAGTTACCCATATGTAGGGTGACTGACTTTAACTTTAAGTTTAATAAATATAGCAGCATATTTTAGTTGACGTTTATACTTGGAGAGATTTAAAATAATGCAAAAACAAACATTTCTAAAGGATTTGACAAAAATCCGAGGCTAGGGCTCTCTTGAAAAGTTTAAAATTTTCGTCAATGTACCAAATATACATAGCACCATATTTTAGTTCACTTTTATACTTAAAATAAAATATAAAAATATATACATAAAAAATTTGACAAAAATCTGAGGCTACGGGGTCGTTTCGAAAGTTTGAAATTTTCGTCGTTTTACAAAATATAGCAGCATAGTCTAGTTCACGTTTATACTTTGTGGAGAGATTTAGAATAATCCAAAAACAACCATTTTTAAAGGACTTGGTAAAAATCATAGGCTACGGGGTCTCGTGGAAAGTTTAAAATTTTCGTCATTTTGCTAAATATACGTAGCGCCATATTCTAGTTCACGTTTATACTTGGTGGAGAGATTTGATATACGGCAAAAAATAATAGGTATACATAATGGATGTGACAAAATGTGAGGCTACTCTTCGAAAGATATAAATGTTCGCCATTTTATTAAATATAGCAGCATGGTTTAGTTCACGTTTATACTTGGTGGAGAGTTTAAAATAAGGCAAAAAATAACACGTAAAGGATTTCTCGGAAAACGTTATTCTTGCTAAGAGTTGCTATATGTCCTTAAACTATAAGACCGACTGCCAAAAGTTGAAAAAAAAAGGATATACGAGGAAGATGCAAATTTTTGAAAGTAGTGCAAGAGTCAAGTACCTTCATTTCTCCATTTATTTAAAATATTTATTTAAACTTGTTTAGAATTAAAGGTTATGTCCCGAGTAGTTATCTACACGCTATTCTGCGACACTTCGATGGCATGTACCATCCGCAGTCTGAAAGCCACGTGTTTCTTCGGCGAAGAAGTGCTGAAAAAATCTCCGAAAATTTTGAAAATTCCGCAAGAAGTGCTGAAATTGTCTGAAGGATTGGTTTCTGGTGCCGAAGAAGTGGTCGACAATGACTCAATTGACCGGAGGCTGTTGGCCAGAAGGGCCTTAGATCGAAAAATCAGCGAAAATCCCCGAAAATCGTTGAAAATAGGTGAAGAAGTGCTGAAAGTGGTCGAAGGGTCGGTTTCTGGTGCCGAAGAAGTGATTGTCAATGACGTAATTGACCGGAGGCTGTTGGTCAAAAGGGCGTTAGACCGAAAAATCAGCGAAAACCCCCCCGAAAATGGCCGAAATTGGCCGAAGAGTCTCTCGGTTTCTTGTGTGTGCTGAAGAAGTGATTTTCAATGACGTAATTGACCAGAGGCTGCTGCTGCTGCAGTTGGCCAGAAGGGCCTTAGTGTGTTTCGGTGTGTTTTGATTGGTTGAGTTCATAGACACGTGACGTGACGTAGCGATCGTCGTTTTTCGGTCGAAGAATCTCTCGGTTTCTTGTGTGTGTGTGTGTGCTGAAGAAGTGATTGTCGACAATGACGTAATTGACCAGAGGCTGCTGTTGACCAGAAGGGCCTTAGTGTGTGTGTTTCGGTGTGTTTTGATTGGTTGAATTCATAGTCACGTGATGTAGCGATCGTCGTCGTCGTCGTCGTCGAAGAAGTAGTTGTTTTCAATGACGCAATTGACCAGAGGTTGCTGTCTGCCTGTTTACCTGTATTTTTCGTCTTGAGAGTTTACCTGAGTTCTTGTATATGTATGATATTATTGTCAATGACACAGTTTACCAGAGGCTGCTGCTGTCGGCCAAAAGGGCCTTAATGAGATGTTGTTTGTTTTTGCGCCAAAAAAGCGTTTTTTTTTTCACTCCCCTGTACCTCCTGTGTTCACCGTACTTGGGTGACACTTCGTTTCGAACCTACCTAAATACCTACATACCTACCTACCTTTACCTATTACCTACTTACTCTTCTAATTTTTGAACCAAGTTTTTTTTGCTGCTGCACAGCTATTAATTAATATAATAATTTATTTCATATTATGTCGTATGCATTTGAAATAGTATATTGTACAACGAGCATGGAATGACATGCATTTCCTACGAGTATGACGTTTGCAGCACGATGCCGCAGGCGAGTGCTGCAAATCATACGAGTAGGAAATGGTCATTCCATGCGAGTTTTACACTATACTTTTTCTACGAATGTTACTGTTAATAAAATGGGATTAGTAATATTTTTCTTTTTAAGATGTCAAAAAATGTCAATGAAATTATAAAGATTTTGACGCGGCACCGGTCAACGCCACCTTTGTAAAAAATACCCGTGCACAATGGGAACTTTGTAGTTCAATCACCATGGTGATTGAAGCACAATGAAAATGTGTAAAACACAATGCACCATGTTCCGAAATTACTATTGAACATACAATAAAGGTTTTTATTAACATTCGTAGAAAAAAAGTTTTTCTACCCAAGGCGAGAATCGAACCCGCACACACCATGTGTATAAATTTCGTATTATATACGTTTCCCAACTATAGAACCCAGTACGCCACGCTACCGAGTTAAATAACTAAACATTGAAAATGATATGTTAAGTGATTTCGAATGTGACGTAGTAGGTATGTTTTATGTATTTTAGGTTGATAATATCCGAATAGTTTGGAGTAGAAAAAACAATCGATTGATTTCCGTCTTTTTCTATTGCATTAAGTTCGTAGGTAGGATTGATGTGGGTGAAAACACGCTTAGAGTGAGCTAGACAAACTTAGTGTGTATGTGTGCATTTACATTGGTTGGTATTCAATTGGAAGATTTTTTTTTCGGTGCTACCATTCATTTTATCGCTGTTCGGAGGTCATGGTTGAGTCAAATCCCGCATATTATCAGCCCAATAACGCAAAACAAAACGAATCTCTTTTGCATGTCGAACGAAAATATTTTATTTAATAATTAGAATAAGCTACCCGGTATAGGAAAAGTAGGTAATTTCAATAAAATAGGATTTAAAACATATTATAAAGTCGAAAATCGAAGCATTTAAAAGGTCAGAATGCGGTCAATAATGCGCTTATCGCTAGAATTTACTAACAACAAAACGAATCAATTTTAGAAGTCTTGGGAATATATTTTATTTGAGAAATAGCAAGCTGCAATGTTTAAATATGAGTGTCCGTTCGGAGGTCATGGCTATGTCAAATCCGGGCTATTTTTAGAACTAACACCAAACAAAACGAACCGATTTTGCATTGCCTAGTGAAATATTTTATATAATAATAATAAGCTGCAGTATAGTAAAATTAAGTAATTTTAATAAATACGATTTAAAACATAATTCGAAAATCCTTATTCCTATCTTTCGGCAAAGTTCAAAAATGGGTCCAAATTGTCTCGATAAATAGAATTTACTAAAAACAAAACGAATCAATTTACATGTTTAGTCAATATATTTTATTTGGGAAATAACAAGCTGCAACTTTTAAATATGAATACCCAGCCTTTTTACGACATTTGTGTTTTAAAAAAAATATTTTTGGGGGTAAACCAAAAAAAAAATAATAAAAAATACATACACACAAAAGATAAAAAATCTGTAATTCCATGCACCTATAAGACATAAGAAAATAAACTGAAGCATTTTCATTAGTTTAAAACTGTCGCTTGACCAGTAAGCATCAACAAAAAAAATCATGGTTCCAAAGCAGATTTTTCTATCTTGCGTTTTAACTTATATAAGCAGCACTATTGTTTCTGTGACTGCTAATAAACAGCCAAATGTATGTAGTAAATACATTGAAGAATACGAATATTTAAGTATTGACTATCATACCTTGTATAACACAACTCTAAATTTGTATACAGAATGCACTAAACAACTTGATAACTATATGGATTTATATGACAACGAATTAGCAGTTAACGATATATGCATGGAAAAATTTCAAGAATATGAAGATATTAACAAAAATTTAACCGATTCCGTAAATTATACAAAATATGTGAATTTACTGAAAGAAAATCTTAAGCTGGAATCAGAAGTACATTTACTCACAACTAATTTAACGGAAAAACTGCAAAATTGTGAAGAAAAAAATATAGTAGGGCATTCCCTTATAGGAGAATATAAAGAAGAAATATCAGTTTTAAAAAATAATATGTCATTCCTAACGTTAGAAATATATAAAACTGGTAGTAACTTAGAACAATGTCAACGGGAGCTGCAACTGCAATTTAAGGAGAAAAGTAAAATCTTTGCCAATATTAACGACTGTATAGAAAGAGAAGAGACCCTTCAAGAACAAAAAAATAAATATGTTATTAGGTTAAGCACATGTAGAAAAAACAATAGTAAGTTAAAGGAAAAACGTCATAAATAAAAATAAGCGCTTATAGAAAAGTGTGTTTTATTTAGTTATTTTCTACCCACAATGTATTAAAATTGAAGGCAACTGTAGATTTTTCAAATTAGTGCAAAAAGTCAACAGCTATCTCTGAAATAATTAAAACAAATGTTAAACATTTACTTAAGTAATTAATTATACATATATAAAACGCTCGATTTCAGCCCAATGTCATTAAAATTCTCTCTCTCAAAACAAAAAAAATATCAAAACAAGTTTATAAATATAAAGTATTAGCGTTTAGATTCGAAAAAATAGTTTTTCAGTTGACATCATTAAGAAATTTAATAGTTGTTAAAAGCTGTTTTTCTAACTTCACAAGAAACGCGCTGTCTAAGTGCCTAATAATATAATAAATAATGTTCCATGAAATCAAAACAATTTTAAAGATTCGCTAATTTATTTAATATAAAATTACAAGGGGCGCTTTAAAATGATAACATTTTAAAGGGTCATTAAAATAAATAGTTTATTGTTTAAAGTAGACGGGACTGTGTGTGTGTGTGTGTGTGTGTGTGTGTGAGAGAGAGAGAGAGAGAGAGACGAAGCTTATTTTTCTATTTGTGTACACTTTAAATAGGCCACGTTGTAATAAAAATATTCGCGAATTAAGAACACAGTTCGACAAACTTCGTTTTAAAAAACTTTTTATTTTGACAAAAAGGGCACAACTTAAAAGTAACTTAACTATGAACACCAATATGAACAGCAATTAGCTTTGACACAATATCAATGTTACCGATTTTATTAATCAAGTAGTTTATATATAATTATTATTCCTAACTCAGCAGTTATATATGTGTAATCATTAGTTTGGGGTTATTACTCCTCCACCCTTAGATTCTTCAACGTCCTCGTTGACAAGTTTTTCCAGAAGCTTCACTGGGACTGCTTCCACACGGCTATGTTTTTGCCAAAAATATATCACTAAGGCTAGAATACAGATAAATATAACTGATAAGATAATAAAGCTGATACTATGAGATGACTGTTGGGAAGTAAATTCCTGAAAGTTTAGGGGCTCCATCAGATCTTCTTGAATCTTCTTCGGGTCCTCTAAGTGTCGAATTTGTAGGTTTATAGAAAAATTGGTGTCCTGTACCTTTATAATTTCGGGAAGGACCATTGAAATATTATTTATAGCCAAGGAATATTTGTGTTGATTTATTATTACGTCACACTGGCTTTGTATGAGGTAACAGTCTTGAAGAGTAGCCTTTTGAAACTGAAAGCAATTTTCATAAATTGTTTCAGGAGATTTGGTGCAGAAGAGTAAGGCGTTTTTGTACGTGAGTGTATGCACTTGATAATTGTTTTGAACAATGGCATACTGACAGTTTTTGGGTAAGGGACAGCTGTTGGCAATCGGGTCAGAACAGATCCATTTTGAGTTGACTTCTTTGCACTGGTTGTACCATAATGTGTCGCAGTAAAACCTACTAGGTCCTATTAATATTTTTGATTCGTTGTTTGGTATAGGATATACAATTTTTAAATTACATACATTTTGCTCAAAAATGGGTATTTTTATTACTAAAATTGCCATTTCTCTTAGAATTAAAAGACCGGTTTTACATATTAAGGTTAATTCAGATAAATGTTTTACAGACCATAGTGCGTTTTTAGGATAATGCACTTCCAAATATTGCCAAATTTCTTCTATTTCTTTTATACTTAAAATTTCTAAATCCAATGTTTCTAGGTGGGCGAAAGAAAGGATGCGTAATATTTTTTCTAAGAACTGATTTAAGTTAATAATTTGCATATATTGGTTTTGCAGTGTAAGCATTGTATTTATTTCATTATTTAGCACTTATAGTTCCGAGCGAATGTTTTTCGAATTTTAATTTATATAATTTAAAGTAGTTTCGAATTTATTCATAATATTTCCTGCAAATGAGCTTAGATCATTAATTTTATGCATAGAATTTATTTCATTATTTTTTAAAATTTGCAAATTTTGGGTAATTGATTCTAAATCATTATTGTCTAGGTTGCCGGTTATAAACTTGATGCCACTTCCGAGGAAGTTTAATAACCCTCGTTTGTTGCGACTCAGTCTACTGATTTCGCAAAAATTTAGTTTTGTATAAGTATCATATGTTTTATTTAAGGCTATAGAAACATGATCAAATTGAGTCATAATTAAAGTATTGTTTTGTTTTCTTACCATATGATTTGTAATTTTAACATTGCCGAGTAATTGGGATAATGTTAACCTAATTATAGAAATATTAAAGGGAATGTATGTTGTATGATAATGACTTATAACTAAGGAAGTAGAGATTTCTTCTGAATAATAGCCATTGTTAGGTAACTTGTGTGCCAGAAGGGCCTGGTTCAGCGGGGTCCGCAGGGCCAGTATCAGGAGGCTGAAAAGAAATAGGGTTTTTCCTAAGTCTCTTGATTTTTCTCATATGCATAGTAATAGGTTTTTGCTTAGAAACCCCTGTTATTTTATTCTTATTGGTACTTGTTACCTTGGTAGGTATAAACTGGGGGTTCATTTTATTTCTAAGTGTGTTTTTTCGATATACTGTTTGGTCTGGTTTAATTTCAGGGGGCTGTTCAATATTTTTATTTTGTTTCTGGGTATTTTGGGTTTGTTTTTCATAGGTATTTTTGTAAATGTTCTCAAGAAATGGTAATACCTCGTTTTTGCGTCTTTCGTTATATTGTTCAAAAATCGTTAAGTCATTATTTAAATTGGGTTCGTTGAGATAAGGTCCATATAAGATAGAAAATGAAGAATGGCCTGTGGTTGAGTGTATACTTTGATTATAAATTAATACAGCGGAAGTCATTAGATTTTGGGGGGTTTCGTCTGGGTTTTGCATTTTAAGAGTGCGTAATTTTTCTAATAATGTAGAATGTAATCTTTCTACTGGGCTGTTAGAAGAAGAATTTGCAGGAGTAGTATAATGTACTTCTACGCAAAATAATTGGCAAAATTCTTTAAAGAGGTTGTTTTGAAACTCTTTTCCTTGGTCTACGACTATTCTCTGAGGGGTGTTATGATGTGAGAAATAATGTCTCAGTTTGCTTAAGACAGTGACTGCATTTTTATCAGATACGAAGTAAGCTTGGGCATATTTTGAGAATGAATCTATAATTGTTAAAAATTGGCAGTTAGAAAATTGAAAGATGTCTAGGTGAAGTGTTTTTGATTTTTCTAGTGGCGTTAAGTGGTCTAGTCTTAGCTGTTTTTCTGGGTCAAATTTTTGTGAGGTAGGTCGTGAAGGATCGATGATGTCAAATTGATCTTGGGGGATGACTTTTACTCTTTGGTGAAAGTTTATGTTCACATTAGGGGTAGGATTTGGAATTTTACACAAACCATCTTTTATTTCAACTAGACTATCAGGTATTATATGGTCGTTAATTGTAAACGAAGGTAAAATAGCTATACCATTTTCATAATTGACTGGTATGATAAGAGAATTGTTATTTAAATTTTGAATGGGCCTAGTTAGTGGTTTATTATAGGCAAGAGAAAAAGGTATTTTAATATTTTGAAGTGTAATTGTTTTATTTTCATAATCTATAAGTGCGTTTAGATTTCTAAGATCCTTAGTGCCTATTAGGGCGTCGAAATCGTTATGCCAGTTTAAAATTCTCATTTTAAAACAATATTTTACTCCTAGTTCTTCTAAGAGGGAAATACTAAGATTTTTATTTTCCTTGTAAGTATTTTTGCATGCTGTTACCTCGAATGGTTCGATAAAAATGTTTTCTGAGTAAAATTCGGCTAATTTTGGCGAAATTATAGAATCTGAGGCACCTGAATCGATAAGTATTGTCATTTGTTTGTGCGGTAAATAGAAGTAGGGTAGTTCGATTTGTTGGGCGATATTATTTAAGTTGATGGTATGTTCGAGGCAGTTTCCTGAAAATTTTCAGTTCCTTGTAAATTTTCGGAATTTTCTTGTGATAACATCGGACCAGGAATCAAGTAATCTTGATTTTCATGAGAAAATTCGGAATATTCGTTATGGGCGAAAGTATCCAAATTTTGAGAATTATTATAGGAGTAGTGGGGCATTGATTCTTGATAAGCTTCAGGGGGGTGTTCTACGATATAAGATTCGCCACAATAGGGATCATTGTAAGTTTCTACATTGGACAATTCTTGCGAGTAGAAATTTCTGGGACCTGTAGCTTGAAAGAAATTTTGGGGTCTATAAGGTAGTCTTTGCTGAGTCATTCTGGAAGGACCAGCAGTACAGAGAGACATAGGGGTTGTTGGTTCTAACCTGAGAGGTCTGTTTTGGTATTGCGGTGCAAACACATTTTTGGGTTTACCAAAAACTTGGGCGTTTGTCGGGTAATTTCTTTGTACTGGTCTAGGTTGTATAGATATCGGCTGGTTAACAGTACGTTGTGGTTGTTTTTGAGGGAAGGCCATTGGTAAGGGTTGTGATGGTCTTACAGGGGTTTTTTGAGTTACTTGATTATTGACGTTATACATATGATGAGATTGCAATGTTGAATTATTCGTAAAATTAACTTGTGATTCTATCATATCATAATTTAAAACATGTTTATAGGCGTAATCAAGTGTATAAGGCCGTTGTAACATTAGCATTGTTTTTAACGTTAACGGAGAATTGGCAGTTAAAATCAATACTGATGTTTGTTGAACTTGACTAATTAATATTCTCTTTGCTCCCTCGTCTTGAATTTCGCATTGAATTTTTGAAAATATTCTTTGCATAAAACTTTTAAGCCTATCTACGAACTGTAAAATACCTTCATTTTTATTAATTTTAAAATATTGCAATTGTTGTATGAGTATTTGATATGTAATAGGATCGCCAAATTTTTGTCTTAGCGCTTCTCTTATTGTAATCCAAGACGTTAAGTCTGGCCTAGAGAGTAAAAAGTCGCGGGCACTTTCAGATAATTTTGATTTTATGGCAGCAATAACCACCTTTTTCTGGTCTTCACTCGTGTTATTATATAGGTCATGAAATTCATCTATTGCTAAAATAAAATTTTCTAAATGATTTTGGATACCAGAGAAAGTTGGCAAAAGAGAAGTGTGAAATCTTAAGTTTTCCATCTTGGAATTATTATTATCTAAATTATCGGTCTCGATAGAATTTAAATTTAAAGAACTAATTAAATTTACTAGTTCGTCTTGAGAATTTGCGTCTTCACTTGGAAGATTTAAATTGTCAGTGCTTAATCCTAAAGAAGCCCTATTTTTTACCAAAATGTTTCTTAAACGTTCAGAAGGGTTTGACATTAAAAAATGTAAAATGGCAATTCAGCAATAACTTATGTGATATATGTAGGCATTAATTTTATATTGCACCTCGTATCGGTAGAGTACCAAAAAAAAGGGTACCGTGGATTCTCGACTAAAGAATCAGTATGTTTTCGGTACTCAAGGCATTTGTTTATATTAACAACCTGATTCTAGTAAATAGATATAGTTCGTAGTAAATATCGGAGTTTTATTTAAATACTACCGAATATATTACAGTGGCGACGAGGAGTTTGCTCTTTTAGTGAATTGTGCGGAGTTTCAAATTAAACTCTCGGTACTAAAAGTGAAAACCCACATTAATTAATTAAACACAATTTTTTTTTATAAAATGGCAGCCGAAAATGTCGGACACCTTCGTGAGTTTGACCCAGTCAACTCGGATTGGGCCATTTACAAAAGACGGCTTGACAATTACTTTACCGCAAATGAGATTACCGGTGATGGTCGGAAAAGAGCAAATTTGCTAAACTTATTAAGCGAAGATGCGTACCAGTTAGTGCGCGATTTATGTCTGCCTACAGAACCGGAGGACAAAACTTACGCTAATTTAGTGGCTAAAATTTCGGGTCATTTTAAGCCCGTCCTCACGGTTTTTGCGGGGCGCTATAAGTTCTATAATGCTCGTAAAGTCGCGAGTGAATCCGCCAGAGACTGGGCTGCTAGACTTAGAAATCTAGCAGCTTCCTGTGATTTTGAGTCTACTCAATTTTTACAAAACGTACTTCGTGATGTGTTCATCGTCGGTTATGATAAAGGCCCGGTACAGGATCGTTTATTAGAGGAAAAAAGAGAAGTTAAGTTGGAAGATGCAGTGGGAATTGCAGTAGCTAAATCTGCATCCCATATTGATGATACGTCAGTTGGTTTGGTAAAGGTGGAGCAGGAAATTAATTTTGCACAGGCCTCTCACAAAAATAAGGGGGCACTATGTCAAGCTGCAGGAACGGCATCTCGTGGATGGCAGCAGGGTGGAACCAGCGGGGGCAGGCAATCAGCGCCAGGCCCATCACGTATCAATCAGGCATGCTACGTTTGTGGTAGAGGGAACCACACAGCAGATAAGTGTTCATTTAGAGACTGTTTTTGTCATATTTGTCAAAAGAAAGGCCACTTGGCGCCAGTATGTCCAAAAAAGCGTATTAAAAAGTTTAATACATTTGTGAACACACATAATTATTTAGAAGCCGACGAATATCCCCTTTACAACTTAGAATTCAATAATAACTCCATTTTAATAAATTTAAAAATAGAAGATATTGAATTTACCTTTACTCTTGATACCGGTTCAAGTTTTTGTGTTATTTCAGAGCGTTTTTATTGGACATATTTTAAAAACAAAATGTTAAACGAAACAAATAAATGTTTTACTTTATATAATGGTGAACAAATTGTGCCAATAGGCTTCATCACATGCAAAGTAGATTTTGAAAATAAGGAACAAAATTTAAATTTTTATGTTATTAAAAATGCATCTGGACCCCCGTTGTTAGGACGCGATTTTTTTAATCAGTTCAATCTTAATATTACTAACTTAAATTTTTTGGAAGCTTCAAAGGACGTAAATTTAGTTATTAAAAAATATAGTTCTGTTTTCGCCCAGGGTCTGGGTAAATTTAACAAGGGTTGTATATCGATAAAACTAAAAGCTAATGACATAACTCCCAAGTTTTTCCGAGCAAGGCCGTTACCATTTGCGATGAAACAAAAAGTAGAAAATGAGTTAGACCGTCTTCAGGAGTTGGGAGTGATTGAACCAGTGAATTACAGCCCTTGGGGGACGCCAGTTGTTCCCGTTTTAAAGAAAGATGGTTCCGTAAGGCTTTGCGGGGATTTTAAGATCACCTTAAACCCATTTATAGAGGTGGATCAATACCCACTACCCCGCATAAATGAGTTATTTGCAACGTTACAGGGGGGTGTACATTTTACAAAACTAGATCTTTCTAATGCCTATCAACAGATTTGTTTAGATTCCCAATCTAAGGTGTTGTGTACCATTACCACCCACAAGGGTTTGTATCAGTATAATAGGGCACCTTTTGGAATTGCTAGTATTCCCGCCAAATTTCAAAAGCTCATGGAGTCCCTGTTGTTAGGTATTGAAGGGGTTATTGTCTTTTTAGACGACATATTTATCACGGCAGAAAACCGCGAAAAACACCTTCAGAGGTTAGGTAAAGTTCTAGGGGTTTTACAAGACGCGAACCTTAAATTGTCTTTAGATAAATGCAAATTTTTTGTTCCTGAAATATCATATCTAGGATTTGTTATAAATAAGGAGGGATTGCATACTGCCAGTGAAAAAATAACGGCAGTCCAAAATGCACCAAAACCAAGCAATGTTACCCAGCTTAAATCTTTTATTGGATTAATAAATTACTATGGACAATTTGTCCCTAATTTATCAACAATTTTGTATCCATTTTACAATTTATTAAAAAAGGAAGTTAAATGGTACTGGTCACCAGATTGTGACAAGGCATTCAAGAAAATAAAAGAACTGCTCACTTCAGCACCCATTTTGGTACATTATAATCCTTCTTTTCCAGTGATTCTTAGCTGTGACGCTAGCGATTACGGAATTTCTGGATTAATTGCGCATGTGCTTCCAGATGGCCAAGAGAAACCTATTGCTTATGCCTCACGAACTCTGTGATTCTGAAAGAAAGATGAGTCAGATAGAGAAAGAGGGATTGGCTATAATTTTTTCCCTCTGTAAGTTCAATCAATATTTGTACGGTCGTAAATTTACCTTGTTGACAGACCACAAGGCATTAACCACAATTTTTCATCCTCAGAAGGGGATACCCCAATTCTCCGCAAATCGATTGCGTCGTTGGGCACTTATTTTGTCTAACTATCAGTATGATATTAAATTTGTAAAGTCTAAAAAAAATTACGCAGATTGCTTGTCGCGTTTACCAGTTAAAACTCGCGAAGAGGAATGGGAAAACGTGGATATTAACTATGTTAATTATTTTTCGGAAAATAAAGACTTCCCCATAAATTTCGAATTAGTTAAAATGGAAACGCAAAAAGATGAAACCCTATTATGTGTAAAAAAATATTTACTTACCGGGTGGCCAACAAAAGTTCTCGAAAATATGAAACCGTTCTATAGAGTTAGAAATGAACTCAGCATTGAGTCAGAATGCATTTTGTGGAACAACCGGATAATTATTCCAGGGACGTTACAATCCAGTATTTTAGAAAGTTTGCACGTGTCACATTTGGGCGTGGTTAAGATGAAAAGCTTAGCTCGTTCATATATTTGGTGGCCAGGGCTAGATCGAGATATTGAAAATATTTGTCGAACATGCGAAAGTTGTTTATTAAACAAGAAAACTCCGGATAAGGCAGTTCTTGAAACATGGCCTTATCCTGATGAAGTTTGGGATAGAATTCACCTCGATTTTATGGGCCCCTTTTTAGGTAAACAATATTTAATATTATTAGATGCGCACTCCAAGTGGCTGGAGGTATTCCCTGTAAATTCACTTACCTCCAAATCAACCATCAATATATTAAGGGCAAGTTTTGCCAGATTTGGCTTGCCAAGACGCATTGTCACTGACAATGCTACCACATTTTGCTCGCGAGAATTTCATGAATTCTTATCTCGAAATAATATTAGACATATTACTTCACCCCCTTTTCATCCTTCTTCAAACGGCGCTGCCGAAAACGCCGTAAAAACGGTTAAAAATGCACTTCTAAACGCCTTGGGCAATAAAAAGCATAGTATTGATGATTTAAATAAGGTTTTATGTAATTTCCTGTTTGATTTTAGAAATACAATTCATTGCACCACAGGGGTTAGTCCTGCTACCTTAATGTTTGGACGTAATCTAAGGACCAGGTTTGATAACCTCTTACCAAACACAAATTTAAAAATTAATACTGATTTAAAAGGTCGGGTTCTGACACAACAAAAAAAACAAAAATTTTATCATGGGGGAAAAAGAAGTTTAGATTTTTATATTGGTGAGTGCGTAACAGTAAAAGATTATCGTAATGTTAGAAATCCGACATGGATTAAAGCAATGGTTGTTAAGAAAATTGGCAAATCCACTTATTTAGTAAAAATTCCGGATTTAAATGACGTGATGTGGAAAAGACATTTAAATCAAATAAAAAAATTGAAATGCAACAAATCTTTTTTTGATTCAAATTACGAACAGCCAGAAATTTCAGAAAACATTGAAACAGTGGATTTGACAATTTCCCCAGTCAATAATCAAAGTGAAAATAGTGAAGCCAATAGTGAAATTGTGCGGCGGCCAAAAAGAAATGTAAGACCGGTGGAACGTTTGGTGTACACTTAAATAATGTGTGTATAATTTTTTTTGTAGGAGGGAGGTGTGATATATGTAGGCATTAATTTTATATTGCACCTCGTATCGGTAGAGTACCAAAAAAAAGGGTACCGTGGATTCTCGACTAAAGAATCAGTATGTTTTCGGTACTCAAGGCATTTGTTTATATTAACAACCTGATTCTAGTAAATAGATATAGTTCGTAGTAAATATCGGAGTTTTATTTAAATACTACCGAATATATTACAACTTAAAATACAATCAAGGATGAATCCATAAAGCTTATACTGCAGAGGTTCACAACCAAAGGAGTCCCTATAGAGGCGTGGCTGAATGGCTCTTCTTCTGTTTGCTGAACTGGTCGAATCGGAAAGGCAGGAACTGGGTTGGCAGCGTCTCTGACAACACGGTAGACGACGGTTAGCTTCACCACTTTCTTACTTTTCCAAGAATAGAACACTTCGTCACTTCACGAAGGGCCGATGGACCGGAGCTTGAAGGGTTCTAGGTTCGGATAGTGCACGAAGATTTAAAAATCACTTCCACACAACGGTATACCGATAAAGGGCAGAATCACACTATCCTGTTCGCAGCGCCAATTAAGAACACAGTTCGACAAACTTCGTTTTAAAAAACTTTTTATTTTGACAAAAAGGGCACAACTTAAAAGTAACTTAACTATGAACACCAATATGAACAGCAATTAGCTTTGACACAATATCAATGTTACCGATTTTATTAATCAAGTAGTTTATATATAATTATTATTCCTAACTCAGCAGTCATATATGTGTAATCATTAGTTTGGGGTTATTACTCGCGAAAAAGTTCGAAAATTAAAAACGATATTTCAGATGCACCTCGTAACAGTAAATTTTACTGATGATCAATGAGCATGCAGTTGCAACACAAAAGTTGTACTTTAACTTGTGTGACGTTGCAAAGTTTAGCTTGAGAACCATAAAATTTCTTCATATCTTTAACGAGTCATAATTAATGTTGCATAACAACAACAAAGTGATAACTTTATCGGTCTAACCTGATAGACGAATCGTAACTTGTATAAACACTTTTTGTTGTTATTAATTAAAATAATATAGCAATATTTATAATTTATATAATTAATAGAAAATTGATTATACGGGGGTGATCTGCAAAATTTTGGAATCTTACTTCATTTTTTACAACTGAACGTTTTTATTTTTCCACTAGTCGAAAGATCTGTTCAGTCTTTACCAAACAACCAAATTTCATCCGCCCCATTCGTACCGTTAGGGCACTAACGTGATTGGTCTGTAGTCATGTTAGTAGTGGAGATTTTTGAAAAATTTTTTCATCAATCAAAAGATGTTTTTGAGCTCTGCCAAACATCCAAATATTCTCTACACCATTCTTGCCGTTAGGGCACTAAAAGGAATGACTTATTTTCAAAAAATTAAAATATTTTTATTTCAGATTGAAACTAAGAATAGAGACATGAAACTTGAGATGTATCTTGGGCGGTTAATAAATGTACTTTTTCCTGTAATTTAACTTTTCCTACCTCCCTTGATGGGGTGACGTTGGAGAGTTAAGGACAAAAATTTGAAATGTAACCCTATGTCGTGTGATACCTCATTTTATGGGTCTTCAAAAAATAAACATTTTACCACAAACCTGATGTCTATATCTTAATTCGTTTTAAATGACAAGCTTTAAATAAAACACATAAATTTTGTTATAAAAATGTTTTTTTAATTTTTTTCTTATCCATTACATTACATTATCTTTTAATATCCAACTATTATGTTTACTATCAAATCCTAACCATTTGACAAACACTTTATTACCTTTACTTTTTAACACTTTTTCAACTAAATAAACGTCAGGATATTTAACTTTTTGTAATTGTGGTTCATAAAAACCGCCCTTAATATCTTGTCCATTTACATCTTGTAATAAATAGGTGGTAGGATTTGTTAGTTGGACTTTTTTAATACTAAAAATTTCTGTTGACCAATTCGACTGATATTTCTTATCGAAAACACCACGTATTTTAGAAATTCTCACATGATCGTCAATTTTAAATTTTGGTTTATATACCAACTTGATATGACTATAAACGGTTTGAAGTAAATATTTTTCATGTTTTTTAGTTACTTCAGAAGGTTTCATACCAATAGTTCTATGTTTTTTATTATTGTATTTGTTAATAATATCCGGTAGCAAATTATACCACCTATATGAACCAGTTACATTTAATTCTTTCCAAATCATACTTTTAAGTGTTCTAATTACACGTTCAACAATAGAAGCCTTTTTTTCACTATAAGTATAATAATGTTTAATTTTGTATTTTTTTAAAAGTCGTTGAAACTCCTTTGAGAGGAACTCGGAACCTTGATCTGATTGAAGGAGTTTTGGTGGAGTTGAACCCTGAAAAACTTGTTCCATTACTTCAGCTACTTCTTTCCCAGTTTTTGTTTTAAGTGGATAGGCCCAAAGGTATTTAGAAAAGCAATTTATAGCCACCAAAATATATCTATAGCCATTATTTTCTTTTGCATAGGGACCAATTTCACAAAGATCAACTTGATAAAGATCATAAAGACCCTTAATTATTACACGACGTCTATTAAAATTGATTCTTGCAGGCCTGTGTATTTCGTCAACCACATGTCTTTTTATATCAGTTATAAAATTTGTCATTTTTTTTTCTTCTAATTTTGCTATTATTAAATAAACGCAGTGGCTATATGTCCGCCGGCGGAAGGTTACAATTAGGCTTAGAATTCCGCCGCACGGCGGACTCATGCAAGTAATAAGAACTTATCCGCCGTAAAAATTATATTGCGGCGGAACGCAATGGTTGATAATTCATTTTCCGCCGTTCGGCGGATTTTACTGCATAGTAGCTAAGATCCGCCGACAAAATTTTGGCAAGCTTTATAATTTATATATCTACAGTCGGGAGATAAATTATTCGTCCACCTATAAAATTTTTAAAAAATTTTGATAAAATTAAAACTACTTAAGTAACGCATGGCTTAATGCCCTTCCGTCCTCTTCTATAGGAAATCTACTTGACAATAATTCTTTCAGAATTTCAGTTTCTTTAAGACTTTGTCTGCCTGTGTCTGGTGAACACACCTGCATTTGTAGCGAATCTGCTGATATTTATGGCTCCCATGGGCTAAGCTGCAAAAGAAGTGCAGGACGTGCATCGAGACATAGACAAATTAATGACATTCTTAAGCGTGCTCTAGTTTCTGCAGAATGTCCTGCTAAACTTGAACCTGCTGGAATATATAGGAATGATGGTAAACGAGTAGACGGAATGACATTAATTCCATGGAAAAGAGGTAAACAACTTTTATGGGACGCCACCTGCAGCCATACTCTAGCAAAATCATATTTGGATAAAACATCAAAATCTTTTGGTTCTGCTGCTCTTATTTCGGAAAACAAAAAACACGTCAAATATAAAGATCTGAAAGACAGATTTTATTTCGTTCCATTTGCTGTTGAGACACTGGGCCCTTGGGGTGAGGAAGCTAAGAGACTTGTTTCTGAAATAAATTTAAGAATTTTTCCTGAACAATCTCGAGGTTTTCTCACCCAAAGAATAAGCCTGGCTATCCAGCGAGGAAACGCGGCGTCAGTGATGGGTACCCTTAAGGAGGATTCTGGTCTTGACGAAATATGGGATATTTAGGTAAAAATTATGTCGATATCTTTTTCTTTTTTCTAGTTTTAGTTTTCTTTTTGATTTATATTATTAATAATTATAATAGTTTATCTATAGATGAATAAAGGTACTTTAAAGATGTCTTAAAAAGAAATGTATTAAATAAAATGTCGTACTTGTAAAAACTACTTAAGTTGATTTGCTTTTCATTACAAAAATAAAAACAACTACTCATGTACTAAAAACTGTAATATAAAGTCCAACCTAGACAATGCCTTTCAAAGATATAATTAATAATAAAACATAATTTCCTAAAAACCAAGGGAGAAAAATTATTCGTCCACCAACATTTTTTTTCGAAATTCGTCCAAACATGCCAAAACTAATAACGTGTGGGGTACCCTTTTTATTTTATAATTTGTTGTAACCTGTTAGGCATTGACTCTACCAGTTTTATAACAAAACCTACCAATTTTTGATCACACTTCTTGACATCTTGCTTTTAACGCCTCTTTGTTGGAAATTTTATGTTCTTTCACCCTTTCTTTGGGTTCCCACCATAGATGTTCATTCAGGTTAACGTCTAGGGATTGCGGTGGCGTTTCCAAACTCTTGGTACGCTATACAGTATCCACTCTTTAACGATCCACCGCTCTATGCTTTGGATGTTGTCTTGTTAAAATAAGAAATTGTCTCCAATTCACATTTTCTCAGCGCGTTGTCTTAAATTCTTTTCTAAAATGTCCATGTATTGCAGACGAACCGATCCATAGTTTCGTCAATAAAATGGAGCTGGCCCACTCCATGCCATGACATACGCCCCCAGATTAGAACGGAATCCCATCCGTGCTTTACCGTTGGAATTAAATTTTTAGGTTTGTAGACTTCCCCGCGCTTTCTGTACACCAAAACCTTTTTTTATTTTACCAAACAACTCAATTTTTATTTCGTCAGTATATATCATGTTTTCACAGTACTCAGTATTTTTGTCAAAATGTCTCTGAGCAAACTCGAGATGCTTCTTCTTATTTTTCTTATTTACAAATGGTATCGTCCGACCACCTCGTGCCTGTATAGTGTATACCCTGGTTTCTTAACTAATTTCTTATTATTGTTACATGGATATCCTTTTTGTAATCACTGGCTTAACTTTTCACTGTATCAGTCGCAGTAGTTTGCGGATTTTTATTAACTTTTCTTAGTATTTCTTGTTTATCTCGAAAAGTCAGTACTTAGTCTTCCTCTCCCTGACAAGGTTTTTGTTGTATGGATTGTTTCATATTTTTTTATAATATATTCAACTGTTGACCGGCTTCTTCCAACAATTTTTCTTATGTTTCTTTGAGATCTTCCTTCTTGATATAATTTTATTATCAAATGTCTGATTTCTTGAGGTACTTCTGATGATTTGCGAGAAATTTTGAAAATTTGCTGTATTCTTTAGACCACGGAGTCTCAAACTGCTATTAGAAATAATTTAGAATCTATAATTAGGAATTTTTTATCACTATAAGAACAGATAAATACATTCTATATACCTACATCTTTAATTTTTTTTGGAAGTGGACGAATAATTTCGCTCGCCGATATTTTATCAAATTATCTTCCTTTTGTGTTTTTTGTCCAACGGATTCTGATAAATATGAAGAGTTATTGGCATTTTCATTTCTCGGGAAAAGAGATATCTGTTAACTTAGGTATTTGTAAAATTTTACTAAATTTAATGTAGAAGTTTTATCTATATCTTTGAAAAACTACAAGCGGACGAATAATAAATCTCCCGACTGGGTAAGATGTACTCGTATTTAGGTAGGTTTACAAAATTCTTAAGTAATCAATAAATAATAATGTTTGTCAGGTAGTAATAACACACACATGCAATACAATGCCGGCGGTATCTCATATACAAAGCAATAATTCCGCCGGCCGGCGGATTAATTACCATTCCATTAAATTGTCCGCCGGTAAAAATATTATATTTACGAGCCGCGGCGGAAAAGTGTTATTTTCTAAAGACTTCCGCCGCTTGGCGGAATGTTCCTGTATTACAGCTAAATTTCGCCGAAACATAACCTATAACTTTCACTCTACATTGTAAAAGCACGTGTGTAGTTGTATTATATTTGGTTACCTAAAAAATGGAAAAAGATATAAGACTTGGAGAAGTTTTCGAGTCCTATGAAGAATTTGTTGAAGTACTAAATAGATACTGTGATAAAAAATATGTATCATTTTATAAACGAGAGGCTAGAACTATCTCGGGAGCAAAGAAGAAAACCGATCGAAATATAAACCCTAAATTAAAATATTACCAATTGAAGTATGCTTGTATTAAAGGCGGTAAAAAGTTTAAGTCGTCCGGAAGCGGAAAGCGAAATACTAGGTAAGTCTGTAAACAATAAAATTGTAAGCAATAATTGTAGGTACCTAATACATTTGGAGATCAAATAATTAATCAGTCGAGGAAAAAAATAACTGAATTTTAAAAGTGTAAACTTTTTTGATTCTGCAGCCGTGCCAACTTAATATTATTATATATGTAATTTATTTTTAGCACATACAAAGATGGCTGCAATGCTCATATTACGTTAAGAGCATCCCAGTGTGGTACAAAGTTGCAAATAATTAGCACTGAAACTAACCACAATCATCAAATTAGCAAGGTAATTTCATCGCAAATTTTGTGTGCTTCTATTATTTACTGCGTTCAATTTTAGCAATTGTATGATCATTTACCACAGCGACGACGTCTTCCAGAGGATATAAAGACAGAAATAATTCAGCTAGCCAATTTGAAGACTCAACGGAAACAAATAAAGTGTTACGTAGAAGAAAAATGTAATAAAATTGTCCTTTTGAAAGACATTCACAACATGGCCAAAAAATCTAAAAAATCGGAAGCACCAGACATGACACTGATCAGTAGCATTGAAAAACTACAAATTAAGTATGGTAAGTTAGGTCTTATACGGGGTTTTCATAAATAATTGTAATAAGTAGTGGCATTTGTTAAAGTATGTTTATCAGGGGCGCCGAGTTTCGGAAATCCCAATGGGGGCAAACGTTAGAGAATTGGTTGTAATTGACTTCCTGTGTTTGAGATTTTTCAATGGGGGTGTATGTTTGAGATTTTCCAATGGGGGCACGCGCCCCGCGCCCCTGATTTTAGTAATGCGAGATAACAAAGGCCACTATACTCACTACGACCCTGCGGAATTTACAGAAACCCTGTACTTATTCACTTATATTTTGATGTTGAGTCGATATAATTTTAGGGGCCGACTGTCACCTTTTAAGCGATGAAGAGAATAAGTTCAAAGCGTTGTTGTTTCAGACTAAAATGATGAAACACTATATGTCAGTTTATCCAGAATTTATCTGTATTGATACTACATTCAAGTTGTTAGATATTAGAACGCCAGTGTTGTTAATTATAAACGAAGATGGTAATGGACTTTCCGAAATCGTAGCAGTAGGCATACTAGTAGAAGAAAATACTGATACCATGCAGTGGTTATTGTCTACATTTAAAGATACCAATCCAAGATGGAGAGAAGTAAAGTCGATAATGGCCGACAAAGATCTAAATGAAAGGCGATTACTGAAGGAAAATTTCCCCAATTCAAATGTTCTAATATGCATTTTCCATGTAATGAAGACTTTCAACAGAGAAATATCGACAAATAAATTAGGTATAACGGTATCCCAACGACAAACAGCTTTAGACATTTTACAGAAAATGGTATATTCTCGTGATTCAGCCACATATAATACTTTATATGAAGATTTGTTAAAGAATTGTCCACTAACGGTTATTGAATATTTTAACAAAAATTGGCATAATATTAAAGATGAATGGACTCTTGGTCCAAAATTTCAACAGGCCAACATTTTGAATACCACAAATAATAGACTAGAATCCCTTAATGGAAAAATAAAGTCATTAGTTGAAAGATACAGCTCACTACCTGATTTTATTGATGATTTTTTTAAACTGATTATGGTTATGAACGATGAGCGAGACCATAAAGCTGCTAATTTCATGTACAAAGTTCCTGTAAGCTTCTACGAAAATGATAGTACACTTCATAAATATTTCAAATTTTTAACCACTTACGCCTTCGAGTTTATCAAGAAAGAGTTTTTAAAGAGAAACAATAGCTCAAATTCCAATTATGAAACTACAACTCAGTCTTGTAATTGTGGATCTTATACTTCGATGCTTTTACCTTGCAAGCATATTTTTAGAAAGCGTGAAGAACTTGATTTGGATACATACGATGAAACTTTATGCAATGAACGTTGGACGAGAAAACACTATTACTCTAATCAGCGATTATTTATAACAAATAATTCACTAAATGAACAAGATTGTGATCTGTTACAGCCTGCAGGTAACAGCCACACTGTTGTAAAAGCTCCTATTTTGTTAAATCAACATCAGAAATTTAGTAAAGCATGGACGTTATTAAAATCGCTAGCTAGCCTAGTTTCCGAAGAAGGTAGCGCGAGGTATCATGCTAAACTAAGGCAGTTAATTCAGTTAAAAAGAGCATGGGAAAATGACAAAGATGTAACAATAGTGGAACAGGACAAAGACACTGAAACCATCACTAATGGAACACAGGCTGATGCAAATATCGATGCTATAGGTTTACTGGACGAGAAAACATTAGCTGACACCCTTGAAATAGTTGACAATGAAAGTTCGGTCAACCAAAACAACTTGATAAGTACTGATTTAGTTTTGGACAATATACCATTTATAAACACCATTAATGATCTAGAAAATGTTGTCGACTGTGAGATTGATATCGGATCGGATGTACTGATGACTGAAAACAGCTCGATACCTAGGCCAGAAAACAGGCTCAGCAACGACTTAGACAACACTCTCAAAATGGACAAGAAGGTACTCAATGTAGCCAATGTGATTTTACCTATTACAACAAGAAAGAGAGGTAGGCCCAAAGGTCGTAATAATACTGTTATTGGTTTATCAAAAAAAAAAAAAAAGAAAGAAGGATAGTTGGAAAACTGGCACATTCAAAACCAACGAAAATACTGAAGAACCAGAATAAAATTATTTAAAAAAATTGTGTAATACTTAAAATTACATACATGTATTATGTTTATTTTGTATTAAATAAATATTATTTACAATGTAGCCCTGAAGGTGAGTAAAAAATTATTTTTCTTGCATGTGTGTGTTATTATTACCACCTGACAAACATTATTATTTATTGATTACTTAAGAATTTTGTAAACCTACCTACGTACCAGTACATCTTATAGATATATAAATTATAAAGCTTTTTGTCGGCGGATCTTAGCTACTATGCAGTAAAATCCGCCGAAAGGCGGAAAATGAATTATCAACCATTGCGTTCCGCCGCACTATAATTTTTACGGCGGATAAGTTCTTATTATTTGCATGAGTCCGCCGTGCGGCGGAATTCTAAGCCTAACTGTAACCTTCCGCCGGCGGACATATAGCCACTGCGTTAAACGCATTATTCAATTAAATTTGCTTCTCGTAGTTCTTCAACAATTGAATTAATTTCGTTTGTGTGACCCGTAATGCCAGCAGTTTGAGAAGCAAGTAATAATTTAAGTCTTTCAACCAGCTCATTTGGATCATCCCAATACACGTAATCCGTAGAGTTATTGGAAACTTCCATCAACATTCCGTAACCTTGTCTAGATTCTGTCTCCTCCTTCTCCGATTCAGACTCCGTGGGATTTTTCGTTTTTTTCATTAAGGGTTCAATAATTTTTTTAAATTTTGAATTTTTACTTGTAATGAAATCCGAATTAGAATTAAAGTGTCTTTTTACGGCATTTGTTTTAAATAAAATATTTGCATAATTTTTTGCATCGTCTTTTGTATGCACAGCGGGAACGTTTCGATTAAAAAGTAAACCATAGAGCCCCTTAGTGCCTCTAAATTTCTTTCCAGCAATTATTAGGTCAGGTCCATCAAAATCAATCCTTTTCTTTCCAATTGAAAACTGCTCAATGACTTTATCAAATTTTACCCGAAATGTACCATCTGAACTATCACTAGTAGGATCTTTAATAAATTTTTTAATATATTTTAGGGGAAGAGCATGGTATTGATTATAATAGTCAGCAAATGATTTTCCCTTATGGTTTCGTTAAGTTCACGTTCATAGTTTTTTGTTTTTCCATCTCTTCTTGCTGTAAATCTTCCTCAACTCCTTTAAATATTAATTTTCGAAACTCATCAGGTTTTTTAACTATTGTGGTAAATAATTTCCTTTTCATGCGTGGTGCTGTTACAGGTGTTTGTCTATTAGTTCCCTTTGGTGTAAAATCGATAGGAGTAGAAGTTGAAGCAACCGGTTCAGATGCTATGGATTTATCGTCATAATTACCCAGATCTTGGTCTTCATCTTCATTCTCATCATCCCCGATAGAAGAGCTGTTATCAGAGAATTCTCTTTTTAGTTCTTCCTTTTCTGCCAACTTCAAATTGGGTATAAAGGTGTCGTTTTTATTATTTGATGTTTCCAATTTATTTTCAATGTTTTGTAGATGTTTTGTTATTGGTTGGAATAGACTTTCGTGCGCTATTTGACCATGCTTAAGAACGTTTAATTTATTTTTAATGTCTTTTCTCTTGTTAATAAGCCTTTTTTTAATGTTTTTTTCAGTTATTACATGTCGTCTTCTCTTCGGAACCATGATGTTGTATGAAGTTACATAAACAGGCTTTCAACAACTAATACTAAATTAAGCTTATTTCAGACATATATTATACTTATCAAAGCAGTATCGATATCTGCCATCATTTAGGTTATTGTCCTTAAAAACTGATAAGAATCCAAAAGGTTCTTTCCAGCAGTAGGAGCAGATATCTTTAAAATTTTCAAATGACATATCTGTACCAACATGATCGGCATAGATGTGTCGTAAATTTAAATCATCCTGTTTTAAAAGTATTAATACATTAGCATTGTCTCGTATTAAATGCTTTGGAATTTTCGCATATGTCTGAGAAAGATAGAAACAGTCAATATTGTTATGACGACCAATACTGAAGTATTCGCGAATAATGTTCTGTTTATCACACGCAACGTCATCAAAGATAAAAATTGAATTTGCTCTTGCTTCGGAGGGATTCATTATCGATTCGCTGTTACTGAAAGCGTAATATCCAATCCCCCTGATGGGTTTTAACAATTTTTCCAAATAGGTATATTTAGGTTGGTATAAAGATTTTGAGTAGAGATATACATTTGCAAACATAAACCCATTAGGATGTTCAAGTAAACTGACCATTATATTCGTTTTTCCAGAATTTGACGGGCCACTCAGAATACATCGTATAGTTGACGGAAATAATTTACTATGTTTAAATTTTTTCGTTTTGGCTATGTCATGATTTTCTACTTTCAGTGTTGTTTTTTGCTTTACAACCTTCTTCATTTTGAGATAGATTAAAAATGGCTATAAAAGGAAGGAATTGCTAACTATATAATTAGTTTACGTTTACAACTTCTAGTAATAATATTAAAAATAATAATAATAATAATAATAATAATAATAATAATAATAATGAAATACTATGTAAATCAAAAAGAGTTTACAGGAGACAGTCTTTTAAACACCATGATCAATAAACTTCCGTTTGAATTACATTTACCTGGATATAATTTTTGTGGACCAGGAACCAAATTGCAACAACGCTTAGAACGTGGCGATAATGGTATTAATGCATTGGATGAAGCTTGTAAGGAACATGACATTGCATATTCAAATTCAAAGGAATTGTCTGATCGTCATCAAGCTGACAAAATTCTTCTTAAACATGCGTTAAGTAGAGTTAGTGCAGGAGATACACCATGGATGGAAAAAGTAATGGCCGCAGGAGTTTCTGCTGCTATGCATGGTAAATTGAAATTAGGTATGGGTAGTAGCAGCAGTGGTGTTAAGGAAATAAATAACTTAAAATTTCCATTTCAAAGAAGTCAGTCTGCAAGTAAAAGACAACGGTTTAATATTGCCAATCAAAGTTCAAATATAATGCAGAAAAGTATAAAAGTTATGCAGAATTACATTACAAAAATGGAAGCTTTAGTAGAAAAACTGAATGTTCCAAACAATAAAAAGCCTCAAAAGTTGGTTGTTAAATGCAAAAAAATTGACAGAAAACGAAATGGAAAAAACGATGAAAATGAGCGTGTTGATAATTATCATGAAAGAAAAATTAAGGAAAAAATGGCCTTTAATTCTACTAGAACAACACCACCTATGAAAAAGAGAAAACTAGACTTCAATGACGATGATGATGATGATGATGATGATGATGATGATGGTTATTTCAGTGCCAAGAGAACGAAAATTGATCAAGAATTATTAAACTCTCACCGTCAAGCTGCTGACAAACCTACAAGAAAACGTAAATTTAACCTTACCACCAGTAATTGCAATAACATTGACATAAGCTCCCCAATATCAGGTGGAGTTAAGCGAAAACATAACGATGATAATGATGATGATGATAATTTTTCTGATGATAAGAACAGTTTTTTACTTAAAAGACGTAAAATCTAATTATTCATATATAGCTGAAAACTTGACTTTAAAGTGTTAGTATTTAAGTAGTGTTATAAAAGACTAGTCATATAATGGCAGCAACAACAACAACAACAACAACAACAGCAACACTAACGTTAACTGGCAGACGGAAAAAAACAAAAAATGGTGAAACAAAGAAACATGGTCGTCGTCGTCGTCGTCGTATTAATAAAAGACAACAGAAGCGTCAACAACAATGTGGAAAAAAAACCAAAAGTAAACAAGGCAGAACAAAGTGTTCAAGTTTCCAGTCTGTCACTAAAAAAATCAAAAACGATATGTTAAAACAACAACCGAAGACATTTGATAGTGCCCTCAATATTGCCCTAAAAACTATTAAAAATGAAAACGGTAAACTTAAATCACCACCAAGGGTCATTCCAATACCGAAAACGGGGAATTTTACCTCTGATACCGATATTTGCAGCTCTTAGTGCCCTGGGGGCCTTAAGTGGTGGGGTTGCAGGAATCGCAAAAGCGGTCAACGATGCACGAAATGCAAAACAACAACTTGTGGAAAATCAGCGGCACAATAAAACCATAGAAGCTATAGCAATGGGAAAAGGACTTTATTTGCGACCCTACAAAACTGGTTTGGGTCTTTTTTTCAGCCCGCGTACCAAGTTAAAAAATTACCGTTAGTATTACCTAAAAATGCTCTATCTAATCTAGATATTGAAATCTACGTGAAGAAACTAAAAATACCATATTTTCGCGGGGTTTTTATGAAAGACCGTTTACCAAGAAAAATTCGTAAAAATGAATCTGGAATAATTAATCTGGATAATTATGTAGGACGTGGAACTCATTGGACGGCTTACAAAAAATATGCAAAAAACATATATTATTTTGATAGTTTTAGCAATCTGACACCACCTTTGGAAACGCAACAATATTTTCATTCTGACGGACCCTGTCACATATTTTACAATCATACATCATAAAAATGTTGATGGGTTTTGGAGAAGACTTTCATAAAATAATCATGAATCTGCGACAAGAATTAATACTTATAAGGAGCAATTCAGATTTTAATAGCATTATCCAGTTAGCAGATAAAAAGGAAAATTATAAAGTGACGTTAAGCAAAATGCCACACGTTACGGTGGGTGACAGTCCGAAATTGCGACTCCTGAAACAATTTGAAAGCAATAGAGATCTAACCGTTGCGTTTAGAAGTTGGGAACTACATGAATATCCACAACTACAACAAGCAAAAAATCACACGTGGGCCGTGAAGAAGTCAAATTTATTGGAAAAACCGCGATGGATCATTTTTTCTCTACAAACTGATAAGAAAAATAATATAGAAAAAAACATGAGTTGTTTTAATCATTGTAATTTAACCAACTTGAAAGTCTATTTAAATTCTGACGTATTCCCATATGATAATTTAAATTTGGACTTTGATAACAACAAATTTTCACTTCTCTATGAAATGTATGCGCAATTTCAAAAGTCCTACTACTATAAGCATACCAGTGAACCTTGTCTAAACCCTATAAAATTCAAAACTGACTCGCCATTAGTTATTATCGATTGTTCGCGGCAAGGTGAAGATATCCTTAAAGGTGGAGCTGTTGATATTCGCATAGAATTTGAAACAAACAAAACTATTCCAGTTAATACTACAGCTTATTGTCTAATTTTACACGATCGTCTAGTCAAATACAACCCCCTTACCAGTACAGTTAAAGTTTTTTAATTAAAAAACAAAATGTGTATTGTTGATGTACAAGGTTTCCAGTACAAAGATACTTATTTTATATGTAAAGAAATTGCACTAATAAATATAGAAAATGGTAAAGTGCTTCATCGTCATATTAATCTACCACATGGTACACAATGGGTGATTAAGCCCCTTTACAATCACATTGAATGGCTAACAAAGAATTTACATGGACTTTCCTGGGACAACAATGAAGATTCAAATAATAATAATAATAATAATAATAATAATAATAACTTACCTTTTGAAAGTATTGCACTATTTTTAAGCAAGATAATTAAACCTCATGACAAGGTGTTTGTTAAAGGTTTACAGAAAAAAATATGGTTAGGTAAACTAATTCCTAATAAAATTGTTGATTTACTAGAAATAGGTTGCGTTAATTTAGCTAAACTTAAATTATTAAACATAGGAAATTTTCATTGTAAAAATCATATCTATAACGATTTACTTTGTGCTAGAGAAAATGTATTTTTATTAAGATATTGGTATATAAATAAAACTATTTAAAAATGTATTTTTCCGTTTTATTTTTCCCCCAAAAAATGATCTACATTTAAATAATAATAATACAATTTACTATAACATGTAAAAGTTAAAAAATTATATACACATAAATCTTTCCTTATAAATTAAATTTCGATGATGTATATCTAATATTTTGCAAATTATGTCTTCACTTTGTTGGATTCTTCTTTCAAATCGAAGTCTGTCTGCTAGGTGTTGTAAAAAGTCGCTTTTTCGAGCTGCTGTGTATGCATAATTCCATACTACTAATAAATGCACTATGTTTTTTGCTTCGCTAAATTTCACTGACTTCTTCATTTTTATGTACCAGAATAAGTGATATTATTAATTTCTTGGGTTATTTCTCCTATTTCCCTTCTTTTCTTGACCATCAAAAAAATGTGAAGGCACATGCTTCGAACCATCAAGCCATATAAAATGTTGATGTGTTACACAGGCTAGACATGGTTCGCCACGTGGTACATCTGATTCTCCCTTACATTTAGGACACTTATATCTTGTTGGAACAGGCATGTTTTTTTCTCGTGCTTCTAAGTCAAACTAATTTTTTCTTTTTAATCCTTTTATACGTACCTAGCCACCTGAAAAACTCCTCCCACCGGTCGGGGAAACAACATTAAAAGGAGAATTACTTGCAAAGTTTGTAGAGCTTGAAAATGCAGAAATGGACATTGATAAAATTGTACTTTTTTTTATAATTAAGAAACGTGAAATAAAACACAATATTTAAAGTTGTCTTGGTGTATTTTCTACAACAGTTTGCATTCATCTAATATTTTCTTTACAAAAAGCATAATGTATATAATATATAATACTTATAAAAAATCATTTTTTAGAAATTGCAGCTTATTATTTCTCAAATAAAATATATTCGCAAGACATGTAGATTGATTCGTTTTGTTTTGAGTTAATTCTATTAATAGATTCAAAATTGACCCAATTCTGACCTCTCCGAAAGATAAAATGTTTCGATTTTCGACTTATGTTTTAAATTCCATTTTATTAAAATTACTTAATTTTACTATACTGATGCTTATTATTATTATTAGTTCGTTTTGTTTTGAGTTAATTCCATTAATAGATACAAAATTGACCCAATTCTGACCTCTCCGAAAGATAAAATGTTTCGATTTTCGACTTATGTTTTAAATTCTATTTGATTAAAATTACTTAATTTTACTATACTGCAGCTTATTATTATTAAATAAAATATTTCACTAGGCAATGCAAAATATATTCGTTTTGTTTTGAGTTATTGCTGATAATAGACGGGGATTTAACCCAGCCATGGCCTCTGAACAGCGATAAAATAAAAATAGTTTTTTTTGTTTGGTTTTGACGACTTATGTTTTCAAAATATATTTTACATTTTTATCTACATGTCATTCTTCGGTGTTTTTTTTTTTTTTGACGCAAAAACAAACAACATCTCATTAAGGCCCTTTTGGCCGACAGCAGCAGCCTCTGGTAAACTGTGTCATTGACAATAATATCATACATATACAAGAACTCAGGTAAACTCTCAAGACGAAAAATACAGGTAAACAGGCAGACAGCAACCTCTGGTCAATTGCGTCATTGAAAACAACTACTTCTTCGACGACGACGACGACGACGACGATCGCTACATCACGTGACTATGAATTCAACCAATCAAAACACACCGAAACACACACACTAAGGCCCTTCTGGTAAACAGCAGCCTCTGGTCAATTACGTCATTGTCGACAATCACTTCTTCAGCACACACACACACACAAGAAACCGAGAGATTCTTCGACCGAAAAACGACGATCGCTACGTCACGTCACGTGTCTATGAACTCAACCAATCAAAACACACCGAAACACACTAAGGCCCTTCTGGCCAACTGCAGCAGCAGCCTCTGGTCAATTACGTCATTGAAAATCACTTCTTCAGCACACACAAGAAACCGAGAGACTCTTCGGCCAATTTCGGCCATTTTCGGGGGGGTTTCGCTGATTTTTCGGTCTAACGCCCTTCTGACCAACAGCCTCCGGTCAATTACGTCATTGACAATCACTTCTTCGGCACCAGAAACCGACTCTTCGACCACTTTCAGCACTTCTTCACCTATTTTCAACGATTTTCGGGGATTTTCGCTGATTTTTCGATCTAAGGCCCTTCTGGCCAACAGCCTCCGGTCAATTGAGTCATTGTCGACCACTTCTTCGGCACCATAAACCAATCCTTCAGACAATTTCAGCACTTCTTGCGGAATTTTCAAAATTTTCGGAGATTTTTTCAGCACTTCTTCACCGAAGAAACACGTGGCTTTCAGACTGCGGATGGTACATGCCATCGAAGTGCCGCAGAATAGCGTGTAGATAACTACTGTCCCGATATGAAGTTATGGCCTTCTGTGTCAAAAATAAAAATAAAACTTATATTTTTATCTTACCCTGTATAAATGCAGAAAAGCAAATTTGTTTAAAAGGCTTCTTTGGATGTTTACTCTTGGGAAATTGCTCAACTTCTAGACGCTTTTAAGTTTCTTTAAACCACCCAGAGATAATAAAATATTGTTTTTTTTTGGAGAAATTAGAAAATTATTTTTACACAATGTTCAATGTTTCTTTAATTTACTATAAAAATGTCGGATATATTTATTTATTATAAATATCGCGTGTGCCACGACAACTTATTATATGTGCAATATGCGCATGGAATTTCAGGGGATGTACTTTGGTGTCTACATTTGGGCCCATCCACTTGTAAGAATATATCTTTAATAGTAAAGCTACAACTACATATATAACATCAAAGACCGGGTTTCAATATTACATGCCTCAAAAATCGGGGTAGGACTCAGGTAACAGATAGAGAAGGTAAATTAAAGTAATATTATATTTTGTCAGGTTGTATTATGAATTATTGCCCCTGAAAAATAATAATCTTTTTTTTAACCAAAACAAACCAACTTCCCAAAAGGATAAGACTGCAAATTATGAAATTCTATTGTTACGTATTTATTGCTGAGGTTAATGGAATTTTGTTCATTTTTATGAAAAAAAAAATATTTCTTTTTAGAGTCCCTATTCTCCCCATATTATCTCCCCCTCTTTAAATTTGTAATGTCCATGTAATATTATGTTTCCTGACCTTAATATCCCCAAAAATGATATCTTGGTTACCATTTTGGATAAATTTATAGCCGCTTCTCCCCCACACTTTAATTTTCTTAACATGAATTACACAAAATTAGATTTTCGGACCTCAATAACCCCATAGTCTTGTCAAACATATTTTTAATTTTTTCTGTGTACAGTGTCATTCCAACGGAGTCCGCACCTGGAATGTAATATTCGAATCCGGTCTCTAATTCTGAACGAACTGTAAAAAAAATAAGCTAGTTTACCCTTACGCTACTTTTAAAAATTTGCATTTTCCTCGTATATCCCATTTTTGGTTCGACTTTTAGAAATTAATAATAAAAAAGTTCACCATATGAAGCGCGAATTATGCCGGTTACTGTACAGTACAGCGTGAAATAGTAAAGCGAAAACTGATAGTTTTGCTACAACTGTAGGACATAGCCACAGAATAATATTGTATACGGAAACCGAGCCGAAAATGTTACGTGTAATATTGCCCCCACATCTTGTTATTACAAGGTAGGGAACATGGTTAGTAGTCGCTATATATTACCATAAGAATTACTACTTAGTTAAAAATGTTATTGATAGTCTAAAAGATGATGCTGTGAGTGTAAAAAAGTAAAGAAGTTATAAGTAGAAACCGGATTCAAATATTACATTCCAGGAACGGACTCCGTTGGCAAGAGAATATACACAGATATAATAAAATAAAATAATAAAAATATTTTTGAGAAGACTAGCCATATCATATTTTAAACTAAAGTAAGGAAGAACTATAAATTTTATTTGGTTAACGTCTATTACCTATCCTGTAAATCCAAGGTGGTTTGTTTTTGCAAATCAGAAACAAATAGGTATTAAACATTCAAAGTGCTTAGCACACACATCTCTTAGAAAAATAACGCAATGTTGATAAAGGGCAAATAAAATTCTTACGGGGTTGTGAAAAAAAGAAAAAATATTACGGTTAGGTTATAGCAAAGACTGTAAAGAATATAGACGAACACTGGCATGCACCGATATGGGATGGAATAAATTCATTAAAAAATCAGGTAATTATTTTTCAGGTAAGTGCTCGCACACGTCAATTTTTATTTTTAGTTGCACATTTTTTAAACTAATTTTAATGTATACAGGATGGCTGAAAAAGGCAAGGCGTACGTCTACTTTATTTTTTAAAATAGAACACCTTGTATATTTTTACATTTTCGGATTCTACGGTCGATTTTAGACATATTCTACGTAACATACCCTGTACCCACATTATTTAGTTTCTGGGATATTGATAGCTAAAAATTGTCATTTTGCTTTGCTTGACAGGCTTTAACATCCAAACGGGGAATCTTAGAGCAAAATGGCTTACATGCCCCTATCTTAGTTTTTTATTGCCTACAGACAAATGGTGACCTCCGATTTAACCGGAAGTAATAAATTGTCCGATTTTTGGTCACTTTCGGTTAAAACGGAAGTTTCTGTAGACAATAAAAACTAAGATAGGGACATGTAAGCCGTTTTGCTCTAAGATGTTAAAGCCTGTCAAAGGGAAAAAAATGCCAATTTTTAGCTGTCAATATCTCAAAAACTAATTATTTTTTGCCTTATTTCACATCTCTTCACCAAGTATAAACATGAACTAAAATGGTGCTATGTATATTTAGTAAAATGATGAACATTTTAAACTTTCCACGAGACCCTGTAGCCTCTGATTTTTATCAAATCCTTTATAAATGGCTGTTTTTGCATTATTCTAAATCTCTCCACAAGGTATGAACGTGAACTAGACTATGCTGCTATATATAGTAAAATTACGAAAATTTCACACTTTTGAAGCGACCCTGTAGCCTCAGATTTTTGTCGAATCCTTTATGTATATTATTTTTTGCCTTATATTAAATCTCTCCACCAAGTATAAACGTAAACTAAAATATAGTGCTATGTATATTTGGTAAATTGACAAAATTTTAAACTTTCTGTGTTTTATTATTTAAGGGTGTAAAGTCGTGTAAACAAATGAAGGAAAGAAAAATTTTGAAAAATAATTTGAAAGGGAATTAAATTTAAAAACATGAAAAGAAATTCTCGAAAATGAATTCGCAACACAAAAGGGCAATAATTAAAATAAGTTACGTTCGCGTTTGAAGAATGTTTAAAAGATTTATTGAGACAGGAAAATATTAGTAAATTTTTTTTTAAGCAGTAATAGGTAGTTGGATTGAAAATTTAATAAAGAACTTGAAATATTAGGGAAGGGTTAAAAGTTATTCGAAAATAATTCAGTTGAAAAATATTGACACACCTAAGCGGCCATAATTTAATTCATAAAAATAATTTATAAAATAATTATAAAGTTAACTCACATAATTAGAAAAATTAATCCTTTATTGTAAAGAAAAGTTTCACTTGTTATGAAGAAAATATTTCACTTAACACCAACACCCGCAAAAACTTTTCTAAGTGCCGAACCCGGGTATTGCCCTTAATTCGGCCGAACATTACAAGAACTTGAAGTAAACTGGCCGGTGGCACTGATACTCTCAACGAGGAAGATTCACCCCATTCGGAAAGACTCCTCCCCTAATTGTTCTATTATAACAGTGAAATTATGCGCTGTTTAATTTGATTGGTCCAACAAAAAGAACGATACGCGATGGCATTTGAGCATATGCAACTGGGGAAAACAAGGGTTATTAAATATAGCGAAATAAATTTATAGCCCTGTCATGAAGGCGCGCGCTAATAAATGTCATTAGATAAAGCAGAAAGCAATAAAAGCGTCGTAAATAACCGACAAATACCGATCTTTTCATTCATTTGCCGACTAAAATAGGGTCGCCCACGTAGATTTTCCTAGAATGCGAAGGTGGAGACACGATTTATGGGGTTGTAAATAAAATGTTGTCACATTAATTCTGCGAAAAAGCTGTAAAAGGGGAAAAATTTATGGGAATTTTCCCTATATAAGCGGAAAAGCTCCGGCTAGAAAATCAGTATAGTGTACGTACTCGAAGATGTAAGATCGTTACTCTGCCCAAATTCAGTCCGAAGTTTCTGTCCACGGGAAAGTTCAAAAGTCTGGAATCAATAGTACGGTGTTAGTCGGAAGTTTTGGAGCGCGCCGAAATTTTTCTTGATTAAAATTGCGATAAATTAAAAAGTGAACAAGTAAGTGCGTTGAACCCAAGAGATTGTCTTGGCGTATTGAAAAGTTTGTGAAAATTGAAAAAATTGTGAAAATTTGAAAAATTGTGCAAAAGTGTACTTTTGGGTGGCTCCCAACCGTACTTGTGGAAATAAAAGTGTATTTGATCCAGAATTTTGTGTTTTACTGTTGGGGAACAGGGAAACATAGTAAATAAGTAATAAATTTATTTAAAGTCAAAAATCATAGAAAAAATTGAAGTTAGTGAATAAAACCTCTGCAGTAAGTACAATATTATTAGGTAATAAATTGCAAGGCTAGGAAAAGTGTTAGTTTAAGTGGTGGGTTACATGCAGTAGACACAAGGGTCTTCCGGCCCCACGCAAAAGGTTTTTTTGTCACCGCCAGCTGTATTCCTGGGTTACCGCTCACCCCGCCAACCAAATAAGGAAAAGAGAGATAGGAATCAGTGGTGGGTGTTACAATTGGTGTCAGGTGTGGGGTTGATTAATTGATTAATGGATGATTAAAAGGTTGAAAAAAAAATTTTAGAAAGCAAATTTTTTTTTATTTAATAGGTTGAATAAAAAGTTGATTAACAGTTGATTAAAGGTTGATTAAATAGTGATTAAGATTGTTTAATAGATTTAAAATTTTAGCTTTGGTTGTGTATAGATCCATTTACCATTACCGGTAACCAACCATAGAAGATCCCTATTTTGAGGACAATATTTTACCCCCTCAAAGAGTGTCAACCTGCATTAAATTAATATGACTACTCAGGCCCGGATTGGGACAGGCGAGCGACCGAGAAAATCTCGGTGGGCCGCCGGCCCAAAGGGGCCGGTGAGGTCGAAGGTCTGGGCACTTAGCCTCTATCCCACTTCGAAACTTCGAATCATAATATTTCCCAACCCCGAACATACAAAGGAAAAACCTTGAAAACTATGTAAATTATTATTTATTATTTGCATTTAATGTATACTTATTTATTTTTTATATTTTTCAATATCATTTACCTCACGTGTGAAATAGAATTAAAATTAAAACTTTTTTGGGGTCATCCGCAATGTGCGCAGGCCCGGATTGGAACAGGTGAGCGAGCGAGAAAATCTATGTGGGCCGCCGGCCCAAAGGGGCCGGTAAGGCCGAAGGCCTAGCCACTTAGACTCTATCCCACTTCGAATCATAAGATTTCCCAACCCCAAACATAAAGAGGAAAACCCTTGAAAACCATGTAAATAAGGAATATTCACATATTTTTGTATTGCATTAATCGTTTAAGGAAGTCATTACAATCCCAAAAAAAATATTTTGAAGAAAATTACTAGGATAATTTAGCTTCAAAAAACGGTTTAGTTTTCGGTATAATTTATAACAATTTAAAAAGCAGCCATCTGTCCTTAATTAAAAATGACGTCAGATCAGCAAAAATAAGTGTCAATCTACATGTTAACGTAAAGCTTACCTAAAGTCGAACAGGTTTGTTTTTCTCGGAAACAGTCAGAGGGAGAGAAATTGATTTTTTTGGGTTGATAGAGGAATAGTTCAACTAGCTTCGGTAAAAAATTCAGTTATACAGGATGTTTCGTTTTGCAGTTATTAAACGTCAAAGTCGAAATTTCCACGATTTCCGTTGAAATCGGGTACAGGTCGCAAAAGTGAATTAAATCGATGTAAATTTTCGGAGGTTGTATGGGACCCGGAGCTTCAGAACTCCACTGAAACTTGTGAGGATCAGAAAATGGCAAGTTTTGAATTTTTTTAGCTCGAAAAATACCATCTTTGGTACCTAATAACTCGAAAACAAAACGTCAGATCGAAAAACGGATTCATAAGTGAAACTTTAAAATCTCAAATACTTTTTTTTTGCAATACATTTACCTAAAAGAATCACTGGAAAATGGAAATATTTGGAAAAAACTGGAAATTTAGATTTTTGACCCAAATTTTTCACGGTTTTTAATTTTTTGTGGGGTCAAAATGGTTGAACTTAAAATCCCATATACGTCATCGGAAAGACCTCGTCGAAGTATATAATATCCATTACTTTTTAGTTTCTTCATTCTCTATAAGAACGGAGCAATCGCCGATTAAATTCCGATTTTTTTTATTTTTTTGCCCTCGACATCGGTACATTTGAATCACTCTGTATTTTTCCTATTTAATTTTTTCCCAATTTTTCAACACTATCTTATAAAGGGATAATCACACTTTAAAATGAGTACTGAAAGGGTCATCCAGGAGCGTATTTAAGGTGTAGAAATCGAATTTTCTTGATTTTTTCCGACAAATCCTATTTTTAACCGACATTACTCCACACTCTTTACCTTATTTAGTGATATTTTTTTGGGTTTATTTTATCCGTTAATTATCTAAGAATACCTCCCACTAATTCAAATCGCTCATTTTCTCCTTAAAGTTATAAATAAATAGGTTTATTTGCATCGGGGACATCTAAAATTTGAAAATTTTTGAATTTTCGAAGATTGCCATGAAAACAAAGAATTGCAGTTTATTTCCTCGAAATTATTAAGATGATATGTCAATTTTTGTTGCAAAATTGAAAGGTTCCTGGACCGATTTCGGCTTGAAGTATACATGAATAAGATTTTAGGAACCTTCTACTTTAAATGCAGGGATATTTCATTGGATGAGTTACGCATTAAATTCCATTTTTAGTGAGTTTTCGATGACTCTACAACACTGGTATTCGCCATGTACTCATGATGAGTCATAAGTTCACTTTTGATGACACAGCCAATGGGATCACGTTTTACAAGTTTCGAAATTCGCGCGACAATTTGCAATATACATCCTTTTTTTTTCTTAATAAAAACCAAAATAAATGGATAACACCAACCGCCATAAACATTTAATTTATGTAGCAAATATAAAAAAAAAGATTTCAGATTTATTTGGATTATATGCATATTCCCTATTATTATTTGTATATTAATTTTTACTTATTTGTTTTTTATATTAAATATTATATTTTTCAATATCATTTACCTCACGTGTGAAGTAAAATTAAAATAAAAACTTTTTTGGGGCTTTCCGCTATGTGGGTATGTATCAAATTTATATTTGGATATTATTCAGTAGGAATGTGCAAAGCAAACGTTCAAACGTATCAAAATTGTTTGATTTAGAATTTGTAAATTACAAACCAAAACTCATAAATTGTTACAATAATTGTTAATAGAAAATTTCCCATTTTTGTTAAAAAAAAACAGGAAATTTTCCCAGTTTCGTTAAAGATATCCCAGAAAACGAGAAATTCCCCACGAGTTGGCAACACTGGGCCGTACACAACTAAATCCTCGATTAGTGATTCCTCGTCAGCGAGGAATTACTAAACCGACGCACAGTGTAACGAAATCGAAAATTCGTGGACTTTGGCACTTTACTTCGCTGTTTTGCAAAAATTGTGGCGTATAAAAACATAAAAACATTGGAGTTTGTTATTACTGTACTAAATTTAGACCTACGTGTAGTAACTTACTAGGTATCGGTCGCTCAAAAAATATAATTATTTTTCGACAAAATAAGTAAAAAAACACTGTTTTCGGTTTAAAGTACCTAACTAAGTTAAATAGACTTAAATATTAATTATGAAAAACATTCTTTAATTAACCTAATTTTCACCATCTGAGCTGGAGACTAATCTATCAGAATTGTCTTCCTCCACGTTAGTTACTTTAAAAAGTGTTTCAGTTTCTGAGAACACATAATTTTTTTCGCAGTTTATTTCGGTCTAATAAAGGAAATAAGGAGATTCAAAGAAATTAACAAGTTGTGCAGTATGTCCTGAATATTCTCGGTCCGTCCTCGCTTTCACGCGCAATGTTCTCGGAATTTACGAAACTCTTTATTTCCAACTTCTGGTGCCTCTTCAGATAAATGTCCAATTGTAATATAGGAAATGTTTTAATAACATGTGAACACTTGATGGCATATAGTACCAACTATATAATGACACGTACAGCTTTACAGTATCGCTCAAATATTCTCGGAAAGTATCAACATTTAAGTTTCGACCCGAAGAAAGGGCTTAAAAAATTACAGCAAATTTTTTAATTAAATTTTTGTTCAATCCAGTGATTGCTGCTGATTTTTCGTAATGTCTAAAAAAAGTTCTAGCAGTATTGCCGTCGTTTGTAGTGCCCTCACTCTGTTTACAACGTCCATTTTAATTAGTATCGCAAATTCATTTTGTATTTTCTTTTTTCTTTGCTCTTTTATTACTCTCGTTTCACCCGTAGTGGCATCCGTAACTAAATTACAAAGCGTACTTAATGAGTTAACTTATTACCTACTTCTTATAATTTAGAATAAAATAATATTTAATAAAATAAGATTTTCGAATTGGGTATAATAAGGTATTTTTAAAACTATGTAGGTAGGTACTTAGATTCATGAATATTTTATTTAATATTATTCTAGCCACTTTTCTTAGATAAAGTTAAATTAGTTAAAATTGACTTGTAACTTCTTAGAAAATTTAATATAAATAAAATACCTGGAAAATCTTCAAAGCGGCATTTAAAAGCAACTTTGGACTCCTGCATGTGCGACATTACTAAAAAAAATATTCTTTTTTCAATAATCAGACAAAGTTGGATGGGATGTTTGGATATTCCTAATGTATAATAGTTGTGTAATCTTATGTATGTAACAACGACCGCATATTTAGGCATTTTTTTAAAAACCACACCAAACTTTGTTTTCCCTTCGACTGGGACCACGGTTCTTTAAAATTCCATGATATGGAATTATGTAAGTAAACTTCACAAGTATTTCCTCTAAAATTTGTAATTTTAGAGGAATTTTTTATAGAACACATATAAATTTTTTAAAGTTATTTTCGCATCTATTTATTGCTCTCAGACAAGTCAAGTTTTCATTTAATAAGGAAGTACTTTACGATGATACATTTGAAAAAAACTAGTAAACGACTAAACTCCACATATTTTTCGAATAATCTTGGGGCAAAACAAATTAAAATTCGATAGTCGCTGTTTTGCCCTATATGCACGAAATATCAAATCCGTTACACTGTGCGACGCATTCGCGTTCAGTGCTGCCCATGCAATCATCCAACTTTCCCCACTTCGAGTGTCCACTATACCAGCACTGGCCTTAAATTACCCGCGACACTGAAAAACATAAACATTTGTTAAAAGGATTTTTGAAAAAAATTATATTTAATGTTCGGGTATTAGGATATAAATTTACAAGTCGAAACTGTAGGTAGAATGTAGAACATTGTTCCACATTTGACAATTCGTTGTGCGTCAAAACCGTGTTTTTTTAAATAAAGTCAAGCGCAAGATGTAATAGATTTTATAGTCGAAAAAAGTGACAATGAGAAAGTTATTAACTATGATTTTTTTCACAATCACATTTTATTTTTACTGTTTAAGACTAACAAAGTATTCTTTTATTTTTGGGGTTTCTGTTTTGTATAGGAGGCCGCGCCGGCTGGGGGCCGGTCTGGACTCAGCTCGGTAAAAAAAATCTGCCAATCCGGCCCTGTGACTACTACAGCATCAGCAACCAGTACAACAACAACAGTAACCACCACAAGCCCTGCATCGATGACTGCTACAACTAGAAATATTCTTATAGGCTTAGACTCTCTGCCTATATATGATGGGAGTACTTCAATTGATGATTTTTTGACGGTAGTTGAAGGAACTAGTGTATTAGCGAACTGGACAGAAGCACAAATGGTAGCAATAACGTTGTTAAAATTTCGCAATAAAGCGAAACAATTTATTGATTCGGATCCAACCTTAAGCGGTACGAAGAGTTGGGCAGTGTTAAAAGAAAATTTAGGGAATCAATTTAAGCGACAGTATGTAAAGGGATCTGCAATGAAGAATTTTATAGAATGCCGACAGAGGTCAGGAAAATCTTGCCGACAGTATTTAACCAGGCTTAAGTTACTGGGCACTCGGGCAATAACCCTTACAGGAGATGATGATGTTGTGAGGACTAAGTTGGAAGAGGATATTTTTTTTTATCTAAGACATCCCACGTAGACTTCAAGCCTAAGTACTAACGTACCGTGGGTGTCTGAAGAGAAGGGAAATGTAGTTTATTTACACGGGATTTGAAGGATTGGAGGTTGGGACGGGAAGGGAAAACACCTGCAGGCAATTTGTTCCATAATTTGGAGACTCTAGGTATGAATGAGCGAGAGAAGTGGTCTGTTCTAGGCTTTTGTAGCTGGACAGTAAAGGGATGCATACGCAACGCGCCTCTGGTTGTTCTGTTAGGGACATTCAGAGGGGGAATAATACCGGCCAGTTCTTCAGAGCAAAATCCGTGGAAGTAGCGGTAGAAAAGGGATAAATCCCCAACAGCGCGGCGATGAGCGAGAGAAGGGAGTTTTCTCGTGAGGGATGGGTCATTGATAAGTCGAATGGCTCTCTTTTGGATAGAATCAAGGATGAATCGAAGGTGATGCCGCTCCCCAGATGTGGGAGCAGTACTCTAGGTTAGGTCTTATTTGGGAAACATAGAGAGTGTATAAGTTGGACGAGGAGAAGTATTTTCTGGCTCGAAAGAGGAAACCAAGCTTTTTAGCTGCCGATGTGGCTACTGAAGTAATGTGTTTGTGCCAGCTGAGATCATGTTCCAAAGCGATGCCAACGAGATCGAATGTTTCGTTGTTTTGTAGGGCTTGGCCATTCATGTGGATGGGGTAAGCGTTGCCAGATTTTTTGCGTGAGAGGGAGCATGACTGGGTTTTGGAGGCGTTGAACTGAACAAGCTTCTTGGCACTCCAGTCTAAGATTAATTGAAGATCTTGGGAAAGGGATAGGTACATAGATCTGCGTCCATTATCCAACTCCTGATTCGAAACTTGTCTGGAAAATGAATATTGGAGTGAAGAGTACTATCGTCAGCATAGCTGTGGATGGGATTAGTAGTTGAAGAGAGTAGGTCATTAATGTGAAGAAGAAATAGGGTTGGTGCCAGGACTGAACCTTGGGGGATTTATGGTGCAGGTGGGGGGATATTATGATGCAGTTTACATTGGGACTTATGATGCCTCTTAAACAGCGAGTTTTATCAGGAGACCCGCAATCTGAAGCTTTAAGGATAGCAGAAAGGGAAGAATCTATAGAGAATTTAGTTCATCCGTCAAGTAGTAGGGAGTGCAGAATGGTTGCAAATGAAAATAATAGTACGGGCAATAGAAGCTATGATAAGAAGGTAGCATTCCGTCCTTTCAAATCAAACGGGAACCATAAATTTAAGTGTTATAAGTGTCAAAAAGAGGGGCACACAGCAAACTTTTGCAAGGGAAAAGAAACCCGTACGTGCTATACTTGTAGGGAACCTGGACATATAAGTAGTGGATGTCCGAAAAAGACAAGTATAAGGGGACAATTTCCTGATAAAATATGTTATAATTGTAGGGAACCTGGACACTTGGCTCGAACTTGTCCTCGAAAAGCAGGTCCAATGTATAAGCCAACACAGCAGCAGGTGTTAAACACCAACGCAGTCGAGTTTCAGCCCCGGAGTTCGGCTGCCGAAGAGGCAAGTTGGAAATAAGTAGCAATAAGAATAAGGTAGGGATATTTACGTCCTCGGAGGAAAGAACCCCAAAGTTGTGTAGTGTGATTAGGGTTAGTGTTAATGGTAAGCCATGCCTAGCCCTGACAGATTGTGGAGCAGTAATATCCCTGATAAAACCTGATATTGCCAAGGGGTTCGTAAGTGACACTGAGGTCAGATTAGTAGATATACAGGGGAATAGTATACCCACGTCAGGGGTATCGAATGTTTTGGTTACATTCCCTGGAGATATAGTGGTTCAACATAATTTTGTTGTGATAGAAAATCATAGTTTTCAAGCAGATATGCTTCTGGGTATTGACTTTTTGCGACAATATGGAGTCAAGATAGATTGGGGAAATAATTGTATGTATGCTTTCGACAGTGTCATACCTTTGATGGAGGAGAAACCCAAGAATAAATTGGAGGAAAGGCTTGCTCAGTTAGAAGCCGAAGTGAAGGAGCTACGAGAAAAACACTTAAGAAACAAAGAAGAAATTAAAGAGAAATTGGTGATGTCACAAGATACTTCGATCAGCCGTCCCACGTTACTGCCAATAATGTAGGGATGTAAGTAGTGATTTAGTGGGGGTGTTACTCCTCAAATTAGCATAAATTAGCATATTAAAATTAATGAGTTTTACTCCATATATTATAATTAATTAGTTTTACTCCATATATTAAAAAATAATAATTTTCTTTTTACCTCCGCCTCTGAACTGAGAAACCCTCCTCCCAATTAGCATATCATAATTAGTTTAACTCCCTATAATTAGTTTACCTCATAATAATTTTACTCCACCTAAAATTTTCCTCCGCCGCTGAGACGTTTTAAGACCGTATATCACGAGATTAAAAGCGAAGTTAAGAGTGAAAGTTAAATTTTACTGAATCCTTGTGACCAATCTGGCCTTATAAAAGCATTTCGCTTTGTGTCTGGAAACTACATTTTAAGTTTGCAAAAGTAGCAGTGTAAAGTAAATTAAAATATTTTATTAAAATTGACAAAGTTTAAAAAATTACTAATTAAAAATTTGAATTGGAAGAAGAATTCGAAATCATGGATGTTATCGATGTAGAAGAAATTATTCCACACTTCGACTACAACGTCTCTCCAGAAGTGGGTCCAGATCCCTTTGTAGAACGTTTTTTTAAAAATAAATCACGAAGATATTAACGGAATCGGGTGATTCCGACATGGAATTTGACGAAGAAGATAGTGCTGGTACAATGCGTGTATCTCTGATGCGTCAACCTGGACAAGTGGACTATTTAGAAAAAATATTCTGTGTGACACAAAATTACGTCATTTTACAAAGTATTATTTCCAGTGAACGACGTAGTGTTTGTTATTTTTGCTTTTACATTCATCAATTTTTTTTTGAAATGGGATCCTACAATCATGTGAATACGCATATAAAAAGAAAACTAAGACATTCAAAAAAAGACGTACATTGCTATATTTGTAAACGATCACAATATCTAATAATTTTGCCAACAACCTGTTTAATTTGTAATAGTGGATATAAAATAAGTGATACAGATAGGGAATCAAATATCCCAATTATACCATATTAAATTTATTGCTATTGTATAATATAGTAGTTTACATAAAATTAAAAAATATATATAATCTTTGTTAATGTAAAATATTTTACTTTATTAAATATACTGTTGCTTTTGCAAACTTAAAATTAATATAATGTCTTTTATTTTCTACAAACATTGCTTTGTTTTAAATGTTAGTATATGCACTTTAATTAAAAATTAATACATTTACAACCAGATTCTCCAACATTAGTCCAGTCTAATTTGACAACCGAAAGTTTTAAACTGGCAAGTGTAAGAATAAGATAACTCACTATGAATTTATTACTGTATTTTTTACAAATTTATAAAGAAAACAGCAATTTTATTATGTACTTTCGACTATAATAAAACTAAAAATTATTACATTAAAATAATTTAAATACCAAGCAAATCGCTGAAATATCAGAATTAATTTTAATGACGAATTATTAACAGTGACAGGACTAAAACCTGTAAAGACATAACTGATTAACTATAAGATCTTAATTTAAACTCATACTAAATCTTAAACCGTCTTAGTGAATCTAAACATTAATTACTACAGTATATTTAAAATTAAAATTTTTTTCATAGTTACAAGATCTAAAAATGAAATTATTTTAGGGGTTAAAAAATGTACAAAGCACCTTTAAAATATTTTTAACTAAGCAAAATTGGAAAAACACTTAACATTACCTTAAAATTGTCTCTAAACACTACCTAATACTATTTAACTAACACTTCACACATCTAGTCCCGATACGTCCCATACAATCCCGCGGGATGAACCGACGTACTGCTCACCTCGCTGGTTTGTATGGGTGGGTCGTCAGGGTGCTGTGGCTGTAGTTGCTCCATATCGAGCTCATGAATTCGCTGTTGATGTTCCAGCCACCGTCGCATCTGAGCTAACTGCTCCTGCTGCTGCTGCACACGCTCCCGCAGCTGATTAATAAGCTGCTCCTGCTGCATATTTTGCTGTTGGAGCCGCTCCTTTTCTGCCAGAAGCTGGGGTAGTTGCTGCCCCCGCTCTCGTTCGCTGCTGTAGCGTTCGCTGCAGCACGGTTACGTGCACCCTGTTTCCTTCTAAACGAAGCAAACGTCCCCTCCAGTACCGGGCTTGATTGGATTGATTAGACTGCATAATTAAAAAAGTAAAAATTGAAAAATAAAAGTTTAAAAAATAAGATTAAAAATCAATTGACGTTATGGATAGAAAATGACTTGGCTAACTGATTGAGAAATAGCTTCTGTATACTTTAAATATCCGGAGAAACCTTAAAAAAACAAAGATTTCACTTTTGCAGGGCGAGTTGCAGCCTCAAAATTTCGATCAGTGTCGCCTCATACGATCCCAAACATTGTTTAATATTATTGGATTGATAATTTTACATTTACATACAATACTTGGCGTAAATTATGCTAATTTGCGAGTCACGTGAGCATAATTTTGTACCCGTTTATTTAAACATAATTACTATCTTTAATTAGTATTTTCAATTCACCTCTTTAACACGAATAAATTAAAAATGTAATTTTTTTCTACAAGTTTAAGCTAGGGGGTGTGCATAGAAGAAAGGAAAATATATTTCTTTTTAACTAATACTTAACATTTAAAATAATTAAAAATAATTATAAGCAATTATTTTCTTTATTTGTATTGTAAAAACCCCTTGTGGACGCCCATGAAGTTTAATATACTGCTGGTTTTCTCTTTATCAAGAAACAAAACCTTCACAGCATTCCATTAAAGCCAATATAATTAAATACACTCATCAATATACTTGTCCAAAAAAGGATACATAATTGCAGCTTGCGAAGGTAGACGAAAAGGAAGGCCGTTAAGCGATCAGGTCAAGATACACCTAGTGAGAAAACAACCTTTTGCGCGAAATTAGGGCACCGGCACGTGTTTTATTTTTAATTTTAGAAAATATGGCACACTTTAAAGTGGCTTAATTTGTAGAATATTTTAAAATATTGTCTAAATACACTCTCTTACAGATAGGCAGATAGTATGACTAGTAATACTAGAAAAAAAAATGTAGGACAGATATGTCCTATATTTGTTTAGCTTGGAAAATTTTGTATAGCTTAATTTAGTGAAGGAAGCGAAACTATCCTACAATTTTTTGAAGATAAACAAAGAAATTTTTATACATTAATGCATGTCTGACAGCGTCTATTATACCTTATGGCAACGGTATGCGTTACGACATAAACCGGGCATATTTAATAGCTAGGGTTTTAGTTTCGTTGGTTTTAAGGGGTTACGCCACCCTGAAATTTTCAAACACAATTCGAATTTTTTTTTGGCTGGCGTAGGACACCATGGCAACATTAGAAGACCCCATGTACAGTCCAGGTATCGCAGACTGAAGAGAATTAAAAGAAATATTTGATTTTCAGATGCTAACTTTTTTTTACTTTTTTCAAAACGGTGTACTCGATATCTCAAGATCTACTTACCCAATTTGACTCAAATTTACAATACTTCTTCTTTATCATATTATCTACGATGTGACAGAATTTTTCGATTGGATGTCTTGTTTAAAAGTTATAATTTTTTTTTTAAACTCAACATTTCGATGCAAATTTCAAAATTTTTTCAAACAGCAGCTATTTTTACAAAAAATTAAAATGTTTCCCTCCGTCACATTTTAGCTATTACCCATTTAAATAAGAAAACAATATTTTGATGCTTTTCAGACAATGCCTAAGAGAGAAATCACGTACCAACAAGGATTTTCAAAAGATACTTATCGGCTCATATCTCCACCATTTTAAAAAAAAAATTAAATCGTTAATATTGCAAATTGCTCACAAAACTACTATGTATATGTGTGAAATAAAGATTTTTTTATATACTTAACGGCTGCGTCAAACTTTTTTTTATTTTTCCGAGCGCCAGGGTGGCGTATCCCCTTAAGTGTACTTACAAATTTTCGTATGTATTTCTTAATTATTTTTATTGGGTCACTTTATAATTTTCACCACTAAATTAAATTAAATAGCCTAAATATCCTTAAGCTTTCCTAAATTTCAGGGACGCTTTAACATTTAGAGGCCACTCTGCAAAGAGAAATTGTTGATTTTAACCTTTCTGCATGTATAAAGAGTATATAAAATAGAAGTACCCGTAGTAGCATTAAGCTGTTCACGCATCAAACAATTCAGTGAGTTTTAAAATGAATTCCGACCTATCCTGTTCAAATCCTGCACCAATCGTGGAAAACAGTGAAAAAAAGGTAATAATTTTGCAAGATATTAACATTCCGAGATCGAAAAATTTTCAATATATGGTAAAAAATATGTTAGAAAATAGTGCACAGCAAAAGGAATTGACACATCATAAAGTTAAAAATAATTTAGAGAAATTTTTAGTTTTTAATAACAAAAAAAATAGTGACTCAATTTCATGTGGACAAAAGGCACAAACTAATACTATTGATTTAGAATTAGAAAATTTTATTAATAAACCTATTGATACTGAAAATAATTTTAATGAGCATAATAAGGAAAATAAAGACATTGACCGACAAAATGACAAAAATTACGATGAACAAAATGAAAACTTAGACGAAAAATTTTTGGAAGATGTATTAGACACAAAAAATTCAACACTTTTTAATACAACAGATCAACCATACTATCTTGGACTTTTATCTAGTCAATTATTTAATGACAATTCAAGCGAAAATTTGATCACATGATCCCAAATATTTCAAAATAAAATTTCTAGTACACAAATTGATTGTGAGACAAGTTGTACTAACGAAAGTTCGTATTCTAATTTAGTGAATAATATATTGGATTTGGAGGAAAATAGTCTTTTAAGAAAACAAAATTTAATTAAAAATAATATTGAAAACGAAAGTGAAAATCAAAGGTTTATAAGTAAGAGTTCGCTTTATAGTAGCATATCTGAAGAAAATATTTTGGATGATGATAATGATGTCTCAATTACTTCAGCACAAAGAGAAAACTTGCAAAATTATAATAATTTTTATAAATTTGAGGCAGAAATGCCTGTCTATGAAGTCATCCCTTTAGTTGTGGAGAAAATTTTATTACCGGCTTCAACTCAGACAAGTGCTGAAAATAAAACAGTTTCGACGCAAACTAATTCTTTTAAGAATATTTCTTTCGACATTAAAAAAAATTAAAACCAAAAAAAATCTAAAAATTATTTCCAAATTAAAATCTTTAGCTTTTCTGTTAAATTCAATAATACCCTCTCAATTTGAGACAGAACAACATTTATGGAAAAGGATGGAAACTGTTTTTAATGATATCGTAGATAACCTTGAATAATCCCCACCTTATTCCTAGCCAAAAAAAGACTATTTAGGCAAACTTTTTCATTTATTTCCTTTATTGTGTTTTTTTTTGCGGGAACAGTTTCACAAGAAAAGACCTAAGCAAAGATGAAGTATCAGTGCATCACATGCAAAAAAAGTTTTACCCGAAGGGATAATTTAATTCGTCAACTTAATGGAAGCTGCAGCAAAATATCTCAAAAATGCAAACTTCAATTGCATGAACTGAAAAATTCTAAATATCAAAAAACTTTTGGTAAGTAGTATTTGTAGTGTATTCTTCAGTAAAAAACCATGTTTTTACATACAATACTTTTATTCAGCCAAAAATTACAAGAAGAAACGTTCGATAGAAACAGAGAATTTTGTTTTTATGCTTTTACATAGTTACATAAAACAACTGCTCTGTTTCTGTCATCCTAATCATAGAGAGTAGGCTGCAACAGTACGCAACCCACATAACATATCTAAGGGTAATTCTACACTATAATGATATTTAGCAATCTACAGACATCATATTTCCTCCACCCTTAAGTTCTGTGACAATCTCAATTAAAGATTTAAACGATCGGGAGGTTTTATTTTTCTACGAGGTCTATGGCTTGCCAATGGACTACTACTACTAATAATAACTTTTTCCCTGTCATTATCTTGTACAATTTTTTCCCTATCTTTATCCTGTACTACCTCTGGTTGTTTTAATTCAGGTATCCCTATTTCACTGTTATCCTTGTTATCACTTGGTTACCTGATAGATATTTCACTGCTAACCTTTTCACTAACCTCACTACCCTCTCTAATGTCTTTAATTAAATCTTCGTTTCTTAATACTACACAGCCCTTTTCAATTTCTACTTTATCATAAAATTTTCCTATCTTGACCATCTGGTCTACATGTCTTTTCCATTGTAAATCACTATCATTTACTGGTTTACATATGTACGTTGCCCTACCTAATTTACTAACAACTATAGCCTGAACCCATTTCGGTTTTGTATTTCTATAATCTTTTGTATAAATAAGCTCTCCCTCTTCAAAATCTACATTCATATTACCATGATGAAATTTTATTTGACTTTCCCTAGCCTTTTCTACTGCCGACTTTGACAAAAAATCTAAACGTGTTTTTACATTTCGTGAAAACATCAACTTAGAAGGAGTTTCCCCTGTAACACAATGTGGTGTATTTCGGTAAGAAAAGAGGTATTTACTTATCAAATTTGAAAAACTTGCATTTTTAGAATTGGGATCTATCAAAAGCTTATTAAGAGCACTTTTAAAAGTTTTTACGCTATTCTCAGCTGCACCATTCGTCGCTGGATGGTACGGAGGAGAAGTTACATGTTTAATGCCGTTATTTTTACAAAAATCTTCAAATTCCTGGCTTACCAGTTGCGGTCCGTTATCCGATATTATAGTATTGGGTAACCCATAACGAGAAAAACAGTCACGTAACTTGTCAATTGTACTTATTGAGTCTGTTTTAGTCATGTCATAAACTTCCGGCCATTTTGAATATGCGTCAGTAATAATTAAAAAAATTTTCCCTTTTACTGGACCTAAAAAATCCACGTGAATTCTATCAAAAACGTGCTTACCTTCATCAAATTTTATAAGCGGAATCTTGTTTGGGTTTTTTGAATATGTCATACACGATTTACAATTTTTTACAAATTTTTCAATATCGGAGTCTAAGTTTGGCCACCAAAAATACTGTCTAGCTATTGATTTCATCTTTACCATGCCGTTATGTGCGCCGTGGATTTCCGACAAAAGCTGTTCCCTAAATTTAGTAGGAATTAACACACGAAAACCCCACATCAACACACCACTCTCAATGCTAATCTCTAATTTTCTACTTCGAAAACCTTTCAAAACATCTGCAGTTTCATTCGGCCAACCATCCCTTGTATACAAAAATACCTTACTCAAAACCGGATCTACTCTAGTTTCTTTCCTTATTTCCTCTGCTCTCACTGGAATACTGTCTTCTACCAAAAAATTAAAATAATCCAATTCTGTAGACTCGATTTCCTCTGTTCCCTTGACCGGAAAACGTGAAAGCCCATCTGCTCCCCCATTCTCAGATCCTTTAATGTGCTGAAATCTATAATTAAAATTACTTAAAAAGAAAGCCCAACGCTGGAGACGTCCCGCAGCCATCTGCGGTATTCCTTTGTTTTCTCCAAACAATGTCAATAATGGTTTATGGTCTGAACATAAAATAAATAAATTCCCCACTGAAAATGTTTCCTTACACCCCAGTATATCGATAATGCCTCCTTATGTATAACTGAATAATTTGACTCAGCCCTGGTTAATGTCCTTGAAGCAAAACTTACAGGTCGCTCGGTTCCATCCGGAAACACATGCAGTAACACTGAACCTAACCCTACTTTCGATGCATCACATACTAATTTTAATGGAATTGTAGGATCAAAAAAAGCTAGTGTTTGATCTGAAGCAATAACTTTTTTTGCCTCTTTAAAAGAATTTTCACATTCTCTCGACCATTTAAACTCAACATCCTTATGCAAAAGCTTGTAAAGAGGATCTAATAATGTCGACAGATTAGGAATAAACTTACCATAATAGTTTACCATTCCTATAAAAGCTTTAACCTGTGTCTGATCAGTCGGTCTCGGTACCTCTTTAATAGCCTTTATTTTACTAGGGTCTTTACGAAGTCCTTTTTTATCTATATAATGCCCTAAATATTTTATTTCCTTTTCAAAAAATTTACATTTTTTTAAATTTAATTTTAAACCGGCCCTGTCTAATCTAGCAAAAACCTCCTTTAAATTTTCAAGATGCTCTCTCCTATTTTTACCTGTAATTACTATGTCATCTAGAAAATTTATCGTTCCTTTTGCGCCTTGCAAAACCTTTTCAATTATTTTTTGAAAAATCGAACAAGCTGGCTTAGTACCGAACGGTAATCTATTTACTTTATAAATGCCTCGATGCGTACTCCATGCTAGTAATACCTTCGTATCTTCCGTTAACTCTAACTGATTATAGGCATTCGATAAATCTAATTTAGTAAAGAATTCACCACCCTGCAATTCAGTAAACAATTCCTCAATTCGCGGTAATGGGTGATTAAAATCTTCCAAATACTTATTAACCGTTACCTTGTAATCTGCACAAAGCCTAATTTGCCCCCCCTCTTTTAATACCGGAACTAAGGGTGTCCCCCATTTTGAATTTTCAATCAAGGTAATTACTCCTCTACTTTCCAAAAGATTTAATTCTTTATTAATTTTCTCTTTAAATAGAAAAGGTACGGGCCTAGGTTTGCAAAAAATTGGTTTAGAGTCTGGCTTAACCTTCAACTCTATTTTGTCATATTTGTACAAGCCTAACTTGTCATCAAATAAATTTCTAAATTTATCTAACATAGCACTGAGAACATTTTGTTCTGTATCTTGTACCCTATTTAAATTACAATTATTTTCCTGTGAAAAATCTATTTTAATATTTAAAAGTTTAATAAGATCCCTACCCATTAGTGGCGTTGACCCATTTTTAACAACAATTAACCTACAATCTTCAAAGACTTTGTTGTCAAATCTAATTGTCACATAAAATTCCCCTTCAGGTTTAATCATACTACCATCGTAACATCTTAATTTAACATTGGTATTTTTTAATATGCAGTCCTTAAAATTCTTATTGAAAATACTTTCTGGAATCACTGATATTCCAGCACCGGAGTCTAACTCCATCTCTAAATTTTTATCATTGATCCACAAACTAACCCTTGTAGGCTTTACGTACTCTGTACCAATATTGACATAATACATTGGAGTCAAATTGAAGTCAAAAACTTCATTTTCAATGTCATTGTCAATGTCATTATCAATGTTATTGTCAATCTGTACGTCATTAATTTCTACATAATTAGTTTGTTGACCACAAACCTTAGCTAAATGCCCTACTTTTTTACAATTTTTGCATTTATATTTAGCGTACTTACAGTTCTCCATCTTATGATTATCATAACCACAACATTTACACTTACAAGGCATCTTGTTTTTCGTATTATTATAATTTTTTCCATCCTTACTTGCTCCTTGCCCAGTCTCATACCTCTGCTACATTCGTCCTGTCCTACCGTGGCTGCCGTTGCTTCCCCTATTAATGGACAATCGATGCAATTGTTGAGATCCCTGCAAAGATGTTGCCAGTGCCGCTTCTTTATTTACTGCTACTTCCAGGATTTGTTCCAGTGATTTTGTGTGCTCTTCTTCACAAACTCTATCTAAAATCATATTACGTCGAAGCCCTGACACAAATCTGTCTTTTAAAACTTCTTTTAAGTTTACACCAAACTTGCAATGACTTGCTTTATTTTTTATTCTTGCATACCACTGTCTTATGCCTTCATTTTCGAACTGCCTTAGTCCATAAAACTCAATACGTTCTTTAAAAACTGATATACGTTTTGAAAACTGACTTGTCAAAATCATACACAATTCATTATACGTCTTTCTTTTGGGTAATTCTGGATCACATAAATCTCTTAAGGTCCTGTATGCTTGTTTTTTTATTATCTTCTATGTAATTCGCTGCAAAATATTGTTCCAATCTTTCTACCCACATTTGCCAATCCTCATCGGGTCGGTACTCTGAGATTGATCCAACTGGAGCTCTATACATTACTGCTGTGGCCACCCTGGCCTCTTCAGCCATATCGTTCACCTTGAACTTAGAATCTTCACAATTAAATACTTATTTTGTCTGCGTCTTCACTGTACTTTATACTCGTCGCCATTTGTAGTGTATTCTTCAGTAAAAAACCATGTTTTTACATACAATACTTTTATTCAGCCAAAAATTACAAGAAGAAACGTTCGATAGAAACAGAGAATTTTGTTTTTATGCTTTTACATAGTTACATAAAACAACTGCTCTGTTTCTGTCATCCTAATCATAGAGAGTAGGCTGCAACAGTACGCAACCCACATAACATATCTAAGGGTAATTCTACACTATAATGATATTTAGCAATCTACAGACATCATAGTATTCATAATATAATATTTTGATGAAAACAACGCTGTATATTAATTATTTTTTATTTTAAATTTAGAATGAAATCCCAAAAAAATTATATAGTTGCTGTGTAAAACTAACTAGACCAGTTTTAAACGTTTAATTATTTTAGATCTTTCTATACTTTGTATTACTTATTAAATATAAAAAAATTAGTTCAAAATTATTGTAAAAAAATGTTAGTAGTGTATGCATGAGTGGTAGTAGTATGTTAATGGGAGTACTACGTAAGCATGGGTGGGTCGCCTCCCATGATGTCCTCATACATTCTTGAGAAAAAAAGCGTTTTTGTTGTTTTAAATAGATATTTTGTTGTAGAAGACCTTAAATATTGCCAGGAGTGTAGAAAATCTGTCATAAAGAGTCTGTGGTGCAGTCATGCCAAAACAAACACACACAAAAGAAACACATCTATAATGACACGAGAAGGAGTAGAAGTAATTAAAACGGCCTTTCAGCAAAGAATTATATCCTATAGGGTTACTGCAAAAGGATTTCATATAAATATTGAAGATTTTTTAAATTAAATTTCACCAAAAATTACTAAAATAAACCAAGAAGAACTTGACAAATTTACATGTATAAAGCTAAATCTAAAATTATTTGGAATGTATTTAAATCCTAGTGACGACAGTTATCAGGTGAAGTCCTTTAATACTCCATTTAGAGTGGTCTGTAGCAGTTCAAATATAACTGCAGATATTGAAGAGATGATTGGAATAATGGATAGAAAAGCTGATGAACTAGCAGAAGAAGACTCAGGTAATATTTTATTAAATTAATTAGCTATTTCTATAGAATAATGTTTTATCTTATAAATAAAAATAAAATAATTACTTCTGTTTTAGGTTGGATCCTGCTTAATTTGTTATACGTAGAAGTTAATATCAACAAGTTTAATCCGCTACGAGCTACATCTTATATTCCCCTACCTAAAGAGATAACGTCTAAAAATGCTGTAGTCAACATTCAAAATAATGACGAATTTTGTTTTGCTTGGTCTGTGGTAGCGGCATTATACCCCCTAACTGGTTTGGAATATGAAGTAGCCTCCTATCCTCATTATTCAACCGTTTTGGATTTAACAGGTATTCAGTTTCCTATAACAGTAAAGGATATCCCTAAGTTTGAAATACTTAATAATATTTCTATTAATGTTTATACTTTAGAAAAAATTATAACTGAATGTAAATTTGAGTATGAAATAATTGGTCCACTACATTATACAAAAACAAAAAAATCAACATGTCAATTTATTGTTAATTGGTGATGATAACGGAAATTTCCATTACTCTTATATTTCTGATTTATCTAAATTAATCTCTAGTCAGTTATCTAAACATAAAGGAAAACATTTTTTATGCGATGGTTGCTTACAATATTTTAGCAGTGAAGAATATTTAATTAGACATAATGAGTATGACTGTGACTTCGTAAGAATAAATCTACCATCAAACGAACTAAAATTAGATAAATTCGGAAACCAAATTCCAGAAAATATCTTAAAATTTGAAAATATCCAAAAACAAATGGAAGTTCCATTTGTTATTTATGCTGACTTTGAATGTATCCTTAAACCTCTAAATAATGAAGAAGCTCACTTGGATCCGTCCACTTCTTACACCATTAAAAAATTTCAACATATTCCTTATTCATTTGCCTATTATATAAAATGCTCATTTGATGATAGTCTATCAAAATTTGAATTGTACAGGGGTCGCAATAGTGATCTCGTTTTTATAAATTACTTAGAGAGAGATGTACATGATTTATATAACAAACACCTTAAAGTTTATAAAAAGATGAATAAACTTGATGGTATTGAAAAACTACGTTACAATTATTTAAATGAATGTCACATTTGTGATCAACCCATTATAGACCAAAAAGACAGAGTTTCCGATCATTGTCATTATAGTGGAAAATTTAGAGGAAATGCGCATTCTAATTGCAATTTAAACTTTAAACAACCAAATTTTATACCAGTAATTTTACATAACTTACGGAATTATGATAGCCATCTCTTTATTAAAAACTTATGTCAAAATAATGAACGGATTTCTGTTGTTGCTCAAAATAAAGAAAAATACATTTCTTTTGAGAAGCATATTGACGTAGACACCTATACCGATAAAAATAATAAGAAAAAAAGGAAATTTATAAGTCTTAGGTTTTTAGCCTCTTTTCAATTTTTACCCTATTCATTAGCAAAATTATCTGAATCTCTAGAAGATCAGCAATGTAAAGAAGTGAGAAAATATTTTAATGATAGGAAAAAATTTGAATATATTCGTCAAAAAGGTGTGTTCCCCTACAATTATGTTAATGAATTTAACAAATTAAATGTTACATTTTTACCAGATAGGGAACAATTTTACAATGATTTAACAGATGAACATATTAGTATTGAAGAATATGAAAGAGCAAAACATGTTTGGAAATTGTTTAACTGTAAATCTATAGGTGAATATTCTGATATTTATTTAAAATCTGATGTATTATTGTTAGCAGATATTTTTCAAAATTTTAGAAAAACATGTATAGAAACTTATAATTTGGATCCTGCGCACTATTACACCTTTCCAGGATTTAGTTTTGACGCGTGTCTGCGAATGACTGGAATAAAATTAGATTTATTAACTGATACCGATATGTTACATTTTTTTAAAGGTAGTGGAAGGGGAGGAGTTTGTACTTGTGTCAGTAGAAAATCTCTTGCAAATAATGAATTAATTTCTGGTTATGATGCTTCTAAACCCAATAAATATATTATGTATCTTGATGCAACTAATCTTTACGGGTATGCAATGTCTCAATATCTTCCAGAAAAAGATTTTGTTTGGCTTTCAGATGGGAACATTAAAAAATTGAATATATTGGATATTTCTGACACTTCTGAAAAAGGATATGTATTGGAAGTTGATTTGGAATATCCTTCAAATTTACACGATATTCATAATGAATTTCCTTTCTGTCCTGAAAATTTTAAGCCCCCTAATTCTAAGATTTCTAAACTTATTCCAAATTTAAAAAACAAAGAAAAATATGTTATTCACTACACTTTGTTAAAACAATGTTTAAAGCATGGATTAAAACTAAAAAAATACATAGAGTCGTACAATTTACTCAATCACCATGGTTAATAAAATACATAGATCTAAATACAAAATTAAGAAATAATTCAAAAAATGAATTTGAAAAAATCCTATAAATTAGCTAACAATAGTATTTATGGAAAAACGATGGAAAATGTTGACAAAAGAACTGATATTAGATTAGTTACTCAATGGTCAAAAAACCAAAGAAAAGATGGGGCAGAAAATTTAATGGCAAAACCATATTTTAAAGATTATACAGTATTTTCTGAGAGTTTAGTTGCTATTCAAATGCAAAAAATATTAGTTAAGTATAATAAACCCGTATATGTTGGGTTTTCGATATTAGACATATCTAAAACAGTAATGTATGACTTCTATTATGGGTTTTTGAAACCTTTATATGGTAGCAAAGTTAAGATATTATACACTATGTGTAAAAAGTACCGGACCGGCTGACTATTTTAAAAACTAGACCAGTTTATTTGTTAGAGCGAAAAATGCTTTAGATAAAAGGTCTACACACAAAACACATTAATGTATGCTTAAACGCTACTGCTTTTCAATAAAATAATAGGTTTAAGGCAAGACAAGCTACAATACTTTTAAATATGTATTATACTGTATGGTTCAATGGGATTTAATTTCCTCAAAATGTCGATTAAATAAATATACTGGTATCGAGAGGCATTGAAATACCTAGCTGAGTAAAATGAATTTATCCCACCCCCAAGAAATCAACATGACGCCATTTTAATCGCAAAATGTAACGTAAAATTAAAGACAGGACAGTAAGACCTCGATCAGTCGTAAACACAAAATGAAAAATGATATCTTCATCTCGAGCCAAGTATAAAGATATAAAATTTCCGGAAAAATTGGAAAAAGGCCTATAATTTTAAGCAGAATCAGAAATTAAAGCAAAAAATAGGATATTCCACTTAAGAAAACATAACTTTGATCCTCACAACTTTTCGAGCAACCCTGTATAGTCCAGCTAATTTTCAAATTATATATTTTTAAAAGCCCTATAACTTATATTTAAAACATTTTTCACTGACGTGTCTAGTTTTTAAAATAGTCAGGCAGTCCGGAACTTTTTACACACAGTGTATACAGATACTCCTTCATCCTAGAAATTGAAACAAAAAACATATATAATGATATTAGACTCCACATAGAAAGATTCGATACATCAAATTATAAAAGTAATAATATTTATAATATACCGAGAACCATTTCTGCTGTGGGTAAATTTAAAGATGAGTATGCTGGTGAACCTATAGCGTGTTTTTATGGTACCGGATCAAAAGCATATTGTGTTAAGACACAAAATAGTTTACTTAAAAAGGCAAAGGGAATTAAAAAAAGTAGCATTAAAAACCAATTAGATCTTGTAGATTATAGAGATGTTGTGGAAAAGGACTCTAAAATTTTTTGTACTATGTACTTGTTTAGACCTCGGCTGCATACTATTTATACCGAAATGGTCAACAAATTAGCATTAACTTCTAGAGATGATAAAAGATTTAAAATTCCAAATAGTTTTGATACCTTAGCATGGGGTCACCAGGATATTCCATTTTATGAGTGGTTCATGGAACATGACTGATGAAAATTATTTCAAGGTTATGTAAAGACTATATATTTTTAAACAGAAACGAAATCATTTTATTTCCATGTATTACTGAAATCATTATAATGTGTTTTATAATCATTTGATCGAGGAATTGATAATAGTTTATACAAAACTTATGAAAAAAGGATGTCTTCCTTTAAAGACTGGAAGGGAGAATTATGTCCAAAATTGCTGGCAAGTTCCGGAATTTATTATATATCTATTCTAGATGCTTGTAAATGTTTTTATTGTGGTGTAGAAATATTTATGTGGAAAAGTGATGATTGTCCAATTAACGAACATTATAGATTGTCTAAGAATTGTGACTTTATTGAATGTTTATGGTTTGCAAAAAATTGTAATTGTCAAACAAATACTGGAAATAATTCTTTGACAAATTTTAACTTTAATTAGTGTATTATGTTAATTTTTGTTTTATTTGTATGTTTAAATATTGTAACCAAATATATTTAAACTCTTGTTAAACTATGTAGCTGTCAGTCCTTAGAATTATTTTGTCTTGTGAAGGTCTTTTCTTGTTTAATATATTTTTTAAACTATATTGGATTTTTAATCATGACCCTTAATCCATATATCCTTTTATATTACATTGCTAATAATATATTGTATGTGCATAATCCAAATAGAGTAACACATGCTATGGTGTGTTTTGGAAATAAAACAGATACTGCTTTAAGTAAGCATTGTCACTATATGAAATACAAACTAATTAATAATAATTTTACTTCAGCTTTTTCTCACTTAATGCAAAACGATGAAAACAATAGTAAATATTTTAAAATATTATATTATTATCCTAATAATACTATTTTGGACACTAATTGGATTCAGAATTTGCAGACGGAAGAATGCTCAAATAATACAGAATATGCAAGTATTAAGAAATCTTTAAAAAATGAATCTTGTAAAATACGCGGAATTATCAATATCAATATTTATACTTTGTGTCTTGTCGATTATGTCAATAATGTTTTATAAATTTAATTATTAAGTTTACTCTTCCTGTAATTTAAATAATGTAAAAAATATTAACCGTGCGTTTTCATTATGGAAGGGGTATTAATATAAGAATAAATGTGACATAAAATGATAGCAGTCTACTTGGGTCTCTCAAAATGACCTATTATTCAAAAAATCAGTATTTTTCTAACGACCTAAAATCAAATTATCATAGTAGTGACATAAAAAAAGTAAATGAAGAAAAACTTTTAAACAACACAGTGTTTTGCTTGAATAAGTCCTTATCAAAATTAATACATGTTGGAATAACTTTGGAAGATTTCTCGGCTAAAATAAAAATTATAAGCCAAAATGGATTCAGTATTACTTTAAGTGAAGAAGAGTGGAATAGTCTTTTGAAATATCAGGGAGCAGTGGTAAATTATTTCTATTCATGTAACAACGAACCCTTTCCAATCAAGATTAATGATCTTACTTTGTCATTTGAAAAAATTAATCAAAATCCTGTTATAAAACTTCATAGATGTGATGGTGATTATTTGTATTTCGCTAGAGACACGACTGATAAATTGTGGGAAATACAAGAATTAATTAATTACAGAATTCAAATTATAAAAAAGCAGGAATTTGAAAAATATTTTAATGTGTTCCAAACTACACTCGTCAATAATTCAGTGGACTTGTTAACAAGTGTTTATAATGTTTTAAATCCCAGTCAAAATGCTAACAGTGAAAATGTTAGTACCATGTTGGAGATGTTATTGATGTATCCGAACGTGTTGGAAAATAAATTGAGAAGAATCACTCCAAAAAGAAAATATTATGAAGAAATCAGTGAATATTAATGAAGACAAAAACAAATTTCACTTATTAGTTGTTTGGAATTATGCTTCAAGACAAGCACGCAAAAGTGATTATCACCAGTACTACCTGGATCGACTTCGTTTTGAAAAAAGAATACAAAATTGTAAAAAAATGTTTTCTAAAATATTAGATGTAAATCACAGAAATGTAATTTATAATGAAAGATTTAATAAAGAAATTTAGTTTAAAATAATGTTGTTTTAATTATAAATAAAAAAACTGTTTCTTGGTAATTTATATATTAAAAATTATATTACAATAAAGATATATAGAAATCGTATTACAATACATCCTTTTTTAATATCCATGAATTATGTGATTTATCCAATCCTAACCATTTAAATATACCTTATTTCCTTTTCTTCTTAGTATTTTTTCAACCAAATATACATCAGGATGTTTTACCTTCTGTAACTCTTCTTCATAAAATCCACCTTCAATATTTCCGTTTTTAATATCTTTTAAGAGATAAGTGGTTGGATTTGTTAACTGCACTTTCCTAATTTAAAAAATTTCAGTAGACCAGTTTGGTGTATATCCTTTATAGAATGCTTCCCTATGTTTATAAATTCGAACGAAATCATTTAATATAAATTTATTTTGTTTGGGATCAATCGTTTTCTTATGTGTAAATGATTTTTTCATAATTATATTTACGTTCTTCTCATTAACATTAGCAGGTTTGAACCCTGTTGTTTGATGTTTTGTATTATTATAATTTTTAAAAATTTCTGGTAAAATATTCAACCACTTGATTGCTAAAATGCTTCCACATCATACCTTTCAAGGTACGATTTACTCTTTCAACAATACTTGCTTTTAATTTGAAAAAGTACTGTAATGATTTATATTGTAATTTTTCATAAGTTTTTGAAAATGTTGATTATGAAATTCTTTACCCAAATCCGTTTGCAAGTTTTTTGGTCTTGTACTACTTTTTAAAATTTTGTCCATAGCTTCCACAACATCCTTTCCTTGTTTAGTCTTAATAGGTTCAGCCCAAGCATATTTGGAAAATGCGTTGATCACCACTAAAATATATCGATATCCTCTATTAAATTTTGCGTATGGTAGCATTTCAACCAGATCTGGTTGCCATAAATCGTTTAACTCTTTAACTATAACCCGTCTTCTTTTGTAATTTCTTCTAGCGGGTTTATGAAGTTCGTTCACTACAGTTTCTTTAATATTTTCACTCATTTTTTAGGTTTTTATATTTTGTTAATGTTCTAGTTGTGACTGTCTGAAATATGTTGCTGGCTTTGTGTCAATTTTGACTCTATGTCTGAAATCTTAACTTCAGCGGCTATTATATTTTTTCGATTAAAAAATGCAGTGTGATGAGCCTCCTTAGCAAAAGTTTTAAAATCATTTAAATCTTCTACAATTTTTTCCAAAGAAAAGGCTTTTGTGTATTTTTTAAAATCCTCTAGATCTTGGATGCTTTTGTCAACATTTTTTTGTCGTTTAGCAAATCGATTTTCAAAATCCTCCACTATTGTTTTTAAACCTGCCTGTAATAATTGAAACACTTTTTCCATGTTTTCAATTGCTTGGACATTCTTTTCTAGTTTTTCTCTAAATTCCTCATATTTTGTGTTATATATACTTCTGAAATGATCATTCTGACTTTTTTCAATTTTCAAATTTTCCTTTACTTCAGTAACTTCTCTTTTTAGAGGTTCTAATGTGACATTTACATTAAAACGTTTTGAAATGTGTCTACCAAATTTGTCGAGAGTCATTTTGAATGTGTAGCAAAATAATTACAGCCTTTCCTTTTATACAATTATATTAGCCTCTTTTAATTCTTCAATAATAGAGTTAATTTCATTATTGTGCCCGGTGTGGCCAGCTGCTTTTGAAGCTAATAATAATTTTAACCTTTCAACTAATTCAGTGGGATCATCGAAATAAACAAAATCTATTTTATTATTTGACAAATTCATGAAACCTGTGCCTTTTTTTGTTAAATTTTTAAAATATTGTTGTATGTGTGCTCTTTGAGCAATGGAAGAAGCTCTAGTTCTAGCCCTTGTAACAGGCGCCAGAGGTTTGGAGAATGAACGGGTTCTACCTCTAAGAGGATCCTTTAAAATCTCCTTATCTACAAGGTATGGATGAATAAGAGTAACATATTTATCTAAAGCTGTTCCGTGAATTTGTTCGTTCTCTTTATAGTTTTTTCTATAGGCATTAGTTCTTTTTAAAATATCCATGTAGTCGTCCAAGTCTTTAGCTTTAAATCCCAGAGGTTGTTTTTTAAATAACAATTCAAATAACCCAGGCGTGCCTTTGTATGTAAGACCTTTTACTAATACATCTTTTCCTTGAAAATTTATTCTTGAATCGCCAATAAAAAAAGATTCATCTTTTATATTATGCCTAATTCCATATTTGTGATCGAATAAGCCCTTCGGTATCTCTTATCATTTCATCGACATACTTTCTAGGCAGTGGATCAAATTGTTCCAAATATATTTGATATGTTTTTGATGAGGGTAAATTCTGGATATATGATCTGCTTTGTTCAAGTTGTTGTCTAATTCCTTCGTCGGATTCGTTGCTAAGATTAACTGGTGTTCCTTCAAAAACCTCTTCCTCTTCTAAAAAATAAACTCCCATTGGTAATAAAAATCTATTATATGATGATACTCTTTTTTGTTTAGTTGGTGTAGAAGAAAAATTAGGTTGTGTTAAAGATGGCTGCTTTGTAGTTAAGAAACTTAAATTTTCCAACGATTTCTCTTTGATTTTTTCCTTCTTTAACTTATCTGTCAATAATTCCTTCAAAGGCTTTATAATGGGTTCTAATTCTCTTTCCTTTTGAACCTGAGATTGAAGTATGTCAGCTTTTAATGTCTGAAATTTTCGTTTAACTGCCTTTCTAATTTTAACTAATTCTTTTGCCGCTTTTTCATCCATCTTGTTCATCTGAGTTTTTGTCATATACTATACAAACTTGATATTGGTAAGCTATTTATAAATGAATAAAGGAATCAAATCCTTTACGATATCTTCCAGAATTTATATGTGAGTCTTTACCCACAACCAAAAATCCATATTTGTCTCTCCAACACAATAAACATAACTCTCTAAATTGTTTAAATGGCATATCAATATTAACATGATCATCATAAATATGTTTCAGATTAGTTGAATCTTGCTGGAATATTATTAATAAATTTGCATTATCACGAATTAATTGTTTAGGTATAGATGAATACGTTTGACATAAATAAAAACAATCTGTATTTTTATGTCTTCCGAAACAAAAGTAATCTTTAACTATATTTTGATTACAACAAACAATATCGTCAAATATTATAATAGAATTTGGATTGATATCTTTTGGTGAAATAATATTTTCTTCATCTTCGGATTCGTAAAAACCAATTTCTTTGAGAGGCGTGAAGAGTTTTCTCAGATATTCATACTTTGGTTGATACAAGGATTTTGAATAAATATATATATATATATATATATATATATATATATATATATATATATATATATATATATATATATATATATATATATATTTATTGTCTTTCTTAAACCATTTCCACTATATTATTTTCTTTTTATGCTTGGGTATAGGTTTATAATTTAAATTTTGTTATTAAAACAATGGGATTATGACGTTTCGCCCAGTCATAGTGGGCTTTATCAAATTTATTTGCTAAAATTAAGAATAACCTAAAAAAGAACAGTCACAGTTGAAAAGTGCACATACAAGGATCAACAGGACTAATTATTAAAACATTGCGCCAATACTATCACATACAATTCAAAACAATAATAAAAAACAGATTTTCGACCAGAAGCTTTAAAGAAAGTTAAGAAAATCCTAAAAGAAAATAACTTTCTAGAAAAACAAGTAAACAAAATAATGAAACAACGAACATCTAAATTTTATAATAAAACAGCTCAGAAAAACGTTTTAAAACCTGACAACCCCTTGAGATATATCGCAATGCCATACACTCAAGAGTTATCAGAAAAAATTAAGTATAGTTTAAAGAAACATAATATCATTGTATGTCATAAAGCCCAAAATCGCCTTTCTTCAGTTTATACACCATTCAAAAGTAAAGTCCCCACCAAAAAAAAGTCAAACTTAGTTTACTCCATACCTTGTTTGAATTGTCCTAAAAAATATATAGGCATGACAACCCAACATCTTGACAATAGACTCAATGGACACAAATATACTTCTACAGCTTTACACAAACACGAAACAAACGAAAAGCACGAATTCAACTTTGCAAACACTAAAATTTTAACCCAAGAAAGAAACTACCATAAACTTCTTGTAAAAGAAATGATACATATAAAAAAGAACCACATGCAGTTATTGATAAACAAGACATAAGTAATTTGAGCCAGATTTACTGCAATCTAATTTACTAAAAATGTGTTCCTGTCAACCTCCAGTATTGGCCCAATCCTGTATAAATCGTGTTAAAACGAACTATCTAGAAAATATAAAAAATTCTCGTAATAATAAAAACTATATAAATATGGAAAAAAACATCTTTGCAAAGTAATATTTTATCAAAGAATCAAAGCCTGCCAAACTAGCTACATGTATTTCAAGGTGCGTACAAAAGGGAATTTTGTTGAGTGTGTATTTTTTATTATTGTTTTGAATTGTATGTGATAGTATTGGCGCAATGTTTTAATAATTAGTCCTGTTGATCTTTGTATGTGCACTTTTTAACTGTGACTGTTCTTTTTTAGGTTATTCTTAATTTTAGCAAATAAATTTGATAAAGCCCATTATGACTGGGCGAAACGTCATAATTCCATTGTCTTAATAACAAAATTTAAATTATAAACCTATACCCAAGAATAAAAAGAAAATAATATATATATATATATATATATATATATATATATATATATATATATATATATATATATATATATATATATATATATATATATATATATATATATATATATATATATATATATATATATATATATCTATATATATATATATATATATACATATATAAACAGTAGTTCTGCAGATAATTCCAAACATACTTAACTATGTTCATAAATGAGAATGTCTCAGGTAGTGTGGAGAGGTCGCGAGACTCCCACATCCAAGCTACCATGGGAGATCCGATAAGGATCCCTATGACATTTCTCAGAGAGCAATCTCAAGAACTTCTACCTTTCAAAACTTTCAGTTTGTCTTTTATAGGCAAGAACTGTGGAATTATATGGGAGCAGAAATGCTCATGCTACTGTAAGGCCTCTGATGAGTCGATGTGGTGTCTTTTAACAACTTAGACACCGAGGAAGACGAAACAGTAGTTCTGCAGATAATTCCAAACATACTTAACTATATATATATATATATATATATATATATATATATATATATATATATATATATATATATATATATATATATATATATATATATATATATATATATACATATATATATATATATATATATATATATATATATATATATATATATATATATATATATATTATTTTCTTTTTTATTCTTTAGCCATATATAATATATTTTTTATAGGAAGTTTTCTTGGGTATAGGCTATTTTGTAAACCACATATAAAATTTAAAATTTATTTAAAAACACACAACGTTTCGCACATTGTAAATATTGTGCTTCTTCAGGCTTCTTAACCACTTAACTATGTTCAATATTTACAATGTGCGAAACGTTGTGTGTTTTTAAATAAATTTTAAATTTTATATGTGGTTTACAAAATAGCCTATACCCAAGAAAACTTCCTATAAAAAATATATATATATATATATATATATATATATATATATATATATATATATATATATATATATATATATATATATTCAAATCGCAAACTATTAGGGTCCTCTATAATACTAATAAGAACATTAGTTTTTCCACATCCAGATGGTCCAACCACTAATCCCCTTTTACTATTTCCATCAAATAATTGTCCATGTTTTCGAAAATTATTTTTTGCAATATCATGATCTCGAATATTGATTGTATAGGATTGTTTTTCGATCCGCATCTTAGACATTAACTAAATGATTTTAAACTTACAGGTTTTTATATATAGGCAACTTGGTGTCAGAAAATTTTTCATTTCATCCAAAGATTTATAACATGACTATATCTTATCCAAATCGCATTAAACGCAAAAGGACATTTAAAAAGAGAGGAAGTGGTGTCTTAAATACACTAATTAATAAAATTCCTTTCGAACTGCATCTTCCAGGTTATAACTTTTGTGGTCCGGGAACCAAATTAGAAAAGAGACTTGCACGAGTTGACAAAGGAATAAATCCCTTAGATGAGGCGTGTAAAGTGCATGATATTGCATATTCAGCTTCAAGAGATATAAAAGGTAGACATGTTGCTGATAGTTTATTAGCTCAGAAAGCTTTGGAACGGTTCAAAGCAAAAGACTCAAGTTTTGGTGGGAAAGCTGCTGCTTTAGGAATAAGTGGAGCAATGAAAGTTAAAACAAAATTAGGAATGGGGATGAAAAGAAGGAAAAGGAGAACAAGGGGTCGTAAAGGACGTGGAATTTCATTAAACAAAGCTATTTCACTGGCCAGAAAGGAAATTGAAGGAAAAAATATTAACAGTTTAAAAGCAGGTGCTAAAATAGCGTTAGCATCTATAAAGAAATATGGAAAGGTATCTACTCCAAAAAGGAGAATCCTACCAATTCCAAAATCTGGTGGATTCTTACCACTTATACCATTATTCGCAGAATTATCTGCTTTAGGCGCTCTAGGTGGAGGTGCAGCTGGAATTGCTAAAGCTGTTAATGATGCTAAAGCTGCAAAACAAAAATTAGAAGAAGGGAAAAGACATAATCAAACTATGGAATCTATTGCGGTAGGAAAAAAGGGAAGTGGACTTTACTTAAGACCATACAAATCGGGTTGTGGCTTATATCTTAAACCATACCCAAAAAACTGTTAAACAAAATACCTCGAAAACCACTCACAAACATTGATATAGTTAAATATGTTAAACAACTAAAAATACCATACTTTCGAGGTATTTTTATGAGAAATAAACTACCAAAAAAAATTTAAAAAACGGAGTGTGGAATAATTAATTTAGACGAATCTAGGGGGGAAGGAAGTCACTGGACAGCTTATGTTAAAAAAGGAACAAATATAATATATTTTGATAGTTATGGAAATTTACGTCCTCCGCTTGAATTACTTAAATACTTTTATAGTGATGGTAAAAACAACATAATACAATATAATCATGATCAGTATCAAAAGTATAATGCAACCAATTGTGGACAACTATGTTTAAAATTTCTTTATAAAAACATGTAACGAATATTTTCAAATTTATTCCTTAATAGAAGTCTAAAGAAACGTCATATAGTTTTGTATTTAGTGGTAATTCTTCTACACTAACAGTAGAGTTTAACCCACCAATATATTTAGACGAAAATTTTGAATATGTTATCGGCATTATTAATTTTGAAACTTTCAATGCTATTCCGAATATTGATGTAACAAATAATTTGTTTATTTATAATCATACGAATGAATTTAGAATACCATTTGGAAGCTATGAAATAGAAGACTTAAATACATTGTTACAAAAACATCTTGATAAAGAAGGCTTAAGTTTTCATCTTTTACCCAATAATAATACTTTACGAACTCACATTAAAACAACTTTTCCAATAACTTTTCGAGAAGCCACGATAGGAAAAATACTTGGATTTGATAATAAAGAATTGAATGCAAATCAAGAATATATATCAGATCGACCCGCTTAAATTATTCGGGTAAACTCCCTAAACATAGATTGTAGTGTTGCAGAAGGATCTTATTTAAATGGAAAACCAGTTCATATAATTCACCAGTTTTTCCCCAGTGTAGGTCCTGGTTATAAAATAATAGAGTCACCTCAACACATTATTTATTTACCTGTAACAGTTAAAATTATAGACAAAATTACACTTAAAATACTCGACCAAGAAGGTGACATCGTCAATTTCAGAGGAGAAACCGTGACGGTAAGACTACATCTTAAGAAAATAGAAGAATAATGGTTTTTTTATATAACAAAAAGACAAATTTCGCTCATCAACAAAAGTTTAATATAAGTAAATTCAAGCAAAATTCAATCAGTAAGAGGGTAAACTCTAAGGCGTTAACATCTTCTAACCGCAAATTTCTCGTATCTATAAGTTTCAAGCTTAAAACAAAACAATAAAATGGAACACTTAAATGTGAAAGAAAACATTCTTGTAGATGAATCAATAATGACTTGGGAATTACTTTCTTTCGATCCATTTAATCCAAATAAACTAGGACCAAATGATGAAATAAGAATTTCTTTGCAACAAACAGGAAAATATCCTTTACCCTGTAAAAGTGAATTATACTTAGAACTAAAAGTCTTAAATGAAAATAATGAACCATTAAAAAATACCTTATTAATTAATAATGAACCAGCATTTTTATTCAAGGAACTGAGATATGTTTTAAATGGAGTTACTATTGATTCTGTACGGGATATTGGAATAACTTCTACATTAAAAGGTTATGCATCATTTAATGAAAATGAAATTGTAAAACTTCAAAATGGTGGTTGGTATCCGAAATCTAAAAAAGGGGACAAGATTATGACTGATGAACAAGGAAAGGTTTCTCTGTGTATTCCTCTAAAAATGTATTCTGGATTTTTTGAAGATTATAATAAAATTATTTTAAATTCACAACAAGAATTAATTTTGATAAGGAGTAATAATGATTCAAACGCGTTAATATCAACGAGCGATAATGAAAAATCAAAAATCACATTAACAAAACTTTGTTGGCGAATTCCCCATCTTACTGTAGGCATTCCACGAGAATTAGCACTTACCAAAATTATTGACAGGAACAGTGATTTTATTATTACTTTCCGTAGTTGGGAATTAGTTGAATATCCTGAATTATTAGGAACCACGAGGCACAACTGGCCTGTTAAAACTTCTACAAAAGTTGAGACGTCACGCCATGTTTTAATCGCTTTTCAAAAAGATAAACGTAACAACCTTAAAATGGATATGAGTAAATTTGATCATTGTGAACTAAGAAATATAAATGTTTATTTAAATTCTGAAAGATATCCTTACAACGATCTTCAGTTAGATTTTACAAATAATAAATTTGCCACATTATATGAAATGTTTTTAGAATTTCGTCAAATGTATTATAACCATCCGGTAGAACCAATCTTCAGTCCAAAAGATTTTAAAGACAACGCACCTATAGTTTGTATTAACTGTTCCCATCAAAGAGACTAACTTCAGACCGGTCCAGTAACAATGAGAATTGAGTTTGAGACAAAAGAAACAGTTCCAGCAAAAACATCAGCATATTGTCTAATAATTCACGATAAAGTATTTACTTATAATCCACTAACTAAAATAGTAAAACAACTATAATAATTATCCCCACTCCAGTTTATAGACTAAATTTATTTCAGTCACATCATTCTATAGTTCTAGTAATAATTATGTATTCAAAGGTGATACACCAATGACTTCATCTCAAATGATACACATTGAAATTTTTATTAAAAAAATAAAAATTTTAAAAAACAATTAAGAGAATACTCTCTAAAAAAATATATCGGCCAGCAATTTTCGTTGCTAAAAATATGCGACTAGTTTTGGATATACAAGGATTTAAGGATGAGCGAAACAACTTTATTCCCAAAGAACTGGCTACGTATGATGGAAGCCGAATTAGTTATTATGTCTTTAAACAACCCTATCCATTAAGTTTTCTTTCCCCTGATTTACACAAGCAAGCTACATGGTTAATGAAGAATCATCACTGCATCAATTGGAATGTTGGATATACCCCATTCCACTATTTTTCCAATATTGTTCATAAAATGACCGAAGAGGCCCAATTTGTTTATGTTAAAGGAAGTGAAATGGCTAACTATATTAGAAAATATTGTAAGAAACCTATAATTGAAGTAGACGAACAACCAATTCTACATCCATCAACACCTAAATGTTTTTTCCATATTAAGTCACCGTCTATGTGTGCACTTTCAAATGTACTGTATATGTATGATAATTTTTTTATGAATGAATAAAAAGACTGATTAAATATATTACTGTTTTATTTCTCCATATGGTAGTTCTAATACATACAAGTGATTACAAGTATAATAACCTCTTAAACAACCCCTATTTTCATTTAAAGGGGACTAACATTAAAGACATTATTTCCACAAATCAATAAAAATATTATTGTTCATATTTATTTTTTAATACAGAAATGTTGTCATATAATTCTAACCGATAAAATTTAATCACTAACTTTACAAAATTATTTGTCTTTAAAAAGTCTAAACAAGCTTGCGCTGCTTCTTGACATATTGATGCATGTTCCATATATTTTATGTATAGTATTACATCTTGCGCTTCCGTATCCTCTTCAACTCCAAGAGCATAATATTTCGAACATGCTTCTGACATAATAAAGTCTTCATACATTTCACTGACTAAAGTCTCCATATTTACACTTCACCAAAAATCTCAAAATCACTCAGAAGAAAGTTCGTCACATTCTTGCTCAACTTTCTTTATTAAATTCAACACCTCCGATTCACTATCTGAGATATATTTTTTAAAAGTTAGCACCTTACTAGAAAATCCATTACTTAAAAAATTTCTTATTAATTGTAGAAGATCTTCATTTATATAAAAAGCACGACAAAATATTCCACCGTACCATGTAATAAGGAATCCATTCTGATCTACTTTGCGTAGCAAATCTTCGATACCAAGCACTTTCTTTAATAAACTCTTCTTCTATTTCTTGAACTTTTTGCAACACTTCTTCATTCACAGACATTTTAGTCTTACTGAATACTAAAACTAAATTAAAGTAGCACCTCTATGCACAACTTATTCATCTCCTGTCCCTCTACTTTGATGGTTAGAGTGGGATTTAACCTTGGTTTTTAATTGTGTATGTGACCAATCAATGTCTTGCGGAGGTAAAATTTTAGGCGGAGTAAAATAATTCTGAGGTAAACTAATTATAGGGAGTTAAACTAATTATGATATGCTAATTGGGAGGAGGGTCCCTCAGTTCAGAGGCGGAGATAAAAAGAAAATTATTATTTTTTAATATATGGAGTAAAACTAATTAATTATAATATATGGAGTAAAACTCATTAATTTTAATATGTAAATTTATGCTAATTTGAGGAGTAAAACCCCCAGTAAATCACTACTGATGTAGTGCTCAGATGATTGGCAGTCATCTGGATGCTAACGCTAAATTACATTCGAAGCTAGATAAAGAAGTGGGGACGTCATCGAGGAAAACGGCCGTTTCCGAAGATAAGAGGTTGGAACAGAAGGACTATGGGTATATAGGTCCAGTTTCCGAAAATAAGTATTTGAAAAGGAGGGACAATGGGTATATAGGTCCAGTTTCCAATGAGAAGTGTTTAGAAGTTACGGACTATGAGAAAATAGGTACAGCGAACAAGAATAAGTGTTTAAACTGTAAGGACTATGGGAAAATAGGTCCTGATTCCAAGGGAAGGAAAGAGATGGGTTCTCAGACTGTCGAAACAGTTGATAAATATTTAGAACAGAGGGACAATGAGAATAAAGGCCCCGAGTCCTTAGAAGAAGGCGCAATTGTCTCTATGTTAGAAGAGATAGTGATTCCCCCGATGACAGAGGCGATCTGTCCTGCAAATTTACGAGGATTGGCAAGTGTTTCTACACCATTCATGGTTTTAGAACCAAGCACTGAAGCTCCGAAAGGACTCATCATTGCTAGAGTGTTGTGTAAAACAAGAAAAACCATTCCTGTGAGGATGACGAATATAACAGAAAGTGAAATAAAATTAAAGCCAAGAATGGTTATAGCAAGAGCTTACGAAACAGAAGTCGTAGAAGCTAGTGAGAAGAATAATGGGCTTAGGATTTGTAAGGTAAATGAAAAAGATACAAAAGAGATTTTGAAAACACTTCATTTAGATAATGTTACTGCAATAAGTGAAATAAAATTGCGAGATTTAATTGTGGAATATATTGATATTTTTAAAAGTCCTAAAAAAAAACTTAGTTGTACGTCAAATGTTACACATAGGATTACAACGGAAGATGTTCCTCCTATTTTAAAACGGCCATATAGGGTGCCGTACCACCGACAAGAGATTCTGAAAAAGGAAATTCAGAAATTACTGGACGATGGGATTATTAAAGAAAGTCAGTCTCCCTGGAGTTTTCCAGCAATTTTAGCAGAAAAGAAGAGACATCCTGGAGAAGATGTACAGTTTAGATTGGTTATTGATTATAGAGAGTTAAATGCCATTACAAAGACAGATTTTTTTCCAATACCTAATATACAAGAAACTATAGACAAACTGTCTGGAGCATCTCTATTTTCAACTATGGACTTAGCGTCAGGATATTTCCAAGTGCCTGTACATCCTGATGACCAATAGAAGACAGCTTTTTCAACTCCTGACAATCATTATGAATTTCTGCGAATGTCCATGGGACTTAAGAATGCACCAGCTACCTGGAGCAGAATGATGCATTATATTTTAGGAAAGTTCACATACAGTGAATGTCTGGTTTATTTAGATGATCTAATAGTATTTTCCAAGGACGTAGATACAGATCTGGAACGTCTTAGGCATGTGTTTGACAAGATGAGAGAATGTAATTTGAAATTTAAACCCACTAAGTGTCATTTTATGCAAAAAGAAATAGAATACCTTGGACACCTTATAAAAGAAGGAGGATTTACCACGCATCCGAGCAAAAGTGAAATAATTGAGAACTACCCCATTCCTAGAAATGTTAGGGAAATTAGAGCATTTCTTCGTTTATGTGGATTTTATAGAAAGTTTGTGTCAAACTTTGCAAAAATAAGCCAACCATTAACATTGCTAACAAAGAAAAATATAAAATACCACTGGGGACCAGAACAACAAGAAGCTTTTGTACATCTAAAAGAAGCCCTTACTTCACCTCCAATTTTACGATATCCGGATTTCAGCAAACCATTTATAGTAAATACGGACGCAAGCGTCTCAGCAGTTGCTGCAATTTTGACACAAGTTCATGATTGAACAGAGCTTCCAATATGCTTTTCAAGCCGTACGCTGAATGATGCATAAATACGCTACAGTGCAATCGAAAGGGAATGCCTAGCAGTTGTATTTGCAGGAAAGACATACCGCAATTTTAACTTAACTGAAACTCATTTTACTATAATGACAGACCACCGTCCCCTGAAATATTTGCTGACTATTAAGGATCCAAGTTCGAGATTAGCAAAGTGGGCCATGTTTCTTATGGAGTACAGCTTTACTATTGTATACCGGCCAGGAAAACAGAACGATAATGTGGATTCTCTTACACGTTTGAGATCAGAAGAAAATCCGAGTGAAAACATTATAGCTGTTGTTAAGGAGAAGGGAAATGAAGATATTACTCCTATGATTAATGTGATATGGAGCAAGGAAGAGCTAAAGAGTTTACAGGAAAATGATCCTAAGTTATCCACGATAATAAAGTCGTTGGGACCAGAAGACGAACATTATTATATTAGCCCTGAAGGAATACTATATCGGCATAGAGAAGAAAACCAAAGACATTATCCAGTAATCGCACCAGTAGCCATAGTTCCTGAAATTTTACAGTTATACCATAGTTCGATATTTGGTTCACATCCCGGTCAAAAGAAAACGAAAGAAATAATACAAAGAGATTTTTAGTGGGCCACTATTAGAAAAGATGTTATAAGCTATGTAGAAAAGTGTCGCTCATGCAATTTAAGAAAAACAAATTATCAACCACCAGCTGAACTTCAAGAAATCTCGATTCCAACAACACCTTGGGCGAATAGGACACAAAATAACAATAAATATTTACTGACATGTGTAGACTACTTAACCCGTTATCCTGAGGGTATACCTCTACCAGATATAAAAGCAGAAACAGTAGCTAGAGCTTTCGTGGAGAATATAATTTGTCGATTTGGAACACCAAGAGAACTTTTAACTGATTGTGGAAGTCAGTTTCTATCGAAAATGTTCCTAGAAATTTGTACGCTTTTGGGAATCCGAAAATTGAAAACGACTCCCTACCACCCAATCCGAAACGGTGTCGTTGAGCGATTCCATAAATCAATTAAAACTATGATAGGACATTTTGTCAGTGAATACAATGATAGCTGGGATTTAATTTTACCCTATTGCCTAATGGCATATAGAAATTTGCCGCATGAGGGAACAAAGGAATCGCCATTCTTTTCAATGTTTGGACGCGATATGGAACTTCCTATACACCTAAGTATACGAGAACCTCGTATTAAGTATGATATAGATGAAAACTACGTGAGTGAATTTTTAATCAGAATGCATAGGGCGCATAAACTTGCAAAAATAAATTTAGAATCGAGTATTAAACAGCGTTGTGAAAGACATAATAGAAGAAAGACTAGAAAAGAATTTCAGTTAGGAGATTCAGTGTACCTTTATACTCCAGCGATTCCAGGGAAGAAACTTGCTTCGAAGTTTTATAATAAATGGACGGGTCCTTATCGAATTATAGAAAAGAAAGGACCAGTGACCTTTAAAATTAAGGAACATACGGGAAGAAAAGAACATATGGTTCATGCCAGTAGATTAAAACCGTGTAAGGAGATAGACTATTCGTTGGAAAAAGCTACATTAAATAAAGATGAGAAGGTTGACGTACGTGAAGAGGAAATTGATACTATAGAACATGAGGAAGACAGACAAGAAGAAATTGATGATTTTCTTGAACATGGGCGGGAAAGAAGCGAACCGCCGCCAGAAGAAGAGGGAGAGGAAGAAGAAGATGATGAGGATGAGGATGAAGAACAAAGTGAGGAATCTTCATCGGACTCTAATGAGGAAGTTAGAGAAGTACTTGTAAATAGGCGTACTCGCACTAGAGAGGTGAGATTACCTCGGCGCTACGAAGATTATATAGTAGAATAAAATATAATTTTAGGAGAGCCACCCTGTAGATGTATACAAGTAAAATTAGGAAGCCAAGTGAAATTTAGAAAGAAAAATGTATATCACAAGTATTTTACGATTTTTTGGAGAATGGACCAGTGGAATAATAGGAATATATTTTATCTTTCGTATGATAAAATTTGTATTAGAAATTTGTATGAATGCTGTATCCATTCATAAATTATTTCATAGACAATGAGATGAATAAGGAACCAAAAGAAGTTAACATGGTACAACCGACATCATATGCCTCTTGGTAACATGACCTGCTTAATATCCCGAAAATAAAATGGAGTTTATTTAGTCGTAGTGAAGCCAAGGAAGAACGAAATTAAAAATCAATACTGTACTCGGAGAGCCATCTTACAGTAAAAAGCTTAACTCCCTATTTAACGACCCAAAGAATTATGTATCTAAGAAACCACAAATGCATAAGACCACCACGTGTCGCCGCTAAGGGTCTGGAAACGAGCGAAGCGCATGGATGCAACGTATTTAAAATTTTAGACTTGAAATAATCCCGCCGTCTGAGGGATGCTAGTTTTAAAACTTGGGCGAGATTCGACCAAAATCGCTGTTTGGAAACCCATTAACATACTCACGTGCAAGAAAAGAAGGCCTAGGCGCACAAAGAAACTAGTGTTCACCTAATTAATTTTTATGAGAGAAAAGGGTCTATGAAATTGAAAGGGTTTAATGTTGACGACTTAAGATGACGAATATAGGATAAATAATATAGAAAAAACTTATTTATGAATATTAGGGTCCATAAACGATCTAGACATATTAGGGAAAAATATAATAAATGTTGACTTCTACATGAACAAACGTAACCAAAGGCAGATATTAGTAAGAGACAAGTCTAGAGTGTTAAAATGAAACAAAACGGGATAAAAACAGTTTTTAATTAAAAGATCGGGTGAGTTAGGAAAAATTTCCCCCTCTTGGGAATAGAAGTAGGAACCATGCCCTTCTGGACTTCGCAGTTGGTTCTTTTTCTTAAAGTTAATACGACGTGTGTGCGAGTTAAAAATAAAACAGACAAAAATTGAGACTTAGTGAAAGGAGATAGTGTACGATTAAAAACTTTTTATTTAGATAATGACTATAGAAATCGCGAATAAACAAAAAGTATGGAATGGTTAGTGTTGTTTTTGACTTACGTCTGGATGGTACGAAACCACCCGGTCGAAAACGCCGTTTTACGGATGGCGTTATACCTATCATGTGCGCGATCCGCATGTTCAGCTAGAGGAGAACTATCCGGGACCTTCTGGATTACAACACGCTTCCCTACGGTCAACAGAGGAGCCCAACTACGTAGAATACGTAGTAGAGGACTACGATCCGGACTATTTACGGATGGTGTGGCGTCGCGCTGCTCACAGTGATAGTGTTAGTGATTAACGGAATAGTGAAGCGCGACCAATGGTATTTCAGGAAGAGATCGTTTAAGGTAGAATTAAGAATTTTTTGTACAGTCAAAACAAAATATTTATGTTGTATTAAAAGGATTTTTTTGTTGTGAAAAATCGGAACGTTAAGAAAAAAAAGTAGATTTTAGTAACATGTAATCAAGTAGGGAAAATTGTTATACAGTAATGTTGTTCTTAATCCATACGTATACATTCCTGGTATAGATATAGTCACATATTATATTGGTATTGTTGTTAAATAAAATATTTGGGACGAGTGAATCTAGTCAAAATTGTAAATACACATTTTTAAGGCCGAGTAAAAATTAGGGCAAATTGTGAATAAGAAGTTTAGAAAGAGAGAGAAATATAGTCTGAGTTGTAAATGGAATAGGTTTTAAAATACTATGTGAAAAATTAAAACCTATTAGAAAAGAAAAAGGAACACAGGGTACTGTTTATGGCATTAGTAGAACATAATATTAGCAAGTTTCCAGTATAAGAATATAGGGCACTGGTTATTGCAATAATAAATAAGATATTGTAACATTGTCTATTTTGAAAGGTTTGAGGATTCAAGAAAAAATTATAAATCGTAATACAGTTATGAAATTTAAAATATTGTAACATGATCTATTTTGAAAGGTTGAGCAATTTAAGAGAAAATTTTAAATAAAAGGGTTATGAAATTTAAGATTGTTAATTTACAATTGTGAAAATTTAAGAAAAACAAAAAAACATTTTGGAAACATTAAGGGATAGAAAATTTACGAGATTGTTATTTAAACTGGGGAAAACGATGACATATTAACATTATTATACTGGGTTATAAGGAAACTCATTCGTATAGAAATATTCTAATAAAGACTAAAAGTCTTATAGTTTCACTTTAAAAAGATAATAGATATAACTTACTGATGTGATGTGATAAGAAATAAATATCTAAAGAAAGATTACTAACTGAACGAAAGCGTTTCCTCAAAGAAAATATTAAGGTAACTAAGTGTAGATTAATACTTGTATTTATTTAATGTTTAAGAGGTCTAAGTAGAGAAATTCCATTTATGGTTGAAAAATTTAATAAGCACCTACTTCTTCACTTACGGAAATAAGAACCCTTAAGGCACGCGTCGACTCCAAAACCCGACAAGTGTTTAACGACAGGCTCGTGACCTAGGGTACGCTGACCTACTAACGCGTGTTTGGGATACATTGGGATGATAAACAGCTGTGACGCATAAAGAAGTTTTATTTAAAACAACTTTATGACTTAAAGGGAGGAGTAATTGTGGCATCACGGCCTATAAGTATTATTTAAGGGTTTAAAGCCGTGTAAACAAATGAAGGAAAGAAAAATTTTGAAAAATAATTTGAAAGGAAATTAAATTTAAAAACACGAAAAGAAATTCTCGAAAATGAATTCGCAACACAAAAGGGCAATAATTAAAATAAGTTACGTTCGCGTTTGAAGAATGTTGTCACATTAATTCTGCGAAAAAGCTGTAAAAGGGGAAAAATTTATGGGAATTTTCCCTATATAAGCGAAAAAGCTCCGGCTAGAAAATCAGTATAGTGTACGTACTCGAAGATGTAAGATCGTTACTCTGCCCAAATTCAGTCCGAAGTTTCTGTCCACGGGAAAGTTCAAAAGTCTGGAATCAATAGTACGGTGTTAGTCGGAAGTTTTGGAGCGCGCCGAAATTTTTCTTGATTAAAATTGCGATAAATTAAAAAGTGAACAAGTAAGTGCGTTGAACCCAAGAGATTGTCTTGGCGTATTGAAAAGTTTGTGAAAATTGAAAAAATTGTGAAAAACTTGAAAAATTGTGCAAAAGTGTATTTTTGGGTGGCTCCCAACCGTACTTGTGGAAATAAAAGTGTATTTGATCCAGAATTTTGTGTTTTACTGTTGGGGAACAGGGAAACATAGTAACTAAGTAATAAATTTATTTAAAGTCAAAAATCATAGAAAAAATTGAAGTGAGTGAATAAAACCTCTGCAGTAAGTACAATATTATTAGGTAATAAATTGCAAGGCTAGGAAAAGTGTTAGTTTAAGTGGTGGGTTACATGCAGTAGACACGAGGGTCTTCCGGCCCCACACAAAAGGTTTTCTTGTCACCGCCACTGTATTCCTGGGTTACCGCTCACCCCGCCAACCAAATAAGGAAAATAGAGATAGGAATCAGTGGTGGGTGTTACATTTCCAAGGGACCCCGTACTCTCTGATTTTTGTCAAATTCCTTAGAAAAGTGTGTTTTTGCATTATTTTAAATCTCTCCACCAAGTATAAACGTGAACTATATGGTGCTATCTTTAGTAAAATGATGAAAATTTCATACTTTCGAAACGACCCCGTAGCTTCTAATTTTTGTCAAATCCTTTATTTATATTATTGTTTGCCTTATATCAAATTTCTTCTCTCCACCAATTTTATATGTGAACTAAAATATTGTGCTATATTTAGTAAAATTTTAATGACAAAAATTTTAAACTTTCGAAGAGCCTCTGATTTTTGTTAAATGCTTTATGTATGATATTGTTGCCTCATTTTAAATATTTTCATAATTTCCACCAAGTATAAACGATAATAGAATTTTTTGGGTGAGCCCTGTAGTCGCTAGTTGTTTGGTTTTTCTAGTATTTTTGGGTTATTTAGAAAATCTGAAACCTCCCCACCAAGTTGAGTTAAAAATTTTGCAATTAAAGGGCGTTATCGGCTTATGGTACTGTATTTAATTACTTGTTTCCAATACCGGGTAGGTATATTTCGCGTCACAGGTTTTGTCAGCCAACTGCTGGTCGCTAGCTTCGGGTTCATCAACAAAATTCAAGCGATCAAAATGTCTTAAAACTAAATAGCGGTACTAATTATTTAATTAAAAGTAGTCAGTGTCCGAACGAAAGTTCGAGAGGGTACAATAAAAGGGATCATGCTCTCAGGATAAATATCACCCTGTATGTTGTTTGAGAAGTTTTTAATAAAATGTGTCAATAGTTAACCCTACACTAATTTCGAGACAATTATTATTATGATTACAAGATAAAATGAAAAATCTCGGAAAAAAATAAAATTTCGACACCCTGTATCTCTTAAGGTTGGTTTATGCAGACCACTTTAAATTTAATTTAACCCTAATTTAACGTTAATTTTGCTTTAAGAAAATTTCAGGGCATTTATACAGATTATTTATGTTTCACTTACGCAGGCGCACATAATACCAAAAGTGTGAAAGGTTGGCATTGGTTTGGGAAATTTTTAGGTCAGCTGTCATTTCCATTTCTGCATTTTATCGTTTTGTGGTTTTTATTGCTTGTAAATTATGGATAAAATTAAGTTTTCTAACAGAACAAAACGTTGTAATCATTAAAAGAAGGGTTAGAATTCGGTTCCGATTTCAGTCTAGGGAATTTTATATTACCAGGTGAGCTCGCACATGCGCAAATCCATTTTCATTTCATTTAACCTTAAGAAGATAAAAGTTGGCGAACTTCATAAAGTAAAATTAAAGCAAAATTAAAGCAAAATTAAATTAAAGTTGTGGATAAACGCTCTTATCCCTTCATGTGTATTTAACTCGCACTAAATTAAATGTAAAGTAAAAATTAGGGTTAAATTAAATTTAAAGTGGTCTGCATAAACCAGGCTTTAAACAAAGCATTTCCGAGCATGTGTTACTGGAAACTTTTCTTAATATTTGATGTTGTAGAAGCTATTCCTAAAGTTGCCTGGCAACCAAGTATATAAAAAATTATTTACATTTCCTAAGTACACCATTTCTAATTTAGTTGATTTAATTTACTACCCCGCTAAGATTTTAAAAAAACTGCTTAGTAAAAAAACTTTCCCACTGAAAATATACATTTCACTATGCTTCCGGATGACCGACATTGTTTTAAATCTAAGCCCAGCAACTCAAGCAGTGATGTCCTTCGAATGATTGCACTGCCGATGCCGTCTCGGTCGCCTAAATCCACCCGTTGCGTTGGGCTGCGTTCGATATCATCGTCGGGTGACACACCGGTGTGATTTTTCAACCATTGACCGTTCAGTAAGTCCAGTGTGTCGCTCGGTTGTGTATTCCCCTACCGTTCGAAGAAGCTTTGGAGCGACGTTCGAGCGTCACTCAAATTACTCTAGTCTAGGCTAGATTAAATATCGCTCGCATGGCACATGTCAATATGTCATCCAAAATATGGTCCGTCACCAAAGAGTAAATAATTATGAATCCGTCTCCATAACCAAGGGATGTCCAAAATTAATTAAAATAAGAAGTAAAATAGGTAGGTACATAAAGGTACATAGGTAAAATCTATAAAATATCCTACCATTCTAATTAGTTCTTCTTGTGATACGTATTATTAAATATTAAAAATACTGGTCCGCTAATTGGGCTTTATGTTATCTACTTGTTAATAAAGTATTAAAAAAAACAGTAAGTCAGTGGTTACTTTTTTATTATTTTATGTTTTTTGTGTGTTATAAAGATGCCAGATTTGCCGTCTCAAAACTGAACTGAAATTTTCCATTAAATTTCCCACAATAATAAGAGCGCTTTTCCGTTGTCCTAAAAAATGTGCATGTGTAACAATGTATAAAAGTTATCTATGCGACTATATCTTGTTTTTTATTAAAGATAGAAACCTGTTCAAAACCCAAGATAACACAATGACTTTTAACGAAAAAAGCTTATATTATATAATAAAAAATTACTTATCTTAATTCCATCAACAAAATAACATAGAAACTTTGAAAGTAAAACTATTCCAATAAAAATTGTCAGTCCGTTATAATTTATTGTCAGATAAGAATCACACGAGCCGTTCGATTTTTCCCGTCAACCGTGGAACTCACCGATCCCCACTCTTCGGTTAGCACACGGTGTAATAATTACACCGGTGCGGTTTTATCGAACGCAGCCTTGTGGGCCAACAATACGCTGGCAACGCAGCCTTGCCATAGTCGGTAAAAATTATAGAAAATTATTTCCTAGTGGCCGCTGATCACACGATGAAGTATGGGTAGCGACATCTACTGTTTTTTCGTGAAACTAAAATGCCCATAATTCCCACTAGTCTTATTCTTATCTAGTCTCCAGGCGCGGCTCGTCCGTAAGGTCATTTGGTCAATGACCCACCCTAAATTTTCAGTGATCTACCTAATAATTTATTTTTTAATTTTTTAAAACCAAAAAAGAATCTTTTGTTTCAAACTTCCATGCGAAAACTCCCCAAGAAAGAATCAAGTCAATAAGCCATCGTCAAAGGATATCCAAGCTTGTTCCGGGCTGGGTCATATTGTAAATTGATCTTATAGGTTTATATGGACGATATAAATTCATTAAAAGCAAGAGAGAACAGTCATACGCGCTTTAGGAAGTTAAAAAGAGACACAATTGGTCGACGGCCCACCAATAATGTCTGGCCACTCCCACTATGGAAATACTCTCAAACCAGTGGCGGTCGCAGCTTTTTTCAAAGGGGGGGGCGGTTTAGTAGGTGTTGGGTTGGCCCAATCGTCGGGTTAGTGTGTTTTTCAAAGGGGGGGGGGGCGGTTTAGTAGGTGTTGGGTTGGCCCAATCGTCGGGTTAGTGTGTTACAAAAAAAAATTGCCTATGTATATTCAAAATTTCTGTTAAAAAAGCATGCATGCAATTTTATCTAGGCCACAATCAATTCTAGAGACGTGTACTGCCTGCACCTACGGTTTTAAATTTTTTGTTTTACCCGCATCGATCATTTATTATTTCTTCGTTAAAAATAGTGTCTTGGGTTAAGAGGGTAAGGGGGGGGGGGGGGGGGCGATCGCCCCCACCGCCCCCCCTGGGACCGCCACTGCTCAAACGGCCCCCTAAAATATATTATTTCAAAACATTTGGTTCGGAAAAAGAAAAACTAATTAGGTATCTAATATGCGCATTGTATTTGCATCGTATTAATAATATTAATTAGTGGTTAAACATAAAAAATTATAAATACGATTTCTGTCAGGCCAGCGCTAGGCATCAAATTTAACGGTATCGGACCGATTTTCTTACATAACCTGCGTAGACTAAGAGGTACAATCGCAGCGAGATAATCCGACGCTCGCGGGTTCGAATCTGTGTTGGGGCAAGAACTTTTTTTTAAATTTTTTGTTATTTAAAAAATTAGATCGGCTCTCAAAGGTGTATTGGCAACAAGTTCTTCCTCGATAAAATATTTTTAAAATTGTTGGCAATCTCATATTTACTACAGCTTACAGCCTGCACGTGCGTAGACACATATCGTATTACTATGTCTAGTCGCCTGCATTGTATTTATTAAAGAAAACGGAGTTTGGGCAGCGTTCCTAATTTTATTTTACGAATAATCATACTTTTAGCTCAGAATTTTTGTCTGTTTACATTCTGGGCTTTTAATACAAGGCGCGACACCTATTGAGGAGAAGCTAAACTTATCACAACGAAAGCCGCTAAAATCTACTAATTTAGAGTATTAAAACACATAGAAAAAAGCCATAAGCAGAGAAGTGATACTAAAAGTCATAAACATCAAGAGTAGTAATGTTCAATATTCTGCATTACCTATTTTCTGATTTTTGCAGTGTTTATTTGTAGGTAAATACTTTCTTGCCACATTATTAAAAAACCTTTCTTAATTAAAAAAGTGTATTTTGCTTGTTGCGTTGATATCACTAGTTGCCCACAAAATTTTGACCCACCTGTAAAAAAACTCACGGGCCGCGCCTGCTAGTCTCTGGTAATAGCTATTACATACGAGGCAAATACTATACAGTATCCACAACTATTTTAATGTTTTTTAGTATTACAATTATTTAGAATTATTGTAGAATTTTTTGAGATTTTTTTTTTAATTTCATTAACAACAAATGAAATAGAAATGAAAGTTAAACTTTTAAATCTTGGTAAAGTTTTAATAATATTACAAAAATCAATAAATACACTTATACTTGCAAATAGCTATTCTATTAATTATAATTAGCGCTGGACAACGCTGAAAACGTCCATTGGCGTTATCGTTTTGTGTACAATTTCGCAAGATAAAATAAGTTAATAAACATTTACGTATCGCTGCGTATACTTGCATCATTAATAAGTAAACGTCTAAAAACCTCAAATTCAGCGAATGAGTAACCTCGAGGCAAGGCGGCCAAGTAACAGTGTAAAAAAGTAAACACTTTAAAAGTGCTTACCTTTTACATAATACGAAATGTTAATGGTCGAGTAATATATGTGAATAATTGTATGTCATTCATAAGTCCGTTTCGTAGAATCCATCATAACACAAAATATTATTATGCGCCAGGTACCTAAATAGACAAGGAACAAACCAGACAAGACACGCCCTTGGTGTTCGCAGGGACCGTGCGCTCAGTCAAAATTGGAGCTTTATGTGCAGTGCATGTATATCTGTTCCTAGCGTTTTCTTTCTCGTAATGTTTTACAAGTGTTTTAGAATATTTTTCAGAAATAGTGCAGTATGGATTGTTCTACGGCAGGTATGTATATTATATTAGGTATTATTTCATTCTAGGAAATTAAGTTTTATTAACAAGATCGCATCATAAAAAATATAAATTATTGAACTGTTTTGGTTCAAAAATTTCATGTTTCCTAAGGGTTTTAATATACTTCAGGGTTCCTCCCGGTCATGAATCTTCTCAGATATTATAAATGAAGAGTTCTTAATATTTCTAAAATATCAGGTCCGGTTTCGTCGGGATGGCCCGGTAGCGACCCTTTTCATCAAAACCGTATTAGTGATAACAAAATTAAACTTTTCTTTAATACCGTTTTAGGACCCACGTAGGGGTATTTCGCCTATCTAGCTGGCCAAAATTCAGTTTTACCAAACTAATCTAAGCCTAAATAAAGCGATACCAGATAAAGATAAATAGTGGGGGAATAAGAGCGTACCCAACTTCTGCCTGTGCACTGTTCTGCAGCTAGGCCTGATCATTCGAAATTTGATCATAGTTTTGTGTGAACGATATCTCCTCTTTGCATTATTACCGACAGTGTACTTTTGGCAGTGTATTTATTTGTTCCTTTTATATTTAAAAAAAAAGTCGTTTATTTCTGGCTACAAAATTTCAAATACAAACAATCTTGCGTAACACACAATTTTCTTAAAAGAATGTGCGTGAGTTCCAGGGTATAATAAGAACATACAATAACCAAAGAATATTATGAACTAACAGCAATGTATTGTAATTTTACTCTATAAAACGTCCTTTAAGAATTTTTACTTGTATTATTTTCCTTTCTCCCTCCCTTCCCTTCCCCTTGCATAACAGTGAACTACTATTCATCTCAAGGCATACAATCAAGTGATTACCAATATCTATTTATGTTACCATCGAGAAACCATTCTGTTATTTTGCGCTTTACCTACACATTTATACGATTTATTTCTCAATTCATCAGGTATAATATTATGAATCTTCGGAGCAGTAAAGTAAATGGTTCTCTGCACAGCAGTAAAAGATGCGGCCGGAACCTTTGCACGGCTTTTTGTTATTGATATTGTAATTTCATGTGAGACAACATTTATTCTATATTTGATTTTTAGAAGTAGGTAATCGCATTACTGACTTTATATAGCACGGCCTCAGCGTTAGTACTCTGAGTTCTTTAAACAGTAGCTCTGTGCAGTATCTTAATGGTTTTACTAATATTATTTTTAGAACTCTTTTTTGAGCAGTTACCAGTTTTGTCACAATTGATTCATAAGCCGAACCCCACACAACCAAGCCATAGCCAAGCACGGACTCCACCAATGCCTTATATATGTTTATCAAACTTCTTAGGTAACCACTGTCTAATTTGGTAGAATTTATAGTACATTTTTCTAATTTTTGCAGTTAAATACTCAACTTGGAAGTTCCACCTCATATGTGGATCAAAATACACCCCCAAGTACCTACTTAATTCTCTCAGTAATACAGATCCTTTCCTGACAATTGCAGTCTATTTGATTTACGCAGTCTATTTTAAGAATTTTTAGAATATTGTGTGACAATTTAATTTCGGCCCAAGTATCAGAGTTTGTTTTAGGGGTTAGTTTTGTTCACGAAGGCCTGTTTAGTTTTAATTTATAGTTTACCTTTATGAAATAGTTGTGTCCCCACACGTACACGTTGGACCTGCCATGTTCTCAGGCTAGTTTCTAGATTTTCTGGTCTGGCTAATTGTTTTTTTTTCCTGTCCAAATCAGCTTGACATCAGCTGTCCTTCGAAGCTTGTAGTCTGCTTTAATATCTTTCTCCCTTGTTTGGGCCCTGAATTTTCGCCTTGCTTAAAGCCTTCCTGTGTGTATAGACAATCGCTCTTAGTCTTTTATATTAACATGTTTTAGATAATATATTATAAGGGGATACCTACATATTTTCATATTCCAGCTGTTAGCATTTTCTCTCGTCATTGGATGGGATTTAATCCTAGTGTCTTCCCACATGCATGGTGCTCTTTAACATTCGGCCTTTGTGTTCACAGATCTCGTGTTAGAATTTAATTTTCTTGTTATTTTTATTATTAGTTAAACAGAAATTAGCTGTCGTGTGAAGGTTAGGCAGGGTTGTGTGTATGTTTCGCCTGCCGGAGCTGTAAGGCAGGACAATATCAAGTTTAAGTACAACCATATCTAAGTTCGGGCCGCGAGGTCGATTCACGCAGCGCTTTCGAGAGCCGTCGATTTGTGAACACAGCGGCTGCAGTGGCATATTCGAGTGTGGGAAGGTTGGAATTTGGTAGCACTACGTCATCGTTTTCCTTTCTGTAGTTTCGACATTCGGGGTTTCAGCTGTCAGTATTTGGATGCATCGTACTGAAATAGTGCGTCTCGATCAGTGCTGGCGTAGGTATAACTTTCTGTATTTTCGTAACTTTATTGTTTCACGCAGGGGGCCGCTGTGCTATTGTAGTGTATTTGTTTGATAGCGTGACGACGATTGAAGTTCTGGGGTTTTCGCGTTTGTTTCTCAGTATGGGGTTTAAGACTTGTGTAATTCCGCATTCGGGGTCATTTGAGGGAGCAGCTTCTAGTCCATGCTTAGAATTGGTAGAAATTTAGTAATTCTTGTCGATGTGCCGTGGCGCCATCTTGAGACTCTATTAATTACTGTCATGAGTTTCCACTCAAGGTCACCGCCTTTTCTTCCCCCGGGTCATTGGATGTTCTATGCAGCCTTTTGGGCTTGCGCAGATATCAACCCTTTTGGATCAGTGGCAAAGAACGAAGAACGTCTGGCATTTTCCATCTTGATTTGCGACTAGATTGTCTGCGGTCTTGGGGGTCGGCCATTTTGGGGGCCCAAGTGTTTGGATCAAAATTTCTGAGACCGCTGTTAAATCCTTTTTGGTGGATTTGCGCTTGCTAGAGCAAGGTTTTGAAGACATTCTCGATCGTTACCATCATATCAGGTGAGCTAGTTTTTATATAGATGGTTTTTTGCTAGTCTGCCTCGTGATGCCACGTGCCTAGTAGATTTTTCAAGTACTAAGGGTTTCTTTCTCTTATTTCCCTCAAGCCATCAACAACGGCATGAATAATCCTGGCCCAAGCCATTGATAGCTGCCCCTTTTGGTGTTTCTGTCTCAGGAAGTTGGAATATCGAGTCCTCCTTGTTTAAGGGGTAAGTTAAACCTTGAAGTTTTTTTTGCCCCGTGTCTCTCTAATACTTATTAATCATTTATTTTTTTACGCCCATACATTATAATTAAAATTTTAGCGGACAATAGTTATCGAAAATTCTGCTTCACAATCTTATTTTCTCAGACTAGTTTTTTTCCGGCTGCTCGGTGTGTGCTACATCTTATTTTGAATTATAATAGCTGACTAAAGTATTACTATAATAACCAAGCTGCTCAACTGCTTTGGTGTTGGTGTTAACTTACCTAATTTGCATTCTTTTGAAAGCGTGACTATATTTTTGAAGCTTGAATAGTGTGAAGTTAAGTTCATACAATCTATAAGTTATGTTTAGGGCCTCTTTATAACAGCTTACGAGCCAGATTTTATTTGATTTTAAGTAAGTCAGTCACTCGCTTAGTAAATGTATATTGTTTTTATCGGTTTTTTTTATTGGCGTTATCGCAAAACACATACAAGAGTAATGGGGCTATCTGATTTTAATTTAAAACCGTAATTAAAATGTGTACGGGAGCTTGGGGTCTTACGGGATTTATTTTTTATAAGGTTGGAAATTGTAGATTTATTTTAGCTTTCATTTATATCGATTGGTTAAGTAATATTTTATTCTTTCAGAGGGGTTAGTTAGCCTGCTATTTTACTTTCAGATTTGTCATTTGACCAATGTTTTGGGGTGAAGTAACTTGTAGCCCGTACACATTTTACATCTATTTATTATATCGTACCGCTTGGAACTTAGGGTAGTTTAGTTGCATAGATGCTATAAAATTAGTTAAACCTGCTTTTGTTGTATCGTATTATTTGCATTTGGAACCTAAAGTAGTTAAATTAGTTGCTTGGATGGTAGCTATATATTGCTTTTAATTTAAGCTTTGGGTACATAAGCGGTATCTATATTTTTGATTATTTCTATTTTGACCAAAATTTTTTTCTAAAGTCAATTATCTGGCTTTCCTTTTTTTATGCTATCTTACATTGATACAATTTGCTTAATTAGTACTGGATGCTTAGCTTTTGAGTCACGCTACAGTAGGGATTTAAAGTATTAATTACCTTCTTTTTTTTGTGGCTTCGCTTAAGCTTTTCCTTTATTTTGAATATTACTTGAACGTTTAAATTTTAAGTCAAGCTACCGTAGAGGTTTCCATTTTTAGTTATTTTTACTGCCTTCGCTGAAGCCTTTTCTTTGTTTATACTTTGAATCTTGCGTAAAATTATGATTTAAGTGTTAATTATTTTTCTTTTGTTGTACTTTCATTATTTTTATTGTTAATGTAAGATAGCATCATACAGCGTTGAATTGGTCAGTTAATGGACATTTAGTTTTTGTAAATATTAACGATTATCGTTAAAGTAACAATGAACTTTAAAATTTAGTTATCGATGCCCTTTAATAATAATTTATTTTGTTTATTAACGTAACTTTGTAATGTTACCTTAAGCTTGCTTAAATTTTGCAAGTGGTTTTTGATCATTGCTTTCTCTTTTTAGTACCTTTTTTGATATTAACGTAGTTTCTTATTTTGGAATATTTTTCTACTTATCTAAATTTTGCGATTCTGTTCAAGCCAATGGCTTTCTCTTTTAATATTAAATTAATTAATTAATTAATTAATAAAAAAAATTAATTAAATTTTGCGGATTAGTTCCAGTTATTATTTTATCCAATTATTTCTCCCACTTTTTCTATTAACGTAACTTCTGATTTTTTTTTATTAACGTAACTTTTGATTTTTTTTTTAATCAACGTAACTTCATATATTTTTTTTTATTAATTATATTTAAAGTACCCTAACTACTAGGAATTGTTTTCTTCCTAGGGTCTACCGTGGGGGCTACCAAGCATCCCAATTACTTCTCTTCCGTAGGGGCTAGAAAGCACCCCTATTATATTGTCTTCGGTGGGGAATACGAACCATCCCTATTTCTTTTTGGCGGGTGCTAAGGAGCCACCCTATGAATTTTTTTGTACCTGGGGACAGACCTCAGGAAGTTTTTATTTTGGTATAACTTAATTTACTTATTTTGCGAGGGCAACCTGTTAACAATTTTTTTTTATTGTACAAATATATGTATATAGGGTTAAACACGTTGTTTTTATTCAGCTCACTGCGCCATGTGTTTTGATTTTCAGTTATGAACAGCAGGTTTGTTGTGTGTTGAAGCAAGTTCCTAGACCATCTAGGCGACTTCCAGTTTGTGTCGGTGTAAAAAACTGGTGGCGTCCAATCGAACCTATCTGACTGAGTCAAGGGCTAATTTGCACGCGCTCTACTACAGCTTGCTTCACGCAGGACACCCTGTTGTTTCTGTGTCTTTCTCTGGAGTACTTTTCAGAGTTATTTTAATGTTCTTTTCAAGTTAAGCGGTAAGTACTTGGTCAATGATACTCATGATAGTATCTTTGACAGTTTCAGTCAAACACTTTTTATTGAACAAAGTGCGTCGCAATTGTTTTGGGGATAGTTTCTATTGTTAAGTGTGTAGCACATGAATTTAGACTTCTCCACATTAAGAGTGTTAGGAATATTCAATATTCCAAGAAAATGGTGCACCACTGATGGTGCAAACGATCTACTGTAGTTATTAAAAGTTTAGAAAAGAAAAAGAAGAAGAGACAGACATAAAAAGAACGTTTGAAAGTTGTAGATGCATTTTTATGACGAGCGAAAAAGTGAAAGTAAAAAAAATAGTTTTAAACATCAGTTACTGAGTTTTATTTTGTGCGTTGAAAACGGGAAGATTGTAAGCTAACATTTCAGAAGTGAGATACACCGGGAGTGAACAATTTCAAGTTAAAACAGTAGTGAAAGATAGGGATCTCAACGCCCCCCGTCAACCGGGGGAGGTGGCGTAGTAATCTAGGACGTCATATCTCGGTCACCTTTGCGCATAGTCGAATGGAAAGTACGTCATCGACGTCTACGTCAGTGGAGCTTACGTCAGCAATATAAATGTCACCTGTCAAATGTCACCTGTCAACTGTCACCTGTCACGTGTCAAATGTCAAAAATTAAAAACTGACGCGGGTCACGTGTTGAGGATGACGTCAGACGACATGTGGAAAAGTATGTCAGCTGTCACCTGTCATTTAAGATCTGTCAACTGTCACCTGTCACTTGTCAAACGTCAAAATAAAAATGTAGCATACGTCACGTGTTCAAGGCGGGGAGGGAAGGCGTCTAAAAAAAGAATGGTGTCGATCGGCCCTTTGGTTCCGGAGATATAGTTTTTTGCGATTAGCGACCTAACGGCTGAAGGTGGAGAGACGAAAGTCGCATGGGGGAGAGTGGCGGAGCAGATCTTTCGATTTATCAAATTATTTTTCAAAAATCTCAACTGATAGTAAAAAATTAGATTTCAAAATTTTTACATCATCCTGTATAGTAAATTTTCGAATAATTAGAGAAATTATGAATATAATTGGATTTAATAGCAGAAAAATATGCGTTAGTACATGCAAGCTTACTAGGATGCGATCGGCAAAAAATTAGATGTTAAAATTTCCACATCACTCTGTATAAGAAAATGTGAATTTAAGTATATTTGTATACCCTCTCTACCGCAATATTACATCCTAGACTGAATCATCAGTGGAAAAATCCCCAACTCAAGCGAGCTAAATAATTAGCACACGAGGCAAGGTCAGCGCAACAGTCGTTTAAACACGTTTAGACGCGTTTTGCGAGGTACGAATATGTAATAAAACTAGTAATTAGAAAAATTATTTATTTAACCACAATATATATCGATATTTCACAACCTTAAATACAAAATTAGTTAATACTATTAAACAAGTTATAGCTATGAATACAAGTAAACTAGAAATACTGTTCAGAGTTGCGGGGAAAGATGACGTTAGCGTAGAATTAGTAGGAATAGTAGGAGATGCGGTCTCATTCTTGCACTCGCTAAGGAACGTCATCCATCCTGTTTCACCAATCGTTGAATCGTGAAAGAGAAAGTGAACCTTGTAGCGAAAAGAGCTGATGCTGTTTGATGAAGGTATCGTGGCGGAGAATACAGACATGTGGTCAGCGTTCTGTGGGTTAAAATCCAACGGAATCCATGGTCTGCTTGAGTTGCAATCTCCAAAATCGAACAAAACAGAGGCGTTTTTAACATTTAAAGGTCGATATAAGTAGAAGACGTTGTGTACTACTGCAACCAGTAGAATGAAGGACGAACTTAACAGAGCCATACCTCACTTGAAAATGAGCTAAAGTGTTGAAGAATGGAGATTTATAATATTATAGAGGTGTATCAGTCCACTGGCTAATAACACCAGCAGTGGTATTAAGAACAGAGAACTAACATGGATAGTTCGGAGCGGTTCTGGTTGGATCTTTTTCAAGCTTTGCGGCGGGGTTTCCTTTTTCAGTGGTCGACACTTCCACAATACTTTAGCTAGTCGACAATGCTTAGAGTACTTATAGTGATCGGCTAGCGGATCATCTCCTTCCTTCCAATCAGCAAACTCGCAATGACAAAATGCACATTTAACTATATCTAATCGCTGGGTGTAATAAAAACCAGCCTGTGCTAAGTCTTTCGGACTAACTTTATTGGCCCAATTTTCAAACGTAAGCAGTCTTTCTTCAAAAGTACGAATAACGCCCAGACCGTCGTCTAAGCAATCAGGACAATCTACACTGCGGCCAATCATTTTACGTCTTTCTACTTAGACTAATCGCGCTGTACTAAGAAATAAACAGTGGCGGCTGGTGAAATTTCGAAGTTGTATATCTCTGTTCCTACTTACAGGACCCGAACCAAATTTAAGGGTTTTAATAGTGAGCCCACTGGGAATGTTTTGGTAAAGAAAAAAAACATTTTGTAATTTGCTAAAAAAAGTTAAATTTTTGGTGTGCCCCTCCTAGGAAAAAAATGAAAACGTCTAGGTAGTTTAGTTATTCTTTTTCCTAAACAAATTTTACATCATTTTGTCGACAGTTTTTAAATTTTGAGAGAAAAAAATGTGTTAGTAGAAAGTTATAGTCATTTGAATTTTTTCTTAAATTTTATTTTAGGCATAAAAAAATTCAATCCTTGCGAATCTCTAGATATGTCCAATAGGGGGATGAGGTTCGGGAACTATCGTCTTCTTCTTCTTCTTCGAGCAACTCAGGAGCAGTAGCAGCAGCGGTACAACTTTGGCTAGTCAGGGTTCACACTAAAATAATGACGTATACCAACGTATTATTGTTATTATAGAGAGAGAACTATACCCCCACTCCACATTTATTGATGTTAAGTTCGAGTAACAGCAGTTTGAATAACGCCCATCCGCTTCCCATCTCGGTAAATTCGGAAGCTTTTTTCACTAGAGAGATCTGATATTCGCTGTAAAAGTTTTCCAAATTAGTGCTGGGAGAAATAACACTAAATTTGGTATTAAACGATTTTATGTCTTGTTCTTGTGTTGATGCCAACAGATACGAACCATATAGCTCCATATTAACTTTAAGCTGGGGATAATTCTTTAAAGGATCAGTGAGTAAAGTAATAACCGTATCTTTGAGATCTTCTAAATATTCCTTAATATCAGTCGAATGTAAGTCACTTGTCAGATGGTAAGTTAGTACGCGGTTTTTAAAAGCAGTTCGAACGAGGTTTACCTGAGAGTACAAGTTCTCACTGCATTGCTGCTTATGTTTTAGGGCACGGTTATGAGCACTATGAGATAAAATTTCAGTATCACACTCTTTGCAATACGGCATAGTTTTAACTGGTTGAAAGCAGGAAAATGCTGTCTATTTATACAAAGAACGAACGTTTAAACCACATCCTTAGCCATATCTATCCAACTGTTATGAGACTTATCAAACCCAAGCCATTTTACATACATCTTTTTGCCCTTTTTACGCAAAACTTGTTCAATAAGAAATACGTCAGATTGTTTGGTTTTTTGCAATTCCTCTTCATAGAATCCACCACTAATGGGTTGACCGCTCGTGTCCTCTAGCAAATAAGTCGTGGGATTGGTAATTTTTACCTGAGATACTTTGAACAACTCAGTGGTCCAATTAGGTACATAACCCTTTTCAAACACGTGCTTAGTCTTACTTATGCGAACAATATCGCCAACTTTGAATTTTTGCCTCCCCACAACCTTTAAACGATTATAAACAGAGTCCAATATTTTCTTGTCATTACTCTTGTTAACATCCTTCGGTTTCATGCGGATTGTGTGATGTTTGGTGATGTTGTAAGTATGTGTAACTTGTTCCAACAAGTCGATCCATTTATGATTACCATTCAAGGTAAACAACTTAAACAGGTGTTCTTTGAGCGTTCGAATTACTCGTTCGGCAATAGAAGCCTTTAAAATACTAAAGGTACTGTAATGATGGATCCCATGCTTCTTCATAAGACTTTGAAAGCTAGCGTTGTAATACTCTTTCCCATTATCTGTCACCAACTTTTTCGGAATCCTCCGAGACTGTTTGAGAATATGATCCATTGCATTAGTCACATCCTGAGCATTTTTTGACTTTAGAGGTCCGGTCCAGAGAAATTTTGAAAAGCAATCAATTACAACCAAGATGAATTTAAATCCCTTGTTTTCACGAGCGTACTGATCGAGCTGCGCAAGATCGGAGGCAAACGTATCGTCTAAGCCATACTGGATAAATCTGCGACGTTTAAATTTGATTCTAGCCGGTTTATGTAGTTCCTTAACAACTTGTTCTCTCGCCTTCGTAATGCCCTTGGCCATTATTTCTCAAAGAATGAGGTTCTGCAGTATGATATCGAATTATATACGTCTACATTTTAGATCGTTGGTGGACGGGAAGATCCTTTCTTTAGCAAATCAACTGTTTGTAATAATTTTGATAGTTCTTCACGAATCTTTCCCATATCCGTCCTGACTGGTCTGAGAGCATTTTGAATAGCCATATTGGTATAATCTTTTAGGAGTTTTTCGAGGTCCTTGAATTGGGCAGATAGGCGATCCAGGTTTGTATCCAAAATTAAAGTCTCGCTCTTGAATTTGTTGTCAAGTAGCTCAAGTTGGTCGGATACCGAATCTACATAATCCTTATTAGTTTTGGTAAAGGCCTCCGTTTGCTGTACAATACTACCGATAGAGGTGTTGACTTTTTGTTCCAACACCGTTACTTGTCTCAGCATCTCCAAGTGGGATACTTGTAGTTTATCATTCAGCGATCTATCAATGGTGGTAGAAAGTGAAGTTAGCATACTCTCAACAAACTTTTTATTTACAGCATCAGCGATATCTGTTGGTGATTTGACGTTACAAAGCCGATGATCTCGAATATTGTAATCACCACCTTTTGTAAGAGTGATCAAGTTGGGTTCTTGCAACACTCTCACTCATTTCTGATTAGTCGACGTGGGCAAGGAACGTCCAAACTTATTCATGATTACTGCGGTACTAAGGCATAACAGCTTTAACCAACTTATTTATAGAATTCAATTACTCCAAGGTGTTCCAATTCGTGCAAAATGCTCCAAATCTCGTTCATGTTATTATTGTTGTCAACCTGATTGGAAGCGTCTAGCTTTTTTAACCTGTCAACCAGCTCATTTACGTCATCATAGTAGACATATTCTTTGGGTTTTTCGTTGTATTCCATTAAGGCAGATCCGGATTTCACAGATCCGGATTTCTCAGACCGCGTTCTGGTCGCTATTTTAACCCCGGGCGAAGGAATTTTACTGGTAGAACCTTTAGAAATTAGTGGTTTCACAATGGCATTATATTTGTGGGATCTATTTGACCATTGTCTTTCAAGTATAAGTCTGTTCGCTTTAGAATATCTTTATATTGTTCTTCATCGGCAGCAGTCTGAAATTTAGGAACCTTGAGAAACAATAAATCGTATAGTCCCATAGTTCCTTTGTACGTACTGGGGCCTACTTGAATATCACCATTCTTTAAAAAATTAACCGGTTCTGAACCTAATCTCCAAGAATCAGTCACTAAATCATATTTCATACCGTTAGCATCTATTTCGGCAGAGTCCATCCAATATTGTTTCAGATATTCTTGAGCAATCTTCGGATACTGATCGATAAAATGCTCAAAAACCTCGGATTTTCGAAGAGAATCTTCAAAATTCTTTCTTATGTGTTGCGCTGATTGTTCCGCAGGATCCTGAGCTGGTTCTTCAAACACATCATCATCAGCAGCAGCAGCAACATCTCCGTAGTGAGTTTCCTCGTTTAAAAATTTTACAGGAGGTTTCACTTCTCGCGTTACTATGGGTGGTTTAAATTTGGGTTTTACACCAACGCTCTCTTCCACGTTAATCTTACGTTTCTTAGATTTTGCAGTGGTGGTGGCGGAAGCACTCACCAGCTTATTCAGAGGATCGGTAATAGGCATTAAGAATTTATTAAGAGCTTCATCTTCTTCTCCTCGCTCCAACTTTAATGCTAAATTATTCTTTCTTATTGTTCGTGCGGCTTGGATAATCCTACGTTTAACGTCTTTATCGAGCTGGCTCATGGAGGTAGACATACTACAAACAGACCCTGTTCGGGAAAAAACAGCTAAAAACAGACCCTGTTTCGGGAAAAACAGCTAAAAAACAGACCCTGTTCTGAAAAACAGCTAAAAACATACCCTGTTCGGGAAAAAACAGCTAAAAAACAGACCCTGTTCTGGAAAAACAGCTAAAAAACAGACCCTGTTCGGGAAAAACAGCTAAAAACAGACCCTGTTCTGGAACAAACAGCTAAAAACAGACCCTATTCGGGAAAAAACAGCTGAAAAACAGACCCTGTTTCGGGAAAAACAGCTAAAAAACAGACCCTGTTCGGAAAAAAACAGCTAAAAACAGACCCTGTTCTGGAAAAAACTGCTAAAAAACAGACCCTGTTTCGGGAAAAACAGCTAGGAAACAGCTAAAACAACTACTAAACAGACCCTGTTTCTCGAGACTTAACACATCTAGCCTCTAGAACGTCAAGTGTCACACTGAACCTCGAGGGTTTAGGGTATGATATATGTATCAAACTTGTTACGATACGGTACTAGGAACCCGTACCTATCCTTCCAGCATTCGGAACAAATATGTTTAAATGCATCGAATGTCATGTCTGTATTAACGTGATCGTCGTAGATATGTTTCAAGTTTAAGTCATCCTGCTTAAATAAAATTAATACATTAGCATTATCACGAACCAGCTGTTTAGGTATTTTCGAGTAATTTTGCGATAAATAGAATGAATCAATTGCATGATGTCGACCCATACAAAAGTAATTACGTATTTTATCCTGCTTCTCACATGCTACGTCATCAAATATGAATACAGAGTCAGGTCGGGCACTGGCAGGATCTAGAACTTCATCATTTTCGCTGTATCCGAAATAGCCTAAACGGGAATGTTTCATGGCCTGTTGAAGAAAGTCATACTTGTCTTGCTGCAGAGATTTGGAATACACGTACACATTCTCGAATTTTAAACCATTTTCCTCAATCAAAAGACTAATCATTACATTGGTTTTGCCACAATTACTAGGACCACATATTAACGCTCGAATTGTAGACGGCAAAAGTTGACCATGTTTGCTACTCAGGGACGTGTCTGTTTTCATATCACAATTATAAACTTGGATTTTGAGTTTCTGCTTCTCTTGACGCATCTCTATAAATATTACTCTACACCCTCCCAGGACTTCATTACGAATGACAGCTCTGCAGGGTGCAGGTGTGTTAAATACAGCTATCAACAAGCTCCCGTCCGAGCTTCATTTACCTGGTTATTCCTATTGCGGACCTGGAACCAAACTTCAAGAGCGGCTGGCTCGAGGCGATCGACCAAAAAACAAATTGGATAGTGCTTGTCGCGATCACGATATCGAATACGCAAAGTCTAAAGAGTTGGAACAAAGACATCGAGCCGATCGAGTGTTGGAGAATCGGGCTTGGGAACGAGTAAAGGCAAACGATTCCAGTTTTGGTGAAAAAGCTTCAGCGTGGTTAGTAACTAACGCTATGAAGGTAAAGCGCAAGCTAGGTGCTGGCAAGAAGCAGAAGATGAAACCCCTATCATCAGTGCTCGGTCTGCTTAAGAAGCAACTGAAACATACGGGTACTGGTGATGTTAGTAAGAAAAGGACTCTCAGTAAAATACTTAAAGCTGCACGAGTAACGGTCAAGAAGGTGGGAGGACGTAAGAGGATCAACGTACCACGAATAATACCCGTACCAAAACAGGGCGGGTTTCTACCACTTATTCCCATATTTGCAGGACTTAGTGCCCTAGGAGCACTAGGCGGGGGCGCCGCGGGGATAGCGAAGGCCATTAATGACGCTCAAAGTGCCAAGGAGAAGTTAAAAGAATCGAAACGACACAACGAAGCAATGGAAGCGATTGCATTGGGAAAAAAGGGTAGCGGTCTGTATTTAAAGAAACACAAAACTGGCTATGGATTGTTTTTACGAAAAATGCCAAAAAACTACCAATAAAGCTACCTGAAACGCCGTTATCCGATCACGATATTAAGTCATACGTCACTCGATTAAACATCCCGCATTTTAGAGGAGTATTTATGCGAGACACTTTACCGAACGCACCCCTCAAAACAGAACGTGTTGTGATTAATTTGGATCGGAACACAGGATTCGGGACACATTGGGTAGCTTACAAGAAACACGGTAATCGAGTTGTTTATTTCGATAGTTTTGGCAACTTCAAACCGCCCAAGGAATTTGTCAAGTACATAAAAAATGCGAAAATCTATTTTAATTCCGATCAGTATCAGGATTATGGAATGACAAATTGTGGGCATCTTGCTCTAGCATTTCTCTACAATGAAACTTTATAAATGCAGGTGTTGATGCTTATTGACATCAGTCATGTCACAAACATTCACGTTAAAAGGGCACTCTCACCGACTTGAAGCATACTTTGTACCTCCCATAGAGCTCGATTCCCGGCTTGATTACTCTTTAGCATTAATTTCGCTAAACACTTGGAACACGATTCCCAATATAGAAGAGGGACGAAACAAGTTCTATTACATTGTCAATAATCAGGAGGAGCGAGTATTGGAAATACCAACAGGGTCCTACGAGTTGGAAGATATCGAACAGTTTCTACAACGTAAGCTCCTAGATCCCAGTGCTCCCGCAGACGAACGGAATCGCATCTTATCGCTTAAACCCAATAACAATACGTTAAAGTGCGAGCTATCCAGTGTCTACGACATAAACTTTAAGCCAAAATACAGTATTGCCAAGTTGTTGGGATTTTCACCTCAGCTGTTAAAGTCTGGTAAATTCCACGAATCAGATCAGCCTGTGGATATTATACAAGTTGTTACTATTAGAGTAGAGTGTAATATCATTTCCGGCTCGTATTACACAAATAATCCCGCACATACTCTTTACGAATTTTCTCCAACTGTCGATCCCGGTTACAGTATAAATATCGAACCAAGGAATCTAATCTATTTACCTGTGAACCAAAAAAGCATCTATAACATTACTCTCACGCTAGTAGACCAGGATTCTCGGCCTCTTAATTTTCGAGGTGAAGAAGTAGTAATTCGATTAGAGCTCAGACGAAATGGTTCTCGTATTTAAAGGGTATTTAAACACTAATACATCAGCCGGCAGATCATTCAGTGATCAGAAGTCGAAGGGGTCACTCACGTTTTCAAATATAGTATATTTGCAGTCTAGAAGCAGTACTTATGGCTATCATGTCAGAAAAACTTCAAATCTTCAATCAGATCAAGAGCGATGAGTCGGTCATTCGCGAAGAATGGCACACTTATCACCCCTTTACCAACTCCTTTAATAACAATGACGAAATCGAGATTGTTATCAATCAGCAAGATGTCTTTTTGGATATGAGTGAAGCTCAACTCTACATCGAGGGCACGTTTAAGGTGGAAGCAGATGCCACTGGTAAGACCGGTACTTGCGATCTAACCAATAATGCTGGAGCCTTTCTCTTTGACAACATTTCCTATGAAGTTAATGGTAAGGAGATTGAAAAGATTCGAGATCCAGGTATTGTTAGCACCGTTAAAAATATGCTATGTTTAAATGAGCAGGAAAGCCGTGCTCTAGACATAGCCGGATGGAATCGGCCTAGTGGAACTGTTAAGACCTTGGACGAAACTTCTAAAGACGTTAATTTTCGCATCCCACTTTCAATCTTGTTTGGAGTGTTTGCCGATTACCACAATGTATTAATGGGTAAACAGAAAATTAAACTAGTTCGTGCCCGTCATGATGACAACTGCTATAAGTCCACTGGTACTAAGAAGGCAACAATAACCTTAAAAACGGTTGAGTTGAAAGTGAAACATATTTACCCGAGTGATGCAGTGAAATTAAGGCTCTTGGATGAAATTGCAAAGAACAAACCGATATATATATATATATATATATATATATATATATATATATATATATATATATATATATATATATATATATATATATATATATATATATATATTCCATTTAGAAACTGGGAACTACATGAACTGTCTGCTTTGAGAACAACAAAGCGTGATATTTGGACCGTTAAGACCATGTCTGAGAGAGCCCGATACGTCATTGTCTTTTTTATGAAGAAGCGAAAAGATAACTTTGAAGCTGATTGTACCTACTTTGATAATCTAAACATCACCGACGTTAAGTTGCATTTAAATTCTGAAGTTTACCCCTATGAGTCGTTAAATCTAAACTTTGTCAATAGACAGTTTGCAGAAGCCTATCAGATGTATACGGACTTTCAAAAAACCTATTTGGGAAAGCAGCGGTCGGAGCCGCTCTTGGATTTTCTCGCTTTCGCTGGTAGAACCCTCTTTGTTATTGACTGTTCCAAACAAAATGAAGCCCTCAAGAGTAACACTATTGACGTTAAGTTGGAGTTTCAAAGTTCCGAAAACTTCTCGGCTGAGTCACGGGCCTTTTGTATAATTATTCATGACCGAGTGCTTGAGTATCAGGCTTTAACAGGTCAAGTACGTGATCTGTTGTAGTCATTTACTATTCAACCCTCCCAGCACGATGAAGTTTGTTGTGGTTGACGTTCAAGGATTCAGCGTTCCAGAATTTCAAGCTAAAGAATTGGTTATTTACGATGGGAAACAAACACGGAACTAATTTTTAAACCCGCTAAGCCGTTGTATGAGCTGTCCTACGATTGCCAGAAGCAAGCAATGTTTCTATATGGGAACCGACATGGTTTATACTACAATTCCGGCGAAACCGATTACAATGAACTTCACCGTATTATCTACAATGATCTACGGGATGTTGATGTCATCTATGTGAAGGGACATGTAAAGAAGGCCTTTTTACTGGAAACTTTTTCCACGATGAAATATCTGAAGCATATACCCGATATTGTTAATTTAGAATTTACTAGGGACAGTGTTAATGTACCGAAATTATCTCTAAGTAAAACCACTTGTTCTTATCATGGTTTAGAATATTGTACTTGTAGTGCTAATAATTCCAAAATCTTGTATGAATATATTTATGATTTTTTACCTAAATAAAGAACTTGAACTGTATTACATGTTTAATTTTATCCTATATTATTAGAACCCCTTGAGAAATTTGGGCATTTAGTCTCGAGCGCATGGCAAAGACGGTCGACTTGTCAGTTAAATTAGACGAGCATTTGAAAAAAATACGCAAGCTGAAAAGAGACATCACGTTTTACCAAGAAAAGAAATCTTTGGTTAGAATATTTTTGAAACTTACCATTTAAACTTACCAATGGCTTCCTCCTCCTCCTCATCCGACTGGGATAAGGTGTTTGAATCTCCTTCTCGATGTCCTGATGTTCCAGCGATAGTTCTGAAGACTAAGCCAAACCGAGTTTACGAGATTGATGACTTTATAACTGTAATTTTTACTACGTCCGAAGAGGAACGTAAACAAGTAATTTTGGATACTATTGGTTATGTCGAAATTTCTTTCTCTAGTGATGAATTAGAAGAATTTTTAAGCACTTTTGATTGTTGCAATACCCATTGGGTAGATATATTTATGATAATTGGACAGTACACGCTAGTGTTTCATCGCAATGGCGATAAGAGAAGTCTAAAGTTTGAAGATGCCACAACAGACAAGTATCTATTTAGATGGACCGAGAAGCTAATACACCTATTTGCAAACCCTGTTTATGAATTGTATAAGCTTAATAGTGAATATTATACTGTTACTAAATAAATAGTCTAACGTCAATTTGTTTTTTCTTTGCTTTAACTACGGAAATAAAACGCCAATATAAACACAAAAAAACAAGCATTTATTAAAGTGTAAAAAAAAGTTCAAAAAAAAAACACAAAATGTGACCGAACAGTGGTCCGTAATTCGTAAATAGAGTACAATAAACAAACAATATAACAATAGGGTAAACTTGGGTAAAATATACATATACAGTAAATAGGTAAATACATTAAATAGGATAGATTAGGGTAAAATAAATACAATAAGTAAATAACTAAAATAAATTACTAGCCTAATATCACAGCCTCTAAAGTCGCACATTTAGCTATCAAAGGTGATTGAAGTGACCGAACAGTGGACTGTAAATAGGAAATAGAGTACAATAAACAAACAATATAAAAAATAGGGTAAACTTGGGTCAAATATCCATATAAAGTAAATAGGTAAATACAGTAAATAGGGTAGATTAGGGTAAAATAAATACAATAATTAAATAACTAAAATAAATTACTAGCCTAATATCACAGCCTCTAAAGTCATACATTTAGCTATCAAAGGTGATTGCTGTAAAGTTAGCTGTCGGTGATCAGTCTTAGCTCATGGAATTTCCGATGATTCCTTATACTTTTCAATATCTCGATGACCCCAAGCAAGCGTGTTCTCTAAGTCGCCGGGAATAAGGTAACGCTTATCGTCCGCGTGTGATAGCGCTACCTTATTTTTAAGTTCGACATACATATCATGTAAATGTGAACGGAACGTGTTCATCTGACGATGAATGTGAGTTCCTTCTACGTCAACCGCCTCTCTATAATCGTCAAGAGTCAGTTCTTTCTGGGTGACGTAGTCAGGAACTCCCTTAGCTTTTTTCGTTAACTTTCCCTCCACATTTACACAATATGCTTTCGCCCCGGTACCGTAGAAATCCCAAATGATTTTTCCTGCATACTCGTCTTTCATTTTACCCAAAATTGACTGGTTTACAGGAACATCATGTGGGTTATCTTGTGAGTAATTGGACGTATCGAATCTATCTAAATTTTCTCGCATGTCATTATAGAAATTTTCCGTTGTAATTTTTAAAACAAGGGAATCGGTGTCAGTGTAGAGTAATACCGCGTTGTTACCGTATTTTGGCTTAATATATCCGTACAAAAAGTCATACATAATAGTCTTGGATATTTCCAAGATGCTAAACCCGCGTAAATAGGTTTATTATATGTGACTTTTTGTTTTTTCATCTGGATAGCTACTAGGTTTTCGCTGAAAATAGTGCGGTCTTTAAAATGAGGTTTCGAGATTAACGCTTCGGCACCCAACCTTCTACCAATATTTTCCCAATGAGAAACAAGTTTAACATCTACCCGTTTCTCCACATTTTCCATCGTTTTACCGAACACAGCGTTGTTCATAAGTTTAAAGAAATCTTTCTCGAACTTATTTTTCGCCTTATTGCGCATAGCTGTGTTTAGGTCAATGTATTTCTTTAACCACGGTGATTGATCAAACAATATAACGCGATGAATTTTGGTGAGCTTAAGCCCATACTCTAAAGCCTGACGCAAATTTTGGTAATGAATTATATATTTATCTTTCTTTAAGAAATTCGGAATTGATTTTGTAATGTGTTGAAATTTTGATTCCGGTGAAGCTATGGATTCTGGACAAAAGGGTAGTTCGTTGTGTAAATAATGCAGATGTTCGGGATATTCTAAATCTACCTCTAATATGTAACCAGTTTTAGAATCATTCGCGACATTCATGTAATCTAAACTTTGAATTTCGGTCTCATTCAACCACTTAAAATTCCCCGTTGGCAAATATTCTGACATGGCTGCACCATATAGGTTGGTGGCGTCCAAATACATGATGTAGGAAGTAGGTTTGGAAGCATCATAATGAGGTATAAATTTATTGTTCGCAAAAGCTTTTCTAACGCTACACTGACTGACCCCGCCGCGAATACCGTGTTTAAAGAAGTGTACCATGTCTAGATCTGTCAGTAACTCAAGCTTTACATCCGTTGCCTTAAGGGCCGAATCTAGTGAAAGTACTGGTGCGCTAAAATACTGCGCAGGGTCGACGTGGTAAGTATCTAGGCATACGTCTCTAAAACTTTCAAACACATCTGTTAATAATAAAACGTCGGATTTTAAATAAATATCTGAATATTCGCCTAAAGTTTTGCATTCAAATAAATTCCACACAGCCCAAGCACGCTTGTAATCCTCTTTGCTAATGTCTTCTTTCTTTAGCTGGTTGTAAAAGTCTTTATGTGATGGTAGCTTTGTCTCATTCAATTTTGCGAAACTATCCACGTAATTATATGGGAAGACACCCTTCTGTCGAATAAGCTGAAACTTATTTCCTTCCGCGAAATATTTTCTAACTTCTCGACATTGTTCTGGTTTTAAATTTTGGCTAAGTTTATCTAGACCGCTGGCCATGAAACGAAAACTGTCGAGAAAGCGTAATTTTAAAAATACCTGCCGTTGTTTACTATCCCTGTTTTCGATGTTATCCACCAAAACATGCTTAGTAAAGGAGATATACTTTTCCTTGTTTTGAGGCATAACATCCAGCTTTTCTTCATTGGCAGCCAATTCCTTGACAAACAGGTGGGAATCAAAGTTGGACATATTATGGAAAAAGATGGGTATAAATTGAGGGATTTTGTAATTTAGGTTACATACAGAGTGCGCAGCCGCCCGATATTCGCCATTTGTATGATCGTGATCGTGCACGCGATCGTTTAATGCTACATCAAATGGCTTTTCGCATATATGACACACCGTAGCATTTTGATGCTCAATCTCTTGTTCCGCAGAAATAGGTATCATGGGTACTACTTCCTTCATAAAGCGATTATAGATGGATTTACAATCAGCCTCTAAACGTTTTACGAATTCTTTGTTAGCATCCGGGCCCCTATAGCTTTGGTAAATCGAATGAGTATCATCAAAGTCACATTTGATGTAGTAACCGAACGAGTACGGGACATGTTTGTGCGTTCTCACAGTGTATGACGTATCGGGCTTCTGTACATTTTCCTCTGTATCGACAGGTTCAAGCATAGTTTCGAAATCGGCATAAACAACGAAAGGCACCTTTAATTTCTTTTCAAAGTTTGTAAATTTCAAAATATTCTCGGGAATCTCTTCACCATATTTATTTTTTTTTTCAAATCTGTCGTTGGGACTTTAGCTAAAACGTGTCCGCAATCATGCTCCTGATGAGTCTTTAATTTTTGTTCTGAATAAAAATACGATAAACATCCATCACATAAATACTTAGCCTCCTTGTGTTTGGATAATTGACTTGAGATCAAGCGAGACATGTTTCTTATTAAGCAGTAAAGACTATTGCCATAGTCATCACTGATTACTAACAAATTTACATGTCGCTCTCTGTTACGAGAATTTGTAAAGTATAAGGGCCCCACGACTTCAATACTATTTTTACCATTGTCAAAAATCCTTTCAAGCATAAACATTGATAGAAATATTATTGAGTCGTTGAAACTTAGTGATGTCGGTAAGTTTAATCGGAAATTCCATACCTGTACAGTCCAACTCGTTTTCAAAAGGCAAATAGTTCGCGACTCTATTTGCATGTTGAGTCCAATGAACTGGATGTAAGGCGGCTAGGACTGACCACATGAAACATTTTTGATCGGTGTTCTGAATGTTTAGAACAGCTTTCTTTGCTTCAATCTCCTTTGGCAGCGTTATGTAGGAAGATGACTTCAGAGGCTGGATCTTATTGATTCCTAATTCTAAGTGGAGAAGCTGCTGAAGCGACCACCCTGTAACAACAGAAATATTTATTAGTACGAACTCGTAAACAGTTTTAACTTTTTTTTTGAAATAGTTTTACACTCACCACTATCCTTTTCCCGAAATTCTGAATACTTTCGGTCTAGGATGACGATGAACTGCTCGAACAGCTCCTCCAAGTCCGTAGCCTCATTCACCATCTGGTATTTGCTGTTGAAGGACTTCACCTCAGACGACTCGCTCAACTGCTGGAGGAAGCGGCCGAAAAGCTCCAGTCCGACCTTAAGCTGGTCGTACTTCGCGCGGATGTCTCCCACCAACTTGATGAATTTTTGTTTTAGATGTTGCATATACTCCTTTACGCTGGTGGGATCCTGGCTTGTAGTAAGTCGGTACGTAGCAATTCGGCTCCGGAATGATGTTTTCACCAACTCTACACCTTCCTCCTCCTGCATCACGCAGCATTTCTCACGATGTCCCAGGGTCCGGAGATGGCCACCTCATCGGTTCATAGGAACATCTAGTTTGCATGTTGCACAATGCTGCGTGGACGATGTTGTTGGTTCTGAAAATCGGAAATAAATAAGTAGTATCTGAGTTATATAAAGGCAAATTTCTTCTTTAGACCCCCCGGAAACTGTCAATTTTTCCATACTCACCATCTGTCGACACGAGTCTTGCTCTTTTCGCCATGGATGTCTGCGTGGTATTCGCTGGTCTTTTGGGAGCCGGGTGTTTCTCGTTCTGGTTCGACTTGAAAATTCCACTGCAGACGTCGCAGATCTTGACCGCTATGCGGCAATCTCCATGACGCTTGAGGTGATCCTTCCTGGTGAATGAAGCGCTGCAGACTTCACATACGAACATTTTCTGTAACACATTAAGATTTGAAAAGAATTTTTGGAAAAACCAATTCGAAAAAAAAAATGAAAACAGAGTTTGGCAGAAAAATTTTTGAAAAAATTTTTTTTGTAAAAATGTTTTTGAAAAAGTTTTGGACAATTTTTTTTTTGCAAAATTGTTTTTGGCTTTACATTAACTTGCATGATTATTGTACATGTACTACCAATATTTTAATTGCTTAGTCAAATATGACTTATTTTCACACCACTTTACTCAGGATAACACGTACATGTAATACAAATATACTAATTGCTTCGTCAACATGACTAACTTCACACTTACGCTAACCTTGTCTCATGTGCTAATTCTTTAGCTCGCTTGAGTTGAGTATAAAAATATAATTAAATTCACATTTTCTTATACAGAGTGATGTGGAAATTTTGACATCTAATTTTTTGCCGATCGCATCCTAGTAAGCTTGCATGTACTAACGCATATTTTTCTGGTATTAAATCCAATTACATATATTCATAATTTCTCTAAATTATTCGAAAATTTACTATACAGTATGATGTAAAAATTTTGAAATATAATTTTTTACTATCAGTTGAGATTTTTGAAAAATAATTTGATAAATCGAAAGATCTGCTCCGCCACTCTCCCCCATGCGACTTTCGTCTCTCCACCTTCAGCCGTTAGGTCGCTAATCGCAAAAAACTATATCTCCGGAACCAAAGGGCCGATCGACACCATTCTTTTTTTAAACGCCTTCCCTCGCCGCCTTGAACACGTGACGTATGCTACATTTTTATTTTGACGTTTGACAAGTGACAGGTGACAGTTGACAGATCTTAAATGACAGGTGACAGCTGACATACTTTTCCACATGTCGTCTGACGTCATCCTCAACACGTGACCCGCGTCAGTTTTTAATTTTTGACATTTGACACGTGACAGGTGACAGTTGACAGGTGACATTTGACATTTGAAAAAGTTTTGGACAATTTTTTTTTGCAAAAATGTTTTTGGCACAATTTTGGAACAATTTTTGAAATAACTACCTAACCCTTATCGAGTTAAGCAGCCCTCTATAACATACAACAGTTTTAGCCCGCTAGCTTCACATTTTCCACCCTCCAATAAAAACATATAGCAAAAAATTTTACAAGTCCACAACTAAAAAAAAAAAGAAAAAATGCAAATATCTTAAAAACGGTAAGTTTTATGCCAAAAATAAAATACCAATACCACCCTGTTACACCCTTATCGATTTCAGCAGCCCTCTATAACATACAAAAGTTTCAGCCCGCTAGCGTCAAATTTTTCACCTTCCAATAAAAATATATAGCAAAAAATTTTACAAGTCCCCAAATAAAAAAACGGAAAAAATGTAAATATCTTAAAAACGGTAAGTTTTATGCCAAAAATAAAATACCAATACCACCCTGTTACACCCTTATCGATTTCAGCAGCCCTCTATAACATACAAAAGTTTCAGCCCGCTAGCGTCAAATTTTTCACCTTCCAATAAAAATATATAGCAAAAAATTTTACAAGTCCCCAAATAAAAAAACGGAAAAAATGTAAATATCTTAAAAACGGTAAGTTTTATGCCAAAAATAAAATACCAATAACACCCTGTCACACCCTTATCGAGTTAAGCTGCCCTCTATAACATACAAAAGTTTCAGCCATGAAAAGCTTCAAATTTTTCACCCTCCAATAAAAATATCTACCAAAAAATTTTACAAGTCCACAAATAAAAAAACGGAAAAAATGTAAATATCTTAAAAACGGCACGTTTTATGACAAAAATAAAATAAAAATAACACCCTGTTACACCCTTATCAAGTTAAGCAGCCCTCTATAACATACAAAAGGTTCAGCCCGCTAGCTTCAAATTTTTCACCCTCCACTAAAAATACATGCCAAAAATTTTACAAGTACACAAATCAAAAAACGGAAAAAATGCAAATATCTTAAAAGCGGTAAGTTTTATGAAACAAAGTATTCAAATTGTAGTTTGACGATTTTGGGAAAAGGGATCTGTATTCTACACCCGTACATCCAATGTTCTTTTGAAATCTAAAGGCAGCCTCTTAGCGAGAATGTTTGTCGATTTTTTAAACTCAACTTGCAGTTTGAACACAAAAATACTAGTAATATCTTTCGCGCAAGTACTCCTAATATTCTACACGTTAATACTAATACGCTACCAAGTAAATCTTATCGGTACTTACCCCGATTTCACAGTACACTCGCTTCACAAAGAAAAACTCTGATAGTCGAAAAGAATAAATACTTCCCAACACTTTGATACGTAATTTTTATTAATCACCTTCACTCTAATACTTCTTGATGTTAACTGTTCGTACCTATTCACGCTTTACATTAACTTGTATGATTATTGTACATGTACTACCAATATGTTAATTGCTTAGTCAAATATGACTTATTTTCACACCACTTTACTCAGGATAACACGTACATGTAATACAAATATACTAATTGCTTCGTCAACATGACTAACTTCACACTTACGCTAACCTTGTCTCATGTGCTAATTCTTTAGCTCGCTTGAGTTGAGTATAAAAATATAATTAAATTCACATTTTCTTATGCAGAGTGATGTGGAAATTTTGACATCTAATTTTTTGCCGATCGCATCCTAGTAAGCTTGCATGTACTAACGCATATTTTTCTGGTATTAAATCCAATTATATTCATAATTTCTCTAATTATTCGAAAATTTACTATACAGGATGATGTAAAAATTTTGAAATATAATTTTTTACTATCAGTGGAGATTTTTGAAAAATAATTTGATAAATCGAAAGATCTGCTCCGCCACTCTCCCCCATGCGACTTTCGTCTCTCCACCTTCAGCCGTTAGGTCGCTAATCGCAAAAAACTATATCTCCGGAACCAAAGGGCCGATCGACACCATTCTTTTTTTAAACGCCTTCCCTCGCCGCCTTGAACACGTGACGTATGCTACATTTTTATTTTGACGTTTGACAAGTGACAGGTGACAGTTGACAGATCTTAAATGACAGGTGACAGCTGACATACTTTTCCACATGTCGTCTGACGTCATCCTCAACACGTGACCCGCGTCAGTTTTTAATTTTTGACATTTGACACGTGACAGGTGACAGTTGACAGGTGACATTTGACATTTGACAGGTGACTTTTATATTGCTGACGTAAGCTCCACTGACGTAGACGTCGATGACGTACTTTCCATTCGACTATGCGCAAAGGTGACCGAGATATGACGTCCTAGATTACTACGCCACCTCCCCCGGGGGACGGGGGGCGTTGAGACCCCTATCTTTCACTACTTAAAACTGATAAAACCTCAAACTAGACTGCGAAGTGCGGGGGGGGGGGGGGATTTTCCCCAAAAGCTGTAAAATGAGTGAAAGCAAAGACAGCAAAAAGAACCTAGTGACCACAGTTAATGTGAATGGGCGATTGTAGACCGAAATTAGACATATGTGCAAAAAAATTTTGGGAAAACGTAAGTCCATCGCGCCAAAAATTGACATTTGCATTTGTACGGTGTGAAGTTATTGACGGAGTGGAATGGTGTGAACTAGCCACAGAGTAAAGACCCAAACGGAGTGAAGTTAACCACGCAGTGTCTAAAGATACGACGACGGACATTTAAAGAAATTGTTAATTCCACGGCAACTTTTGCGAAAACCAAAAATGTCGGATAACGAGAGCTACGACAGCGTAAATGGTAATTTCAGCGTCATTGATAGGACACTAAAGAAGATAAAGAACTTCTACTATTTTTCTGGAGTAAAACGATATATCAGACAGCACATTCGGTCTTGTTTACATTGTATAGCCACCAAAGTACAAACTGGAAAGCAAGTCGGTGAATTACACCCGATCAAGCCAGGACAAAGACCATTTTCAGTAATACATATTGATCATATTGGACCATTTGTGACAAGTCGACTAAACAATACATATATTTTGATAGTTATAGACAACTTAACCAAATTTGTACGATTGTATGCAGTAAAGGATACAAAAGTAGAAAGAGTAACAGAGGTATTAGAAGATTTTATAATGGATTTTGGAGCTCCAGATAGAATCATTTCTGACAGAGGAAGTTGCTTTACCAGCCACAAGTTTGATACGTTCTGTCTAAAACACGGTATTAAGCATACTCTAAACTCACCCAGACACGCGCAAGCCAATGGACAAGTAGAAAGAGTGAATAGAACCCTAATTCCAGTGATTCAGGCATACATTCAAGATCCAGAGACCACAGACTGGGATAAGAATTTAAGAAAAATAATGAGAGACCTGAATGAGTCGGTTAATAAAACTACAAATCATAATCCATTTGAAGTCCTATATGGATACATTCCTAGACATGACGAAGGACCACTTAGAGAATTAACAATAGAACAGGACAGATACCGATTACCTAAAGAGCTACAAGATGAAGTAAGAAACAAAATCTAAGAAGAACAAGCAAATTACAAAAAAAGGTATGATCAGAAGAAGCTCAAAAATGTAAAATATGAAGTAGGAGATATTGTTTACATGAAAACAGTCGCAGTAGCAACCGGAGAATCAACAAAGCTACAGAAAAAATACCGAGGACCATTAGTCATAACTAAGGTATTACCCAGTGATGCATATGGAATAGCTGATTTACGAACTTCACATGGCAGAAGATACGCTTCAACAGCCCATGTAAGCCAATCGAAAATATGGAAACCATTGCCTAATGAAGATCAAGAAGAAATGAATGATAGTGACCATGAAATACCCAATACTGACCATGAAAACCTTAATGAAAGACAGAATAATCTTGACAATGATCAAGTTAAGCTGAATCAGAAACCAAAGCGAACAACGAAGAAGCCACAACGGTTTGAAGATTACGTAACCGGTAGAGAACTCGAGGACGAGTTCTGAAAAGGATGGCCGAATGTTAGGAATATTCAATATTCCAAGAAAATGGTGCACCACTGATGGTGCAAACGATCTACGGTAGTTATTAAAAGTTTAGAAAAGAAAAAGAAGAAGAGACAGACATAAAAAGAACGTTTGAAAGTTGTAGATGCATTTTTATGACGAGCGAAAAAGTGAAAGCAAGACAAACAAGAATTTAGATTACCAGTGATGAATATGAGCAATGAAGGAGAAAACCTTTCTTGTCACCGTATTGAAAGAGAAACAGTAAGTTTGGCCCCAGTATTAAGTATAGAAAAGAAAGAACTAGTAACAGAACAACATCTGAATACAGGGGAACAAGCAACCCCAGAAGAAATAAGAGAACTGTTAAGTATTTTGAACGAATATAGAGACTGCATAGCGATGAACATAGAAGAATTAGGATGTACAGAATTAATTGAAATGGATATCAAGGAAGTACCAAATAGTTTACCAGTCAATCAAAAACCATACAAAGCCACAAACGAAGAAAGAGAAATAATAAAGAAAATAGTTACAGAATGGAAAGGTGAAGGCATAGTTACCGAAACAGACTCCCCATACGCTAGCCCTGTATTATTAGTGAAGAAGAAGACTGGTGAACCAAGATTGGTTTTGGATTTTCGTCGCCTGAATAAGCAAACCTTGAGAATGAGTTTTCCCTTGCCAGATTTGGATGATCATTTGACTTTATTGAGTAATAGCAAACTATTTATCGTTTTAGATTTAGCTCATGGATACTTACAAGTTCCATTGTCAAAAGAAGCGAGAGAAAAGACAGCTTTCATTACCCCGGACGAGACAGGAGAATTCACCAGAATGATTTTTGGACTAATGAATGCCCAGTTTTATTTTTCGAAGCTAATGCAAAAGGTGGTAGGTGTTGGGACCCTTAAGAAATAAGACAGTTTTATTCTATCTTGATGATGTTTTAATACCAGGTGAGAATTGGAAAATTTTAAAAGAAAAATTGAGAGATGTCTTACAAGCTTTAAGACAAGCCGGACTGACAATTAAATTAACAAAATGTGAATTTTTAAAAACAAAAGTAACATATTTGGGTATGCAGATATCAAGCAAAGTAATTGAACCAGGTGAACGCAAAGTAGAAGGCATAAAGAAGTTTCCCGTGCCAACAACTGTTCAACAAGTGAGGCGATTTCTAGGTCTGACCAGCTTTTTCAGACGTTTTGTTACAAATTTTGCAAAAATAGCTCGACCACTGTATGATCTCTTAAAGAAGAACGTAAAGTTTCAGTGGAGTGAAAAAGAAAACCAAGCATTTATAAAACTGAAGGAAGCTTTACTGGGAAAGCCAATACTACAAATATTTGACCCATCCAAAGGGACGGAATTGCATACGGACGCCTCAGCAGAAGGGATTGCAGCGATGTTATTGCAAGGAGATTCACCACGGACCACGAAATTAGTCTATGCTATAAGTAGAAGAACAAGTGAAGCCGAAAGAAGGTATCATTCCAGTAAACTTGAACTATTAGCCATAGTTTGGGCACTTGACCGATTAAGGATGTTACGTATTAACATACCATTCACTGTTGTGACCGACTGTCAATGTTTAATTTACCTGAATGCCAATAAAACCAGGAATCCGCAAGTCATTCGTTGGTACAGCCTTTTATGTGACTTTGACTTTAATATTATTCATCGGCCAGGTGAGAAAATGTCCCACGTAGATGCCCTAAGTAGAGCTCCTGTTGAAGAATCACAAGAAGAGAATTTTCTTTTAGAACAGGCAACAGTATTCCAGATAATTAATGAAGACGATGAAATTTTACTATATCAACAAACCGATGAAGCCCTACAACAGAAGATATTAATTTTAAAAAAACTAGAGCTTGAAAGGACAACTTATGAGAAAAGTCAAGTTAAAGATTACAAGTTAAAAGATGGATTGTTATATAAGAAAGAAGGTGAAAAACTACTATATGCAGTACCAAAAGCATTAAGAAAGAGTTTCGCCATAAGATAAAATGATATGGCCGGACACTTTGGCATTGATAGGACAGTAAAGAAGATAAAGAACTTCTACTATTTTTCTGGAGTAAAACGATATATCAGACAGCACATTCGGTCTTGTTTACATTGTATAGCCACCAAAGTACAAACTGGAAAGCAAGTCGGTGAATTACACCCGATCAAGCCAGGACAAAGACCATTTTCAGTAATACATATTGATCATATTGGACCATTTGTGACAAGTCGACTAAACAATACATATATTTTGATAGTTATAGACAACTTAACCAAATTTGTACGATTGTATGCAGTAAAGGATACAAAAGTAGAAAGAGTATCAAAGGTATTAGAAGATTTTATAATGGATTTTGGAGCTCCAGATAGAATCATTTCTGACAGAGGAAGTTGCTTTACCAGCCACAAGTTTGATACGTTCTGTCTAAAACACGGTATTAAGCATACTCTAAACTCACCCAGACACGCGCAAGCCAATGGACAAGTAGAAAGAGTGAATAGAACCCTAATTCCAGTGATTCAGGCATACATTCAAGATCCAGAGACCACAGACTAGGATAAGAATTTAAGAAAAATAATGAGAGACCTGAATGAGTCGGTTAATAAAACTACAAATCATAATCCATTTGAAGTCCTATATGGATACATTCCTAGACATGACGAAGGACCACTTAGAGAATTAACAATAGAACAGGACAGATACCGATTACCTAAAGAGCTACAAGATGAAGTAAGAAACAAAATCCAAGAAGAACAAGCAAATTACAAAAAAAGGTATGATCAGAAGAAGCTCAAAAATGTAAAATATGAAGTAGGAGATATTGTTTACATGAAAACAGTCGCAGTAGCAACCGGAGAATCAACAAAGCTACAGAAAAAATACCGAGGACCATTAGTCATAACTAAGGTATTACCCAGTGATACATATGGAATAGCTGATTTACGAACTTCACATGGCAGAAGATACGCTTCAACAGCCCATGTAAGCCAATTGAAAATATGGAAACCATTGCCTAATGAAGATCAAGAAGAAATGAATGATAGTGACCATGAAATACCCAATACTGACCATGAAAACCTTAATGAAAGACAGAATAATCTTGACAATGATCAAGTTAAGCTGAATCAGAAACCAAAGCGAACAACGAAGAAGCCACAACGGTTTGAAGATTACGTAACCGGTAGAGAACTCGAGGACGAGTTCTGAAAAGGATGGCCGAATGTTAGGAATATTCAATATTCCAAGAAAATGGTGCACCACTGATGGTGCAAACGATCTACTGTAGTTATTAAAAGTTTCGAAAAGAAAAAGAAGAAGAGACAGACATAAAAAAAACGTTTGAAAGTTGTAGATGCATTTTTATGACGAGCGAAAAAGTGAAAGTAAAAAAATAGTTTTAAACATCAGTTATTGAGTTTTATTTTGTGCGTTGAAAACGGGAAGATTGTAAGCTAACAAGAGTCAATAAGTTACAATCAAGCCAACGCTTTACCCTTTGCAATGCCATTTCCGCCTTTTTATATGTTAAAGTCCAAGTTTCATCCTCAAACATTAAAACCGTGTCATCAGCGTAACACACCACATTCCCAGCCATCACCCTGTCAACAAGATCATTAATATAAATTGAAAAAAGAATTGGCCCCAGCACAGTGCCCTGTGGCACACCATATCCCACCCGACAAATATCACTTATGAACTGACCATTTTTTACTTGCTGCGACCTATTTGTTAAATATGATTTCAACAGGTCTTGCGCTATTCCTCTTAGTCCAATATTGTTTAACTTGTCAATAGGGTGTGACACAGTGTCAAAGGCCTTAGCCAGATCCAAAAATACCAGGAGACACCTCTTCCCTTTTTCAAGGATTATCGAAATGTGCTCTGTCACCGCAACAAGTGCATCCTCAGTCCCCATTCCCTGCTTAAATCCATTTTTGTATTTAGATATAATATTATTTTTCTCCAGATGAGCAATCACTCTTAACTTGATACATTTTTCTATAATTTTACTAATATTACTGATGATAGCAATAGGTCTATAATTACTCATGACCTTTCTTGATCCTCCTTTATGCAATGGTGTTATAATTGCGTTTTTAAATCTTTCGGGAAATACTCCCTTTTCAAGAATTAGATTTATTATATGCAACAAAGGTCTAATTAAACTTTTATGGTTATTTTTGAGAAGTTTAGTTGTTATATTATCAGAGCCAGAGCTTGAGTTATTTTTCAATGAGCCTATTATTACAGTCATCTCATTTTCCGTAATAGGAGTTAGAAAAAGTGTATCAGCTGTTTGAGAGAAATTTTCAGGCCCAGCTGGGTCCATAGTTGCAACCACTCTGCCCGCCAACTCCTCCCCCACAATAGGTACTGAAATATTTGTTCAATTTATTGGCAATGGTTGTTCCATCCTGGAGCTCCCCATCACCCTCATCACATAAGACATTTATTTTTTGCTCAGCTCTCTCTCCCTTTGTAGCAGATTTGATCAAATTCCAGATTTTTTTAGAATCATTTGGGTTCTGCTGAAACAAGTGCTTGTAATAGTCAGTTTTAGATTTATTAATCAATTTCGTTAAGTTTTTCCTGTAATTTTTAAACTGATTTAAAAGTTCTACATTTTGAGGTTGCTTTGATGAAATACGTTTCAATCTGTCACGCTGGCGAATAGAAATAAGCAATACCGCGGTAATCCATGGTTTAATCCGTCGTCTCCCACACACAAAATATTTGCTTGTTACTGAGTCATTCATTATAGAAGTTAATTTATTTATAAAATTATTAGCGCAAGCATCCACTGTCGGAATCCAACACTCCGGCCCAATCCTCAATTTGCAAAAGTGAATCTAATTTATTATAGTCAATTTTACTTATATACTTATCTGCCTTAAAATCACTGCCCTTACCCTTAATTTATACATTCAGTAAAACAGGATAGTGATCGGTAAGAAACGAATTGAGGACCACACCATGCACTGCACATGAACAAGCACACTTAAGGAAAAAGTGATCTATAGAAGAAGAACTAGCTCCCACCACCCTGGTTGCTCGATCGATAACACTACTAAAACCCCTTTCACTCAATACGTCAAGATAATGCCCTACATTTCCATTTTTATCATCTAATAAATCAATATTTATATCACCACAGAATACATTGATATCGCAGTAATTTACGATTTTCTCTTTTAAGAGAATGTCTAAGGAACTTATAAAATCTTCAGTCTTAGTAGAAGGTAGTCTGTACGTAGCTGTGAGACCTACCGACACATTATTTTTACTCATAGTTATAAATTTAAATATACCTATTTCAATAATATTGCTCTCTATAATTATATTCTCCTTAACATAAACAATACAGCCATCACATTTATTATTTTTACTATCGTTATATACAGTTTGATAATGGCTTAAGTTAAAATCTTCAACATTTTCTATACAGTACGTTTCGGAACAGACAATTACATCAAAATTTTTGTTTAACGATTCTAAAAGTACCACAAATTCGTCAAAGTCCTTGCTTAAGCTTCTTATATTTACGTGAATTATGTTTATGTCATCAATCGGGTTATTAAATACATTTGTTTCATCAATAGTATCACAACTACTCACCTCGTAGTTGAGGTAGTCATCACATCAGACATTTTGTGTCATCGCGTATATCTAGCATCACAGACAATTCCCCCAACCCGAACATTCATTATTCATTCAGCAGTCCCTTAGTAACTCCTTGGCATGATCCATATCCCTGACTCTCACTGCATCCTCACCCTCTTTATACTTTACAAAAACATTGCCATTCCTGTACCATACATATTTGTAATTTTTCTCTTTCAGTTTCAATGCTTCCTTCTTCCTTCAATAGATTGTACGATAATGGTGTCATATATTTGGAAGCTAATAGTTGTTAACTGTGGTGAAGCGGGTAATCGTGCACATTCTCCAATGTATTGTGTAGTGATTATTATTTATTCGACTTTTTCAAAAATTATTTTTAAAAAGCCCGTTTTTTGTCTTGTTTTAAAGCAATCGTCATGTTCTGGAGGCTGTGTGTTGTACTACAGGGTCCGTCCCGGTTATTATTTATTTTTTAATATCAAGCTTATATTTTTACTAAACAAGAGTGCAAAAAACAGCAGCGCACACTCGTGAATTTTGAACATATTTATTTTTGTTTAACAGAGTAAAGTGAAAAAATTTTGAGTTAAGATTTTATAACCTCTCCAAATTGTTTTCTTTTTTTTTAGGGCCATCGGGCGTTAAAATTATGACACGCAGTGAACTGTTTGTATCTTAATGCAGCAACAAAATTTACCTGATATTAATAAGAAGTTAGAGTTTATTGAAGACTGCTTGACGAACTATGATGATTACTCGGAAGAATGCGTCAAAGATATAAAACATAAATTTTCATCTAATAAATCAATATTTATATCACCACAGAATACATTGATATCGCAGTAATTTACGATTTTCTCTTTTAAGAGAATGTCTAAGGAACTTATAAAATTTTCAGTCTTAGTAGAAGGTAGTCTGTACGTAGCTGTCAGACCTACCGACACATTATTTTTACTCATAGTTATAAATTTAAATATACCTATTTCAATAATATTGCTCTCTATAATTATATTCTCCTTAACATAAACAATACAGCCATCACATTTATTATTTTTACTATCGTTATATACAGTTTGATAATGGCTTAAGTTAAAATCTTCAACATTTTCTATACAGTACGTTTCGGAACAGACAATTACATCAAAATTTTTGTTTAACGATTCTAAAAGTACCACAAATTCGTCAATGTCCTTGCTTAAGCTTCTTATATTTACGTGAATTATGTTTATGTCATCAATCGGGTTATTAAACACATTTGTTTCATCAATAGTATCACAACTACTCACCTCGTAGTTGAGGTAGTCATCACATCAGACATTTTGTGTCATCGCGTATATCTAGCATCACAGACAATTCCCCGAACCCGAACATTCATTATTCATTCAGCAGTCCCTTAGTAACTCCTTGGCATGATCCATATCCCTGACTCTCACTGCATCCTCACCCTCTTTATACTTTACAAAAACATTGCCATTCCTGTACCATACATATTTGTAATTTTTCTCTTTCAGTTTCAATGCTTCCTTCTTCCTTCAATAGATTGTACGATAATGGTGTCATATATTTGGAAGCTAATAGTTGTTAACTGTGGTGAAGCGGGTAATCGTGCACATTCTCCAATGTATTGTGTAGTGATTATTATTTATTCGACTTTTTCAAAAATTATTTTTAAAAAGCCCGTTTTTTGTCTTGTTTTAAAGCAATCGTCATGTTCTGGAGGCTGTGTGTTGTACTACAGGGTCCGTCCCGGTTATTATTTATTTTTTAATATCAAGCTTATATTTTTACTAAACAAGAGTGCAAAAAACAGCAGCGCACACTCGTGAATTTTGAACATATTTATTTTTGTTTAACAGAGTAAAGTGAAAAAATTTTGAGTTAAGATTTTATAACCTCTCCAAATTGTTTTCTTTTTTTTAGGGCCATCGGGCGTTAAAATTATGACACGCAGTGAACTGTTTGTATCTTAATGCAGCAACAAAATTTACCTGATATTAATAAGAAGTTAGAGTTTATTGAAGACTGCTTGACGAGCTATGATGATTACTCGGAAGAATGCGTCAAAGATATAAAACATAAATTTTCATCTAATAAATCAATATTTATATCACCACAGAATACATTGATATCGCAGTAATTTACGATTTTCTCTTTTAAGAGAATGTCTAAGGAACTTATAAAATCTTCAGTCTTAGTAGAAGGTAGTCTGTACGTAGCTGTCAGACCTACCGACACATTATTTTTACTCATAGTTATAAATTTAAATATACCTATTTCAATAATATTGCTCTCTATAATTATATTCTCCTTAACATAAACAATACAGCCATCACATTTATTATTTTTACTATCGTTATATACAGTTTGATAATGGCTTAAGTTAAAATCTTCAACATTTTCTATACAGTACGTTTCGGAACAGACAATTACATCAAAATTTTTGTTTAACGATTCTAAAAGTACCACAAATTCGTCAAAGTCCTTGCTTAAGCTTCTTATATTTACGTGAATTATGTTTATGTCATCAATCGGGTTATTAAATACATTTGTTTCATCAATAGTATCACAACTACTCACCTCGTAGTTGAGGTAGTCATCACATCAGACATTTTGTGTCATCGCGTATATCTAGCATCACAGACAATTCCCCCAACCCGAACATTCATTATTCATTCAGCAGTCCCTTAGTAACTCCTTGGCATGATCCATATCCCTGACTCTCACTGCATCCTCACCCTCTTTATACTTTACAAAAACATTGCCATTCCTGTACCATACATATTTGTAATTTTTCTCTTTCAGTTTCAATGCTTCCTTCTTCCTTCAATAGATTGTACGATAATGGTGTCATATATTTGGAAGCTAATAGTTGTTAACTGTGGTGAAGCGGGTAATCGTGCACATTCTCCAATGTATTGTGTAGTGATTATTATTTATTCGACTTTTTCAAAAATTATTTTTAAAAAGCCCGTTTTTTGTCTTGTTTTAAAGCAATCGTCATGTTCTGGAGGCTGTGTGTTGTACTACAGGGTCCGTCCCGGTTATTATTTATTTTTTAATATCAAGCTTATATTTTTACTAAACAAGAGTGCAAAAAACAGCAGCGCACACTCGTGAATTTTGAACATATTTATTTTTGTTTAACAGAGTAAAGTGAAAAAATTTTGAGTTAAGATTTTATAACCTCTCCAAATTGTTTTCTTTTTTTTTAGGGCCATCGGGCGTTAAAATTATGACACGCAGTGAACTGTTTGTATCTTAATGCAGCAACAAAATTTACCTGATATTAATAAGAAGTTAGAGTTTATTGAAGACTGCTTGACGAACTATGATGATTACTCGGAAGAATGCGTCAAAGATATAAAACATAAATTTTCATCTAATAAATCAATATTTATATCACCACAGAATACATTGATATCGCAGTAATTTACGATTTTCTCTTTTAAGAGAATGTCTAAGGAACTTATAAAATCTTCAGTCTTAGTAGAAGGTAGTCTGTACGTAGCTGTCAGACCTACCGACACATTATTTTTACTCATAGTTATAAATTTAAATATACCTATTTCAATAATATTGCTCTCTATAATTATATTCTCCTTAACATAAACAATACAGCCATCACATTTATTATTTTTACTATCGTTATATACAGTTTGATAATGGCTTAAGTTAAAATCTTCAACATTTTCTATACAGTACGTTTCGGAACAGACAATTACATCAAAATTTTTGTTTAACGATTCTAAAAGTACCACAAATTCGTCAAAGTCCTTGCTTAAGCTTCTTATATTTACGTGAATTATGTTTATGTCATCAATCGGGTTATTAAACACATTTGTTTCATCAATAGTATCACAACTACTCACCTCGTAGTTGAGGTAGTCATCACATCAGACATTTTGTGTCATCGCGTATATCTAGCATCACAGACAATTCCCCCAACCCGAACATTCATTATTCATTCAGCAGTCCCTTAGTAACTCCTTGGCATGATCCATATCCCTGACTCTCACTGCATCCTCACCCTCTTTATACTTTACAAAAACATTGCCATTCCTGTACCATACATATTTGTAATTTTTCTCTTTCAGTTTCAATGCTTCCTTCTTCCTTCAATAGATTGTACGATAATGGTGTCATATATTTGGAAGCTAATAGTTGTTAACTGTGGTGAAGCGGGTAATCGTGCACATTCTCCAATGTATTGTGTAGTGATTATTATTTATTCGACTTTTTCAAAAATTATTTTTAAAAAGCCCGTTTTTTGTCTTGTTTTAAAGCAATCGTCATGTTCTGGAGGCTGTGTGTTGTACTACAGGGTCCGTCCCGGTTATTATTTATTTTTTAATATCAAGCTTATATTTTTACTAAACAAGAGTGCAAAAAACAGCAGCGCACACTCGTGAATTTTGAACATATTTATTTTTGTTTAACAGAGTAAAGTGAAAAAATTTTGAGTTAAGATTTTATCACCTCTCCAAATTGTTTTCTTTTTTTTAGGGCCATCGGGCGTTAAAATTATGACACGCAGTGAACTGTTTGTATCTTAATGCAGCAACAAAATTTACCTGATATTAATAAGAAGTTAGAGTTTATTGAAGACTGCTTGACGAACTATGATGATTACTCGGAAGAATGCGTCAAAGATATAAAACATAAATTTTCATTCAAATCTGAATTTAAACGAAGATAGAGTGCAGCTCAAAAGAAAGACGATCTACATGTAACAGGCTGCTGAGGCGCGAAATAAACATTTTCGACAGTATCGCCTAAATTTTGCTAGAAACATTTCCAGAGAATCCTGCAATAGAGATGTGCTCAATCGATTAGGTACTTCTTAGCTCTGACCCTCTTCTGTCCAGCATGATACCAATACCGAAAAAAAAGTCAAAACCATTTGTAACAGAAACACTAGAAATGCTACTTCCAGCTGAACCGGTTTACTAAAGTCCACTTGCTGAAGTGCATCGGAGCAATCTTCGAGTGAAACAGAAGGGCATTCGGACGATATGGATGAAGATAATATGGCCGAAGAATTGTGGCATTAGTTTTCTTTCCGTTAACTTTTTAATTATTTAAAAAAATTAAATTTTATTTCTGAAAAACAATTTGGTTTTCAAATTTGCTACTTAACAGAAAAAATATATGATAGATTCGATAATAAAAAACCTTGTATTTGTATTTTTCTGGATTTAGCAAAAGCTTTCGATACTGTTAGCCATAATTTACTTATTAAAAAATTAGAAAATATTGGATTTAGAGGAATACCATTAGAGTTGATAAAAACTATCTAAAAGATAGGCCAAGTCATGTTATGATAGATAAAGAAGAAAGATATTCAAAAGTATTTAAATACGGTGTTCCCCAAGGAAGAATTTTAGGACCTTTGTTTTTTAATATTTACATTAATGATTTATTTAGTATAAATTGTGATGAAGAAATTAATAGTTTTGCAGACGATACTGATATTTTTTATAGTGATACAAATTGGAACCACATACATAACAAAATTACAAAAGATTTTAAAATAGTTAAAAATTGGTTTGATAATAACCTATTAACAATTAATTTTGACAAAACAAATTATCTTACTTTTAGTCTAAATCAAAATAATAACACCTTAAATGTGGATAGTATTAAAATAGACGATGATATTAAAATTTTAAAAGCTAACAGTGTTAAATACTTGGGAATAATTTTTGACAGTAAATTAAATTGAGATTTACATGTAGATTACTTAATTAAAAAATTAAGAACATTGCTACCAATATTCAAAAATGTTAAAACCTTTTTGGATGTAAAACACTTAGAAACATTGTATTACGCCTTAGTTAAAACTCATTTGAATTACGGGATTTTAGGTTGGGGAGGAAATGTAGAATTTTGAGTGAAAAAAATAGAAGTATTACAAAAAAGATTTCTAAAAATGATATTTAATAAAGACTATTTTTATCCTTCAAAGGAATTATATTCAGAAACAAAGAAAATGGACGTTAGGCAAATATATATTTATAATATTTTAGTATACGGTTTTAAAAATAAAAATCTAATACAATTTCAAAAACATAACCATGACACGCGTCATAAAAATGAAATTTCCATTAAACCACAAATACATAAGTTTATAGCACAAAAGAATTATAAATATTTATGTTTTTATTTAAACGATTATTGACCAGTCAATATTAAAAGAATTATATCATTAAAAAAATATAAAATTGAAATAAAAGCCTGGATATTAACAAACGATTTCAAGAAATTTTTGGAATTACTTTAATATTTTCTATAATATAAAAATTATTTATTTATTTTTTTCTAAGGATCTCTCTTGTCCTAAAAAAGAAATTGTATGTTTGTATTTGAATATACCGGGTGCCCACGAGTTTACTGGCCAGCTCGTTATTTTGTTAAGAAATAATATTTCGATTTGAAATTTTGGGAACTCGTATGGTTGCTTTAGATGCAGATTTTGACTGCTCGAACATCGACTATCGTTTCTGGTTCAACCGGAAATACAGTCAACTTTGTTATTTTAAACGAAACACCCTGTATATTTTTTTAAAATTTGGATTCTACGTAAAATTCTAATTACACTAGTTTACATGGTTTTTGTCCTTGAAATGAAAAGTGTTTTTTCTTAACAATTGAGGTGCACTCAGTTTCAAAAAAATTATGAAAAAAATCCAACACGTCACCTTTCCAAAATATGTATTGTTTTTGATTTACCAAAAAAAATGCCTACAACAATATTTTAAAAAATTAAAAATGCGTTGCCTTAGCTTTTTTCTTGTGTTTATTTGTGTCTGTGTCTCTTATAATGGACCAGCAATAATCACCTAACATGGCCTGGTCCCATTATCCTTGATAATTTTGCTCAAAAAATTTCAAATCCTGGTGAAAGGGAAGAAATCGAGGTGCGAGTGAAGGAAATGAACTTTCAGAGACATGTTGACACACATTCGTTGAAAATTATGTAATAAATCAGCAATTAACTTTTTTTATGTTCTGACAGCCCACGAAGACGAAAAGTACTATGTACCGTAGGTGTACTGGGGAAATCCGACTCACACATCCAGAGCTGGAAACATCCGTACGGACTTCACCAGCCCTTTAAGAGGATGTGTGGGGTGGTACCACCTCGATCGAGGAAGAAATCGTCTACCACCTTCCACCTGTCGGTAATTTTCATTTTGTTTGTTGCCTAAGAACAGTTAACAAGTCGTAGTCACTTTGAATTTGAACTTCTTCGGATTCCGTGTTAGTCATCAATGTTTTGCTGGAACAACCGGGAGGTTCTGGAACTTGCTGCTTGTCTGAACTGTAGATAGGTTTAGTAACCGAAGGAACATCTGCATATATAATTTTATTTTTGTTCTTGTGATTAAAACCAAATGTCTTAGTGAGACAGAAGTAACAGTCATTTTCGTGGTTGGATGGTTCCCTCCATATCATTGGCATATTAAAATTCAAAGATCTGTTTCCACCTGCAGCCCAGGAGCTTAGCGTTCTTCTACATCTTTCACAAAATACGTGAGGAGCCCACTTTTTGTCCTGGTGAGAGACCGAAATTTTGAAATAACAAAAATATGCTTCTTTGAGTGATTCCGTTATGGGACATCCTTTCTTAGATATAATAAGTTCACCACAAACGTAACAAAAACGATAAGGATGTACTTTACACAATCTTTCTGATATTTTAAAAAAATATATTTATTTAACTGAACACTACACTTCATCAAAATTTTAGAATGAATTCAGAACCAACTTGTGGGTAGTCCGAAAATAAAATGTGATGATAACTTTAGTCTTTGACGTGATAAAAATAAAAAATATATGTTTGCGTTTAGTTATTGCAACTAAATAAATCAATATAAAATTCACTGGAAGGACATAACTGTTTTTTATTTTGTAAATTAGTGTTATTAAACATCTATCATACCCCATACCTATCTTTAACGGTTTTCAAGAAAATGGCGTTTGAAAATATCGAAAGAGCCGCAAACTATACTGTTTTAACACATAACAAATGAATATGCGAAAAGTTTAATATATTATTCTTACTTCTTTTTAGGGGCCTTGTTTGCTTGTGTCATGACAATCTCACTTCCGGTGCAACCGGGAGTGCTACAAAATATGACATTCAGGCACAAATTACTTCAATAATTTCAATTGAACGACCTACTTTCAACTCTAAATTCTAATTTATCTAACTTTTCTCTATAATTTTTGTATACACCATCCCAGGTCTAAAGTTGATAGTTCTTGAGATATGGACAGCCAAAAATTTAGATGCATTCCAAATTTCAATCTTTCTAATTTTATCTAGGCGGCTGTGGAGATCATTTGTCGCTTGAACTGCTTCATGATCATAACCATGTAATTTTCCAATTATTTAATCAAGATGGCTATGAATACAAGACACTCGTCTGTTAAAGAAGTAACTCTGACCTCTCCTGTATATAATACCAGTTATGTTATGTATTGTATTATTTATGTATTGTATTATGTATATAGTCATGGAGAATAAAGTGAAAAAATAGTTGAATTATTCTAAAAACCTAAACACACGTCTTTTCCTTTTATTAAGTATATTATTCCATTTGTGCTAACTCTCATCAGGTTATGGGCCCAGGAGAATTGTTAAATTAATTCCGTTTTATATTTCGAAAGTTGAAGTATAAAGAAAGGGGTTCCTGAAGGAGAAGAAGCAAAGAAGTTTTAAATAGAAGTCTGAAATTTGACAAGCAAAAACAAAATGTCAAATATAAATACATCAGTTATGGCAAATTTAGAAAAATTGGAAGGACAAGAAAATTATTTGGATTGGAAATATGCTATGGAGGTGCATCTTATCAACTGCGAACTATGGGAATATGTAGATGGAACCAAGACGAATGAAAAAATGGGTAAAAAGGCTTTGGCAGCTATCATTTCAGGTATCAAAAGTCACATTTATACAGAGGTAAGGGAGCTAAAGACAGGTAAAGAAGTTTGGGCGAAACTGGCCACCGATTTTGAACCCAAAGGTTTTTCAAGGGTAGCATCTTTGATTGAACAGCTGGTCATGATACGTTACGATAATTGTTCAGGTATGGATGATTATTTAAATAAAAAAATTAAACTTGCTCAGCAACTTAAAGCTATTGATAATGAAATTAAAGATGGTGTTTTAGCTGCTCTTATATTAGTAAGTTTACCTGATTATTATAAACCGTTAATTATGGCTCTTGAGAATTGTGGTTTAAAGTTAACTACACAGTTGATAAAAGAAAGATTGCTAGCAGAAGCCTCTAAATATGAAAATATTAGCAAAGAAACTGCATTTTTTATAAAGAAAAATAAAAACAAGCCCACTTTCTCAAATAATAAAACTAATTTCTCAAATAAGCCTATTTTTCAAAATACTTATAACAGATCTGCTTTAAAATGTTTTAACTGCAATAAAATTGGACATGAAATTAAAGATTGTCGTTTACCAAGGAGAACACAGGCTCATAATAACGAAGTTGGTTTAGTAGTGAATTCTATTGCATTAGGATTAGGTACATTTAATTTAAATGAGTGGTACATTGATTCAGGTGCATCCGTACATTTAACTGGCAGAAAAGATTGGTTAACAAATTTTAAACCATTAGAGGGTGAAGATGCTGTGGTAACAGCTTCAGGTGAAAAAATTCTCATTGAAGGTATAGGTGAAACTTCTCTACCTTTGAGAATCGATGATAAAATCGTGGAAACACCAATAAGAAATATAAGATATGCACCAGGATTGCAATTTAATTTGATATCGTGTAAGGAGTTAGGCAGGAAAGGTCTAAAAACAATTTTTGATGAAAAAGATTGTAAAATTATTGATAAAGTTACAGGTCGAGTCATAGCTGTGGCATTATCTTCAGATGGTCAACTCTACAAGCTAAATTATGTGCAAGAAATGGTTACTTGTTTAGCAGCAAAAAATGACACAGTTCCTTTTGAAGTCTGGCACCGGCGATTAGGACATTTAAGCGTTGGAGGAATGAAACGTCTTCAAGCAGGAATGGTTGAAGGTATTGAGACATTACAGATCGAACAACTCTTTTGTAAGGGCTGTTTAGAAGGAAAGCAGCACAGAAATCCATTTCAGAAACATGTGGTACACAGAGCAAAGGAAAGGTTAGAACTGATACATTCAGACTTATGTGGACCAATGCAGCAAAAATCATTCAGTGGTAAGCAATATTTTCTTACATTCACTGATGATTTTACCAGAAAAACATTTGTATATTTTTTGACCAATAAGAATGAAGCATTTAAAAAATTTAAAGAATTTAAAAATTTTGTTGAAAAACAAACATCATGTAAAATATTGGCTCTTAGGACAGATAATGGCAAAGAATTTGTAAATAATGATATGAAAAATTTTTTAATTGCAGAAGGTATTCAACATCAAACATCAGTAGAGTATACACCACAACAAAATGGTGTAGCTGAAAGAGTAAATAGAACTTTAGTTGAAAAGGCACGTTCAATGATACATGATGCTAATTTAGCTCAAGACTATTGGGCAGAAGCTATAAATACAGCATGCTATTTAAAGAATAGAAGTCCCACAATAGCACTAAATAATAAAACTCCTGAAGAGGCATGGACAGGCTTTAAACCTAATTTAAAGAACTTAAAAATTTTTGGGTCAAAAGCTTTTGCACACGTACCAAAAGAAAAGCGTAAAAAATGGGATCCAAAATCTAAAGAATATATTTTTGTAGGATATTGTGAGAATTCGGCTGGTTACAGGCTTTTAGACCCACGGACTAAAGAAATAACTAGTTCTAGAGATGTAGTGGTAAATGAAAATATTGAGAAGAAAATTACTGATAAGAATAACTTTGATTTTCAAGAAAATTTTGAAAATACACTACAGGAAAGTACAGAAGGTAAAGAAGAAATAGAAACACAAGAAAGTCCAGAAGAAAGCATAAGCGATGAACAGTTACATGGAGAAGTTCCAAAAGTACTGCAGAATAAAAAAATTAATTTTTTACATGCTGAAAAACAAACCAGTGACACAGAAAAAGATAACAATCATGAGAGAGAAAGAAGATATCCTCAAAGAAATAGAAAAATACCTGAAAAGTTGGATGATTACATTTTATGTGCTGCATTAGCTGTTGAAAATGAAGGAGATCCCAAAACTGTCACAGAAGCATTCTCAAGAGAAGATGCTGAAGAATGGAAGAAAGCAATGGAGGAAGAGTATATGTCTTTATTAAAGAATAAAACATGGGAAATTGTTGAATTACCGCAGGACCGCAAAGCTATATCTAGTAAATGGGTACTTAAAAAGAAGAAAGACGGAGAAGGCAATTTTGTCCGTTATAAAGCCAGGCTGGTTTTAAAAGGCTGTTCACAGATATATGGCATTGACTTCGATGAGACATTCTCACCTGTTGTAAGAGCAACAACATTGCGATTATTAATAGCGGAAGCTGCTATATATGACTGGGACATAGATCAAATGGATGCAGTAACAGCATTTTTACAGCCCGAGTTAGAAAATGAAGAAATTTACATGCGACAGCCAGAAATGTTTGAAATAGAAAAGGGAAGTAAAAAAGTTTGCAAACTTAAAAAGGGTCTTTATGGCTTAAAACAATCTAGTAGACTTTGGAACCTAAAACTAGATAAAGAATTAAAAAATATTGGCTTAAATCAGGCTCAATTTGATCCCTGTGTATATTATTTATTCAAAAACAATGATATTCTTATTATTGCTATATATGTTGACGATTTACTGATTTTTTCAAATGGTAAAAACATTAAATCATGGCTTAAAGAAGAATTAACTAAAAAATTCGATATGAAGTATTTAGGAACGGCAAATTATTGTTTGGGTATAAGAATAACCAGAAATAGAGAAAGAAAAGAAATAACTTGAGATCAGGAGGTCTATTTTGAGGAAATACTAAGAAAATTTCAGATGGCAGAATCAAAGCCTGTATCAACTCCACTAGAAAAAGGACAGAAATTGAGTAAAATAATGGAACCAATAAATGATAAAGAAAAGGAAGAAATGAGAAAGATACCATATCAAATGGCTATTGGTAGTCTTTTATATGCAGCTCAATGTACACGACCGGACATATCTTTTGCAGTGGGGGCATTAAGCAAATTTAATGCGAATCCTGGAAAAGAACACTGGTCATCTGTAATAAGATTATTTCGTTATATACGAGGTACATCAAAAGCAAAACTTTTCTTCAAAGGTATCAATACGAGGAAATTACATGGATATGCTGATGCTGATTATGCAGACGATCAAGACGATAGAAAATCTGTCAGCGGTTACATATTTAAGGTTGCTGACTGTGCTATTAGCTGGTCAAGTAAAAAACAGCAAACAGTTGCACGATCGACAACCGAAGCGGAATATATGGCATTATCACATGCTACCCAGGAGGCTATTTGGTTGAAGATGATAATAGAAGAACTTAATTTTACCTCGGAACCTATAAGCTCTATTACCCTGTATAGTGACTCTAAAAGCGCCATAGACCTCACCAAAAACAGTACTCATCATTCTAGAACCAAACATATCGATGTACAACATCATTTTGTCAGAGATGCTGTCAAGATTGGTAAAGTTACGTTCCAGAACATTTCTACTGAAGAAATGGTTGCTGATTCGTTAACAAAGGCAGTTTCCAGACAAAAGCATGAATGGTGTAGAGCATCGATGGGCATCATCGTATAAGAAGATACTGAGAGGCACTTCGTTAAGTGGGGGTGTTAAAGAAGTAACTCTGACCTCTCCTGTATATAATACTAGTTATGTTATGTATTGTATTATTTATGTATTATGTTATGTATTGTATTATTTATGTATTGTATTATGTAGTCATGGAGAATAAAGTGAAAAAATAGTTGAATTATTCTAAAAACCTAAACACACGTCTTTTCCTTTTATTAAGTATATTATTCCATTTGTGCTAACTCTCATCATCGTCATATTTTCTGTTAATAATATCACCCCCAAAACAAATGAACAACGTGCTCAGGGAATTTCAAAGAGTTCGTCTGAGAGAAAACGGTCAACACTTTGAACACTTAATTTATGGCTAATAAATTTAAGACCTAATAAAATTATTACTTCAAGCACTACTCTAATATTATTAATTATTTGTATCCTTTCTATATTTTCTTAATGCATCTCGTTATTTTGTTAAGAAATAATATATCGATTTGAAATTTTGAGTAGTCGTATAGTCAGTTTAGATACAGATTTTGATTGCTCAAACATCCGACTGTCGTTTCCGGTTCAATCGGAAATACACTCAACTTTGTTATTTTAAACGAAACACCCTATATATTTTTTAAAATTTGGATTCTACGTAAATTCTAAGTATAAAACATGTATCATACGCGATACCTATCTTTAACAGTTGTCAATAAAATGGCGTTTGAAAATTGTTGCATTAAGAAAGTGCAGCAAAACACATGTACCTAATTAATAATATCAGAGTTGTGCTTGAAGTAATAATTTTATTAGGTTTTTATTTTTAAAAATAAGAAATTAGGCGTAAATTAAGTTTCAAAGTGTTGGCCGTTTTCTCTCAGACGAAATCTTTGAAATTCCCTGAGCACGTTGTTCATTTGTTTTGGGGGTGATATTATTAACAGAAAATATGACAAGTGTCTTGTATTCATAGCCATCTTGATTAAATAATTGGAAATTGACATGGTTATGATCATGAAGCAGTTCAAGGACAAATTATCTCCATAGCCGCCTTGATAAAATTAGAAAGATTGAAATTTGGAATGCATCTAAATTTTTGGCTGTCCATATCTCAAGAACTATCAACTTTAGACCTGGGATGGTGGAAAAGTCAGATAAATTAGAATTTAGAGTTTAAAGTAGGTCGTTCAATTGAAATTATTGAAGTAATTTGTGCCCGAATGTCATATTTTGTAGCACTTCCGGTTGCACCGGAAGTGAGATTGTCATGACACAAGCATACAAGACCCCTAAAAAGAAGTAAGAATAATATATTAAACTTTTCGCATATTCATTTGTTATATGTTAAAGCAGTATAGTTTGCGGCTCTTTCGATATTTTCAAACGCCATTTTCTTGAAAACTGTTAAAGATAGGTATGCGGTATGATAAATGTTTAATAACACTAGTTTACAAAATACAAAAAAGTTATGTCCTTCCAGTGAATTTTATATTGTTTTATTTATCACATCAAAGACTAAAGTTATCATCACATTTTATTTTCGGACTACCCACAAGTTGGTTCTGAATTCATTCTAAAATTTTGATGCAGTGTAGTGTTCAGTTAAATAAATATATTTTTTAAAATATCAGAAAGATTGTGTAAAGTACATCCTTATCGTTTTTGTTACGTTTGTGGTGAACTTATTATATCTAAGAAAGGATGTCCCATAACGGAATCACTCAAAGAAGCATATTTTTGTTATTTCAAAATTTCGGTCTCTCGCCAGGACAAAAAGTGGGCTCCTCACATATTTTGTGAAAGATGTAGAAGAACGCTAAGCTCCTGGGCTGCAGGTGGAAACAGAACTTTGAATTTTAATATGCCAATGATATGGAGGGAACCATCCAACCACGAAAATGACTGTTACTTCTGTCTCACTAAGACATTTGGTTTTAATCACAAGAACAAAAATAAAATTATATATGCAGATGTTCCTTCGGTTACTAAACCTATCTACAGTTCAGACAAGCAGCAAGTTCCAGAACCTCCCGGTTGTTCCAGCAACACATTGATGACTAACACGGAATCCGAAGAAGTTCAAATTCAAAGTGACTACGACTTGTTTACTGTTCTTAGGCAACAAACAAAATGAAAATTACCGACAGGTGGAAGGTGGTAGACGATTTCTTCCTCGACCGAGGTGGTACCACCCGACACATCCTCTTAAAGGGCTGGTGAAGTCCGTACGGATGTTTCCAGCTCTGGATGTGTGAGTCAGATTTCCCCAGTACACCTACGGTACATAGTACTTAGACTTCGGTCTTCGTGGGCTGTCAGAACATAAAAAAAGCTAATTGATTAAATAATTAGAAATTGACATGGTTATGATCATCAAGCAGTTCAGGGACAAATTATCTCCATAGCCGCCTCGATAAAATTAGAAAGATTGAAATTTGGAATGCATCTAAATTTTTGGCTGTCCATATCTCAAGAACTATCAACTTTAGACCTGGGATGGTGGAAAAGTCAGATAAATTAGAATTTAGAGTTTAATGTAGGTGGTTCAATTGAAATTATTGAAGTAATTTGTACCCGAATGTCATATTTTGTAGCACTTCCGGTTGCACCGGAAGTGAGATTGTCATGACACAAGCATACAAGGCCCCTAAAAGAAGTAAGAATAATGTATTAAACTTTTCGCATATTCATTTGTTTTATGTTAAAACAGTATAGTTTGCGGCTCTTTCGACATTTTCAAACGCCATTTTCTTAAAAACTGTTAAAGATAGGTATGGGGTATGATACATGTTTTATAATTCGAATTTTACGTAGAATCCAAATTTTAAAAAATATACAGGGTGTTTCGTTTAAAATAACAAAGTTGAATGTATTTCCGGTTGAACCGGAAGCGATAGTCAGATGTTCGAGCACTCAAAATCTGCATCGAAAGCAACCATATGAGTTCGTAAAATTTCAAATCGAAATATTATTTCGTAACAAAATAACGAGCTGGCCAGTAAACTCGTGGGCACCCGGTATATTTTTTCCAATTGAATAATTTATATAATTAAATAATGTAATGTTAAATATAAGATTTGCCCCCAACAAGCACGTCTTCGGGGGTTTCATCAAGTTTATTTATAATATACTTATATATAATCATATTTAAATTGTAATTAATTTAAATAAACTTTATTATTATTATTATGTTTATATATTTAGCAAATTAAATGATATGCAAAAATAATTTTTAGGCTTTTCTTTAATTATAGCTTTCTAATGTTGTTTTGTTTGTTTTTGGATTAATGGCTCTGGTTGAAACCAAATGGCCAGCCTATAGCTTTCTAAATTACTAAGCATAAATACTAAATGACAAAAACACAAACCAATAAAACTATTTAAATAATTTTGACCAGCTAGGTCGGTAAAATACCGCTATGTGGCGCCGGCGGTATTGTGAAAATCTGTGAAGTAATTGTAATATTTATTGACTAAAGTTACAGGTAACCCTGTCTGCGGCATTTGTAAATAAAGTTCTTAAAATTTAGTTACTTTTGTGGCATAATTATCCCTAAGTTGGTTTTTTGAGCTCTAGTATATTCTGTCTAATATAACACTTTTGTGTTGGCAACGGAATTATCCGCCATCTTGAAAAAATAAAATTACCAGCATCAGCTGATTGACGTTTGTCGCCCAGGATTGGACATTTCTAAACAAACCCTTTATTTTTCTGTGATTTTCCAAATTTTTGGTATTTTTCACTCGTTTTTCTTCTGCTTTTAAGTGTTTTTGAGTGTTTAAATTAGTTTTTTGTATTATTAGACCTGATATTGTTATTTTTAGTATTCCGTGAAACGGAACACTTATGGAATCACTTCGGTGTCCGCCCGTCTGTCACAGGCGATTTTCTCTGAAACTATACGACGTAAAAATTTGAAATTTGGCACTGAGATAGAGTGTGGTGGCCCAATTATAGACGTGAATTATAAAAAGTAAAATTTTTATTCTGGGGGTTAATTTCCGGGGCAAATTGGGAAAGGAAAAAAATTTCAATGGCATCGTGTAGGATGTTAAATGAAAGCTTATTGAAGCACGAATTCAACGATATATATGATGTATTTTTTTAATGCATTTTTTTAAACATTTTTCGGAAAGAACGCTTAAAAATTGCTGTCCCCCACCCTTATCACCAGAAGGATTGCTCAGAAAAATCTGAAAAAAATCATGAACATTGAGAATTAGGTGTAGATTGAGCGAAAATTATCAGGATTGAAAAATTCTAGCGCGGTGAATTGTAATAAACAATTTCATTGTTTATTTCCTTATAATTACTGAACCATTGGTTTTAGAGAAAAGTTTTTCGACAAAAACTATTTCTCACGCGATGTAAGGAACAACTTTTGTCCTTGCACGTTTTTCAAAATTTTAATTTGGCCCACTCAGCTCTGCGCATACGCGATGCGATACGGCATTGGTGCCATCGGCGGCAGGTAGAGCGGCACATGGACGGAGATCGGGCGACCGAGGTTTACTTAGGTTAAATGGGGGCCTGATAACCGATTTTTTTGTCTGTGGACTATTTTTTATTCATAATTCATCCTGTTTTGTGTAAGTTGTCAGTTTGTTTAAAAATCAAAAAAATTTCATAAAGAGTAAATACTTTTTAGAATATGAATTACAATGATTATTGTGTCTCCAGTCCAGAAGAGGGTCAAGGTGGATCTCAGAGTTGTGATGGAGCAACATATGGTATTAAACATAACCAACAATTTTACAAGAAATAAGCCTAGTTTAAACTTTTTTGGACGAAAAAACACCATAATATGGCATTAACGACTCTAGTTTGTCAGTGTTCAGTTTTCTTATAACAACCCAAAATAATTTTTAAGAAGGTTAGGTTAGAATACATTTTTGTTTTAAGGTTTTGTTAAATATTGTCCTAATTTGTGTTGTTCTTTTGTAGAACGGGGCCTATTATTGCTGCATTGGTGTTGAAGCATTTAATCAGGTACAATCGTTTGTTTTAATAAGGATATTACTTTGAGCCACATACAGGGTGAGTCGGGAGGAATGGGCTTAACTCTAAGGGTGTAATCTATGCATCAAAATAATAAGAAAAAACTCAAATGTTGTTATCCAATATTCATTTGTTTTCAAATTATAACGCAAAAACAAAATATTGCATTAATTTAGCTTTCTTGTAATAAATGGTATTATTGTCCGCTTTTGATTGTTGTGCTGTCACCATCCTGTCAGTGTCAGTATAAATAGTATCAGTATAAAATTTTACATTGATTCACCGTTAACTTTCGGATTTGTATCATTTAAATTTTATAAAATGCCACACATTTATTCACATCTCGAATACGCCAATATGGTTTTTATTTATTGTTTGTGTAATTAGAATGCTACAGCGGCTGCTGAAGAATATGGTCAACGATTTCCAAATCAAAGAACACCGAACAGAAAGGCCTTTATCAGAGTTTTCAACAAACTGTGCGAGACCGGAACGCTTCCTAGTGATAATGTAACATACGAACGAGCCATTCGACAGGATTTAGAAGAAATAGAAACTGTTCTAGCTTTAGTTGAAGAAGATGCAACGACCAGCTCACGTGTGGTGCGGCATGATCGACAATAATTTAATTGGCCCTTTCCTTTTGGAAAAGCGCCTTACAGGGGATCACTACCTAAGTTTTTTACAAAATGAATTGGAAGGACTACTGGAGGAGGTTCCTTTAAACATCAGAATTCAAATGTATTATCAACACGACGGAGCGCCTGCCCATTTCGATTGTCGGGTCAAGCAATATTTGGACCAAAGGTTTCCAGGGGTTTGGATTGGTCGCGGTGGTCCTATTAGTTGGCCTCCTAGATCGCCAGACTTCATACTGTTGGACTATAATTTATGGAGTTGGTTAAAAAATGAGGTATACAAAGTAAAAGTAGATACTAGGGATGCATTAATTAGACGCATTAGAAATGCTGCACTCAATATTAAAGAAAGGCACGAATCAATTAGAAGAGCCACGCGAGTTACATATTGTAAACTGCTTAGCTAAGCTCCTTTTGACCACTCCTAGCCTTAGCGATAAGAAATATTATAAATACAGGCAGAGTAGATTTTATTGTCACTTCTGTTGTTATAGTTGCTTGCTAAATTGTTAAACTTCTTCCCAAAATCAAATAAATTTGTTATACAGTTTTTGAAAACAGTGTTTTTTAAAAACGCCTGTCCCTTGGCCCGACGTATAACTGGCGCAGTCTTGGTAGGATTTTTGAGACGTGTTACAAGGGCATATTGTGATCACGGTTTCTTTCAAGAATTTACTCGAAAAAACCTACGGAGAAGAGTCCAAAAAGTGTGTCAATCAGAAGCAGATAGTACCGATTTCAGGTGGCAACTGAAAGACATCGCTCGACAAAGAAACAAAGCAGCATACTGAACTTCAGGAGTCCTGGTCAACCAGTCGAGGGCATATCGAAGGGTTTTCCTGGTCTACCGACAGACAAACATCGCTGAACGTGGACAAAACTGGGGAGGACAAACATCGCCAAACCAGCTAGATTTAAGGACCTGGGGAGGACAAACATCGCCAAACCAGCTAGGTTAAGAACAAGAACAAGAACAAGAACACAAATGAAGATTTTCGTCATTTTACTCTTGTAAGTGAAAAATTGACTTTTTGAATTTTTCATTCGAATTTTTTCATTTCAATTTTTGTAATTTTTGTACGGACAATAATTCCTTTTTTACAGTGTAATTTCATTGTTAATATTTCTAGTCATTTGTCCTTGCAAAGATTTCACTTTATATTTTTAGTATTAAGCATATTTAATTTTAAGAGTGATTATTTTTATTCGCATATATACTGAGTGTTCCTTTTAAACTATCAAAATTGATTCCGAATTAGATCATATTACCGATATTCTAAATTCATTAGTTATTAGCTCAACTAGCAATACAATGCCTGAAGTTAATTACCAACTTCTAAGATACCAATCTGATAACGTTCCACATTTTGATGGAAACCCAAAATTATTAAATAGATTTATCAGCGCAGTTGAAAATCTGTTAAAAGCATTTCAAGACAGAACTAATGTAAACGCTACAATAAATACTTGTTTATTTGATACCATTCTAAGTAAATTAACAGGTCGAGCAGCCGAATTAATTGTTTCTCGAACAGAATTAAATTCTTGGGCACTAATTAAAGATATACTAATAACCAGTTTTTCCGATCAGAGATCGATCGATTGCCTAATACAAGATTTAGTAAATTTAAAACCGTTTAAAAACGAAAGTCCAATAATTTTTGGTATGAGAATACAAGATTCTCGCAGTTTATTATTTTCGAAATTAAATTCTGGGCCTCATGATGCCGCTACAAAGATTATAAAAATCCAACACTATGACGAATTTGCATTAAAAACATTTCTCAATGGTTTACCGTACAATTTACAACTTGTTACTAGATTAAAAAATCCAGATTCTTTAGAGAAAGCAATGTCATGTGTTCGTGAAGAAGAAAATTTTATTTTATATAAAAACGCTCAAAATAATCCTAATATTAAACAGCCTATGTTTTTAAATAAAAATCAAAAACCTAATTCTATGTCGCAGACATATAGACCAATGTTTACACCAACTCAAAATAATTATTCTAGACCATATAATCCAACGCAAATGTTTCCACAGAATAATAATTTTTCAAGACCATTTTCGAGTTTTCCTCAACAAAACAATTTTCCTAGATTTCCACAACAAAACACTTTTTCTCAACCGAGACCTAATTTTACAAATAATCAACAAAGTTTTCCAAGAACTCCCTTTAATAATCAGAATTTTATGCAACAAAGACCACAATTTAATAACCAAAATTTCGGACAAATGTCGCGAAGAACTAAACTAGAACCGATGGATACAAGCTCAGGAAATACAATTTTAAACAATGCCTTAAATAATCAAAATAAACGATTTACTACACAACAACTATATAATCAGGAAGTTTTGCAAAAAGCACCTGATCAATCAAATCAATCTAATGATTTTACTTCTGGAAATATCTATAATTACGAAAATACTGATTACACCGAATATTATGATTATAATAATACCGAACCTGACTATAATCAATTTGAAGATCAAAATGATTACGATATAAATTTGAGTTATTCTGCTAACTCAGACGATTTGCCAAATAATGAGCAAGAAAACCAAAATTTTACCCTAACGAGCCAGAAAACGGATATGACGTAATATTTTTAAATAACTATAACATACAATTACCATTTATTCTGATACCCGAACTAAATGCAAAATTTTTATTAGATACAGGTAGCACAAGAAGTTTTATAAGTCAAAAAATTGCATACGAAAATTTTCCAAATTTAATCGAAGAAGAAATTTTCCAAGTACAAACAGCACACGCAACCTCATTTCATAACGAAGTAGCAACTTTACCAATTTTCCCAACTTTCAATACTCCCGGTATACACAAATTTTATCTTTTCGATTTTTCTGATAAGTTTGATGGACTAATAGGTTTAGACCTTATGCAACAATTAAATGCTAACATAGATTTCAGTACATCTACGTTAAAATTACCAAACACGAAAATTCCAATACGCAACGAAAATAACTTGCAATCAAACTCAAAAAATATTAAAAATAATTTAACTTATGTCATTGATGCAAGAACGATTCAAAAAATACAACTTCCAGTAAACATTCCAAACGGATACGGTATACTCGCTTATCAACAATTAGGAGATTTAGAAATACCAGAATGTCTTGTAAAAATAGAAAATAATTTTGCTTCTACTACAATTTTGAATCCCAAAGAAAATCCTATAGAAATTAAATTTCTTGAATCTTTCGAAGTCGAACCTATAGACTTAAACGAAATGAATTTTATCGATCACCCCGTATATCCAGAAAAATATGAAAAAAATATTGATAACAAGCTGAAGGCTAATTTAAAAAATATAAGACTAGATCATTGCAATTATGAAGAAAAACAAGAACTACGTAAACTCTGTTATGAATTTCGTGATATTTTTCATAGCGAAGAAATTCCTTTAAGCTTTACAAATACGATAAAACATGAAATTAAACTCACGGACGAAACGCCGATTTATACAAAAAGTTATAGATACCCGGAAATACACCGTGAGGAAGTGAAAAGTCAAATTTCAAAATTATTAGCTCAAAATATTATTAGAGACTCAAATTCACCTTGGTCATCTCCTATATGGATAGTACCTAAAAAATTAGACCAATCAGGTAAACAGAAATGGCGCATGTGCGTAGATTATCGAAATATTAATAAAGTTACAGTCGATGACAAGTTTCCATTACCAAATATTACCGAAATTTTAGATAAATTAGGTAAAGCACAATATTTTACGACTCTAGATCTTGCAAACGGTTTTTATCAAATACAAATGCATGAACAAGACATCCCTAAAACAGCTTTTAGTACTGATACAGGACATTATGAATTTTTAAGAATGCCTTTCGGACTAAAAAATGCACCAGCAACTTTTCAACGTGTTATGAATAATATTTTACGCGGATTACAAAATGAAATATGTTTTGTTTATTTAGACGACGTCATTATTTTTAGTACAAGTCTTCAAGAGCATCTTGAAAAACTAAAAAAAGTATTTACTAGACTACGCAACTCAAAATTTAAAATACAACTTGACAAATCTGAATTTTTGAGAAAAGAGGTCCAATATTTGGGACACATAGTAAGTAAAGAAGGTGTAAAACCAAACCCAGACAAAATACACGCAGTAAAAAATTTTCCAATACCTAAAACTACTAAGGAAATTAAATCATTTTTAGGCTTAGTAGGCTATTACAGACGTTTTATAAAAGATTTTGCAAAAATCACAAAGCCTATGACTCGATGTTTAAAAAAGGACGTAAAAATAGAACATACCCCTGAATATATAAAAGCTTTTGAACATTGTAAACAACTTTTAATTAACGCTCCAATTTTACAGTACCCAGATTTTTCTAAACCATTTTTATTGACTACAGACGCAAGTAATTTTTCCTTAGGCGCAATATTATCGCAGGGCACTATTCCTAATGATAAACCTATAGCTTATGCATCTCGTACCCTTAATGAATCAGAAACAAAGTACTCAACTATAGAAAAAGAATTATTAGCTATAGTTTGGGCATGCAAATATTTTAGACCTTATTTATTTGGACGTAAATTTTATATTTATACTGACCATAGACCACTGATGTGGCTTTTTAACTTAAAAGAACCAAATTCGAAACTAATTAGATGGAGATTACGCTTAGAAGAATTCGACTATCAAATTATATATAAAAAAGGTTCACTAAATACTAACGCAGACGCATTGTCACGCATTCAATTAAATATATATGAAAATGAATCAATAATAAATAATCCAGGTGATTCTAACCAAAATATTATCGAATACTTAAGAGAACTTTCTGAAAATCCAGTTCAAGACAAAGAAAATGCTGAAATAATAAATCCTTTGTTTAAAAAACCAAGTACAAGCAAGCAAAAGATAAAAGTTATCTCTGACATTCAACTCGTGAAACCTCAAACCTCTGACTCAACAGTGCATAGTAATCGAGCTGACACCGATAATATTAACCTTAACATTCTAGATGAGATTATCAACAATAAAAGCTTACAATATTTAATTAAAAAATCAGCACATCCTGATATAAAAATACAAACTGAAAACTTTGAAAAATTTAAAATTAATCATGTAGAATTACAAAAGAGTCCTGATGTTATAAAAACTTTTATTAAAGAATATATGGACCCTGATAAAACGTGTTACGTATATTTTCACGATAAAGACTTAATTCCAATTTTTTCTGATGTTTATCTGAAGAATTTTCAAAATCCGAAAATTATTCGTTGTACAAAATTAGTTAATACTATTACTGACAAAGAAGAAAAAATTATGCTTATAATGCATCAACATCAAGGAAAAACAAATCACAGAGGCATTTTAGAAACTTATAACCGCCTTAAAGAACTTTATTATTGGCCGAAAATGAAAAATGATATCAATCAATTTATAAATGACTGTAATATATGTCAAACATTAAAATACAGTAGACTAAAGTCTTATGTCCCTCTTATAAAAACAGACACACCTTGTAAACCTTTTCAAATGTTACATATAGATACTTTCATTTTTGAGAATCAAAACTTTTTAACAATTTTTGACAAATTTTCTAAATTTGGACAAGCTTACCCTTATGATAAAAATGCAAAATCAGTTTGCGATAAATTAATTAATTTTTTCTCATTTTATGGATGCCCCGAAAACATTACATGTGACAACGGTGGAGAATTTAATAATGAACTTTTAAAAGAGTTACTTAAAGCCCAAAAGATTACAGTACATTTTACTACCCCTAAACACCACGAATCGAATTCGCCTGTAGAACGTTTTCATTCAACCCTTATCGAACATTTAAGAATATTAAAAGAAAAAGATAAAAATAAATCTGTTAATGACTTAATGCCATACGCAATAATTGCTTATAATAGCACTGTTCATGGCGTTACAAAGTATACACCTCATGAACTTGTCCTAGGTCATACAAATTCCAGAGATCCATTAGATCTTATTCCTACGACATTTTACTCTGATTACATATCATCGCATAAAGATAAAGTAGACGCAGTCTATGAAAACGTCACCACAAAAGCTGACCAAACCAAAGAAAGAATTTTAGCAAAGACAAACGTTAAAGGAAATGAAGCTCCTGATTTTAAGTTAAATCAAAAAGTTTACAAAAAACTTTCACAGAGAAATAAAAATAAGCCTAAATTTAACGGTCCTTATGTAATAACCGAAATGCTAGAACATAATCGTGTTAAAATAAAAAACGTTAAAAATCCCAGTAAAACTGAAATAGTCCATATTAAAGAATTAAAGAAGCCCCTTGTTACAGATGGTCCTTCGTGTACGGAGACAACCCAAAATACCACAACTTAAATGATAACCCAGGAATATTACCATATAAAATAGGTAACGCCCAAAAGACAACCAACCACTGGACTTTTATTCAAATTTTTGATATGAAAAACTTAATTACTGAATTTTCTGAAATAAGTAATAAGTACGACATTCTTAAAGAAAACATTAATAACTGTTCTAGTTATAAAAAAGAATTTTATAATTCTTATGTCATTATTGACAATCTTAAGCAAAAAATCAATAATCAATTGAATCAAATCCTTCCAATTAAAACTCGCAAAAGACGAGCCTTAATAAATGCTTTAGGCAGCATAATAAAATGCATTACAGGTAATTTAGACCAAGAAGATGCAGAACATATCGATACTAACATAAAAATATTAAAGAAAAACCAAGACGACATAAAAGTTGCTTTAGACAAACAAATGACACTATTTAGTAAATCAATTGACGATTTTCAAGAAACCATTAAGAACGTTTCACATAATCAAGAAATTTTAAAATTACGAGTTAATCAAATAATAGAAGTAGTAAACAAAGTCGAAATCGAAGAAACAAATCTTTTTGAGTTTTTTCGCATTTATATGGTTTTTTCACAAATAACTACATTTTATCAAAATATTTACGATATTTTAGGAAATATCGAAACTGCAATAACTTTTGCAAAATTAAATGCTTTTCACAATGCTATAATTAATACAAAAGAATTTTTAAATGAATTACAGATACTTAACAATAAATTAAATTTTGAAAAATTGTCATTTGAGCCTATAGCAGAAAATATTCTAAATATAGAAAACACTTTAGAAATAAGAAGTTATGTAAAAGACAATGAAGTAGTTTTCGTAATTGACATTCCGTTAGTCGAAAAAGAAAACTATGATTTATTTCAATTATTTCCCCTACCTATTAAATACGAAAATCATTATAAAATAATTGTACCTAACTTTGAATATTTACTTATTAACCAAAGAAATTTTGGATATTCAAATCAACCATGTAAACGCATTTCTATTAATGAATATTTATGTACTCATATACATTCCGAAAATCTTTATAAAAGCATCCCTTGCGAGGTACAGTTATTAAGATATGAACATAATATCTCTGATTGTAACACCCTGTATGTTGATATTGATAATATACAACTTCAAAATATTGATACAAATAAATGGATTCTAGTTACAAATAATGATATAGTAGGAATTGAAACGTGCGAAAATTCGCAAAATAATGTATTATTTAATGGAACATATATACTAGAATTAAGCTTTCCATGTAGCCTAAAATTAGGAGATATTATTATTAGAGCATATAAATATGTAAAACATACTTTTAAAAATATTCCTTTACCAAATATTAATAATAATTTGACAAATAAAATACTGTATAAGAAGGTAAAACTGCTCAATCTAAATAACATTAATTTCAATAAATTAAATAAGTTACAAGAAAATATTAATTTGCAAAAACTTGAAAATTCAAGATTATTAAGTACACCCCTATATTTTAATAAAACGAGTATTTGGACAGTTTTACTGTATGTTATTCTTTGCATAACAATAATGTTTTTAATTTACAAGTATCTATGGCCTGTTTATTTTAAAAGTAATAAAGTTAAAGATGATTCAATTATTATTTAGGTCATAGAAACTTTAAAAGTTTATATGTCCCTCTAAGGGTGGAGGAGTTACATATTGTAAACTGCTTAGCTAAGCTCCTTTTGACCACTCCTAGCCTTAGCGATAAGAAATATTATAAATACAGGCAGAGTAGATTTTATTGTCACTTCTGTTGTTATAGTTGCTTGCTAAATTGTTAAACTTCTTCCCAAAATCAAATAAATTTGTTATACAGTTTTTGAAAACAGTGTTTTTTAAAAACGCCTGTCCCTTGGCCCGACGTATAACTCGCGCGCCCTTCATAAACGAAGCAGGAAATGTTTGGAAGTCAATGGCGGTATTTTTGAAAATTTACTAAACCAATGATTTATCTAAAACAATGTTAATATTGTCATATTTCCCCATATATTCGTCATTTTTCCAAATTTCCATACATTTTTATTTAACATTTCGGAAACCACTCTACGTGCTGCGATTGCATATCGCTGGCCTCGCCTTTATTTTATGAACCCTGACCAGTTGTACTGTTTGTATAAACTGTTCTTGAGGGGTTCATATAAAAAGCGTACCAGCGAGATGCAAAGGAGGGCGTCGTGTCCCGACGGGGAGGCGTCACTGTAGTGCCGCACGAATAATACGAATAGCGCCAGCCCTTTAGGCTGACCGAGTACTCCGATAGAAGCTGCCCCCTACGCTACCCAACCTAGCAACGTAAGTGAATTGTGTACCTGAATCAATCATACAAGTGTTTTGGTAAACCGCAGCCTAATTTATCAACCCTGACGACCCCTAGCGCGACATTTGGTGGAGGTGCCGGGTAACACCATTAACTTTTCTGTAATCTACACAAAATCTCACTGTACCATCTTTCTTTTTGACGAGTACTATAGGACTTGCCCATGGAGAATGACAGGGCCGTATTATATCATTGCTCAACATTTCTTGTATCTGTTCGTCTATTATTTCCCGTTCTTTTTGGGACACTTTGTAAGGACGGCACTTTATAGGTTGTGCGTCACCGACGTCTATTTTATGTTCGACGAGGCTGGTTAAGCCCATTTTACGTGTCGATTTTGAGAATACGTCTGAGAATTCTTGGAGTAGGTGTTCCATTTTTACTTTAAAGTCTGGGTCGTCAAGGTGGCCTAAATCGTGGTCTTCGAGGGTGACTTCATCCTCATTGTTCTGGTCCAAGTATAGAATGATGCTGGGTTGCGGTGTTGCCACCTTTTCTATGGTTTGGGTGAAACCGATGGTTTGTCCCTTGTACAATCGTACTGGGTAGGAGCCCTTGTTCATTATTGTCATATTTAATTCACTTTTGTGGACTGATATTTTCACCATTTTCACCATTATAGAAATACCAACAAGAAACTTAGAATTACCCAGTGGCACAAGCCTATCTTGCTCCCTTTCCAAACTAGACGAAACCTGATGTCATAATTTCTACAGCCTTTAAGTCATTAATCATTTAGAATACTATTTTTTATTTTTTGCGTTTATAATAAACAAACATATCATCACGTATAAATTTGATCAAGTTCATTACTATAAATAAATCACGAAGGTAAAGGTAGACAGTTCATTATTTTATTTAATCAGCAGAAAAGTAAACAATTGATATATAATATTAAACATGCCATTCATCCACGTATTGTTGTTAAAGTTAAATTGTAATATACGGTGTCTAATGAAAATAAGTTAAAAAAAACAAGGGTATATTTTATGACTGAGACATTGAAAAATAAATCAGGGTCAGAATTTTTTTTTATAAATCCAACTTCTTTTTTACTTTAAAGTCGAATATTATTATTATTAAGTAAATTTAAATATAGCGTAAAATAATGATTACCATATGCATTTTGTAATCGGGTGTTTATTTGTTTATATGACTGAAAGTCATATGTTTTCCAAATAGGGGGACATGGAAGACGACTTTGAACACGGAGTTGAATGTCCGCCTATTTGATGGTATTATGTGTTATGATTATTTATTTAAATGACCAGAAGTCATGTTTTCCGAGTAGGGGAACATGGAAGAGGACCTTCATATAGAGTTGAATGTTCGCCTACTCGATGGTGGTATGTGTACCGTTATGACTAAGAGTGATTATGTGAGTATAGGGAGACATGGAAGAGGACCTTCATATAGGGTTGAATGTCTGTCTATGCGAAATATTAACAGCGGGTTGCACAAAACTTTAATCAAGCGTTAAATCCTAATTCTTAATTAAAAACAAATGATTCTCAGTTTAACAGAGCGTTAAATTTTTTTTCTTTCTGCAACAGCAAAAATTTTTGGCTAATCAATGATTAAACTGACAAAAGCCACTAAAAAACCAAGGTGTTGTTTACTTTTTCATTTGTTTTTAACGAAGAGAGCACTTAACGATGAATTAAACTAATTTCACGATATGCTGTGATTAAAGTCATGTTTTTGCTCACATTTTTCATAAAATATTGGTTACTTTGGCAAAATTTTATGTTCCAATACAAGAGATTGAAAGAAAACTCCTTCCTTCAATATTTTAAAATAAAACTCTATACACTTTTATTGCAGATGGGCATCTTATTTAACATAATGCTTAAATAAGCATGTACCTACCTTTACAAACACATAAAAAATGTAGGAAAAATAAAGTTCACCATTTAGGTATAACGTGGATTTTACCAAAAAATGTAGGTACCTTTCATCTTCAATACCATAACAAAATTACTCTTTAAATATTATTTTGTTGTTGGACTTATGCAAACATAATATTCTATTGCTCAAATTCTTGTTAGTTATAAACTAAGATGAAATTATTGTAGGCCTATGGTTATGAACTATTCTTTTTATGGCATTATATTAAAACAGTTTTCCTACAGTCTTCTATAAAAATATAGATATTCTGCTAAATTTCCTTTTGCTTACTTTTCTTCAATCACACAGTTTTCTCTAACATCTCACATCTCTCTTAGTTTAAATAGCAAACCCTTTTGTGGGTATAAAAATAATAACTATAACAACTTGTAGAGGTAGTTATTTTCTGAATTACTTTCGTCCTAACGTCGAAAATTATCTTATTTACAGCAAAACACTGGAATGCAAGCAAGTTTGTATTAATTATTTCTTTTATGTTAGTCAGGCTCTCTCGATAACAGAAAAACAAAGGGCTTGTACGTAAACAAAATAAATCCTAAAAACAAAAGACTGACGTTATAACCTAACCTCAAATTTTTGAAGTACTTCACCCTCCGGACTAGGGATGGCAACGATACATCGATGTTTTGAAAACATCGATATATCGAACTTAAAATTCGATGTTTTTCCATCGATGTTTTAAATATCGATGTTTCGTTGCATCGATGTAACAACTGGAACATCGAACAAACATCGAACTCCATTCAACACGTGTTCGTGTGAATGTGCGACGATTATAAAACTGATGGCGTTTTCCATTGGTAGAACCAGCGCGAACTGAGTGTACGTGCGTTTGTGTCCTTTTCTACCTATATACAAAGAAGAATGATAGAAATACATTTGACGTGTCCTAAATTTACCAATGGAAAACGCTATGAATGGCCCGAATGGGAGTCAACGCTGGGTTGCCACAATAATTTACGATCGCGGCGCAGTAGAAAATAAATGTTATTTTAGTTTGAATGATTCTTTGTTTTATTTATTATTTTGATATTATATATTATGCGAGAATACATCGAAACATCGATGTTTTTCTTTCGATATATTGGATCCATCGATGTGACTTCCAACGATGTCGATACATCGAAGTTTTTGTTTCGATGTTTTGAACCCATCGATGTGACGTCCACCGATGTCTAACGATGTCGATAGATCGATGTTTTTTAAAAATTTCCATCCGGACTCCGGATCTGAGGCGTGTTGACAAATGCATCGATCCGGATCAGTTTACGAGCTTTAAGCGAATAGCGAATATACAATAAATTTAAAATGAGGCGTCAGATAACAACAAAGCCATTTTTAAATCAGTGACCAAATCATTACCCAGTCAGACCATTGGGCAACACTGTCTCATTTAATCTTAATATTTTGATTTTTTAGGTTAAACATTGACTATATGGAGCAACGTTGCCAAATAAGGTAACGTAGCCATGACTAGGTCACCGATTTAAAATCGCCTCAAATAACATTGAGGTATCGTGAAGTGGTCCCGAGAAACCGTGGTCCCGAGTAATCTAATTTTCGTCAATAAAATACGGCTAAGTTCATGCACTTGAAAAAATGCGAATTTGTTTCGAGTGCATATTCAACTTTCTTAAATTTAAAAATAACATTAATGCCACAGATCAAACTTAAAAAAAAAGCATTTCTATTATTTTTAAAAAATAATAGTTTTTATTATGGAATCTTTATCTAGTTTCACAAATTTTCAGGGAATAATGAACAAAGATATAAAGTAACTGATGTAAATTTATGTTCTGAAAAATCACAAAACACATTTTATTTATGTAAATAACAAATTTTTATTTAAAAACTATTTTAGCATTGATTTGATTTGATGTCACCAGTAGGTACTTGTTAAGCCTATATTCACATGAAAATACCTGCAAGGTTTTTTCTTGTGACTTATCTGGTACCTGTAACAAAAAAAAAACAAAGCAAATAAAGTAAAAAATTACACAATTACATAATAATTTTAATAAAAGCACAATGTTCTACTGTCTACAGCCCAAGTAAATAACTTGTTTATAGATATCTTATTCTAAATACTAACAAGTGTATGGGGATATGGGTTTTATATTCACATGATAAAAATGGTCGTTAAGTAAACGTGCCACAAAAAAAATTAGAGTTAATGAATCTTGAGCAAAGAGTTTATTAAAGGAGATAGAGCAAAATTTTACTTAAACGAAGTTGAGGTGGATTAAATAAATACTCTAGTTTGCTCGAGTTCGAGCGTGACACATGGTTAATAAAATTATAATCGTTATACTACCAGCAATTAGGTTTACAAATTGACCAGTAGATATATCCACCCAGACAAAAATGTTTTGTTAGCTTAACTGGACAAAAGTTATATAGTATGCTATTACGGGTATAAACACAGAACTTGAGGTTAAAATAAGAAACAAAATTGTACTCAAAAATTTTGTAACGTAGGTAGTGATAGCTACATATTTAACTAAGATATTAATGGCAATATTTTACCTTAACAACAAAGGTTTTGTTTCCAAATTTTTTTCTTGGCAGTAAGGTATTTCGCCGAATATTGATTGTGTCTAGGATAATCTGTCAAATAACATTCATTTAGAACTCCATTCCTTACATATAGGTTTATCAGGAAGTATGTTTTTGTGCTTTATCTTCCATCAAAAGTTCGATTTTTAGGGTTAGGAATTCTCATTCTTGAGAAATATTAAAATCTTTTGAATGCACCTAAAACAAACATATAAATGGATAATAATGACAAGAGGATTGTAGTTAAGGAAGCTGAAAAGCAGCAAATTTTTTATGTAAAGCATTTTTAACGCAAATTTTAAAAATCAACAGAAAAATTATACAAATTTGGCTGGTATCTGTACGGTATTTTATGGTTCAATGGTTTCATACAACTTACCTTAGAAATACATATACATATGTTCACAAGTTTATTTTCTTCTATATTTGTGTAATTTTTCTATTCGCTTTGCCTATTTTCCCAAAAATATTTGTTTTGATTCAATATAACTTCGCGTTACAAGAAATAAGAAATACAAAACGCTTTGTTGATTGTTGACATTAAAATCTGATGTTTATCGTTCGAGTTTTCCCGAAACTGCGACCTTTGGAAGCGATGTTGCGCGATTGCTGTTTCGAGTAGGCCTGGGCCGGCTTTGATTAAATCTTGGGTAACTTGACTAAAATTTAACAACGCAAATTTAACACGTTGTTAGCTAATCATCCTTTCTGCAACCCGCCGTTAGAGTTTTATGCAAGTAGTATTTGAAGTTTATGTGACTTATGTGAAATATTAAGAGTTATATGCAAGTCGTATTCGAAGTTTATGTGACTTTATTAATGAATAAATAGGATGGTAAATATGGTAAATTTTACCAATCGTGATTACGCTATATTTGGGTTTCAAATTGTTAGGTAAATGTGTATAATTTTGTTTTTCCCTGATGAATTAGAGACCTATGTCTCACTGTCTCCAAAAGAGTAATACTTAGAGAAGTCTTATGTTAAAACCGGGTGAATGTTCTTAGTTTGTCTACTTCTACCGAAACATCGTAATATTATGTAGCTTTTCATTATTTTTCATTAGTTCTAAACTGTTTTTTCCCTTTTAACTGCCGGTAGTCTTTTTTCATTTTTCATGTACCATTGGGAGACCACACGACCTGGATCGAGAGCCACAAACACACCAAAAACCCAAAGGCCAGTCGCCGCTTGCGTCCACACAGCCAGCGTCATGCAGCAACCACGCACGGTCCGCCATGTCTCGCCAGCCTGGTCTTCCCTCACTAGGACTGAACTCCTGCACAACGAGCCGTGATGACACTGGTACAATGTACATACCTAAGGAACTTACAGCGCTGGTTGACCACAACTAGTCTCAGGATCAGCCCAGCAAAGTTCCCGTCACTCACGGCTCAGTCCACCCAAAGTCCGGATGGCCGCACTCTTCGGAGGAGGGAGACCCCTGCTGCACTGGGAGTCGGCAACAAAACTAGCCGATCCCACCCCCAGGACACAGGAACCGTGACTGCTGCATCTGAACAAGAAACGCATGACGACCAGCCTCAACGTGTGGCGCCTAAGGGTAAAAATATGCTGGAGCGCCGCTCCACGCGTCAAGCGCCGCTCCACGCGTCGGGACTCGAAATATACAATGTATTTTAAATCATTAGCACATAGTGAGCAAGTAAACGACGCTTTACTTTGCTCACTAAGCTTTACTTGCTCACTATGTGCTAATAGATTTAAAATACATTGTATATTTCGAGTCCCGACGCGTGGAGCGGCGCTTGACGCGTGGAGCGGCGCTCCAGCATATTTTTACCCTTAGATGTGTCGGGTTTTATCGGTGTGTAGGCTATTCGATCAGTAACGTGTTGGAACTCCCTAATAATAGAACTTTGTAAAGAAAGTGTGTAAATGTGAACCAGACTACCAGGACAGTAACCATTTTTTCATTTTTTAGCTAGTTTTGCCACACCTCATTTCTCCCAAATAAATACAGAGTGTACCGAGCCTGCGAGCTCCAAATCGTTTGTTTATATTGTATTTGTTTATTGTATATTTTGTTTATGTTATATTTGTATTTTGTATATTTGTATTTTGTAAACGCGTGATGTGTAAATTTTTAAAGCTAGGGGCTAGCTTTTACAGGCGCGGGGGAAATGTCATATTTCCCCATATATTCGTCATTTTTCCAAATTTCAATACATTTTTATTATATTTTTTATTTAACATTTCGGAAACCACTCTACGTGCTGCGATTGCATATCGCTGGCCTCGCCTTTATTTTATGAACCCTGACCAGTTGTACTGTTTGTATAAACTGTTCTTGAGGGGTTCATATAAAAAGCGTACCAGCGAGATGCAAAGGAGGGCGTCGTGTCCCGACGGGGAGGCGTCACTGTGGTGCCGCACGAATAATACGAATAGCGCCAGCCCTTTAGGCTGACCGAGTACTCCGATAGAAGCTGCCCCCTACGCTACCCAACCTAGCAACGTAAGTGAATTGTGTACCTGAATAAATCATACAAGTGTTTTGGTAAACCGCAGCCTAATTTATCAACCCTGACGACCCCTAGCGCGACAATATTGGATATTTTGGTTTAACAATATCATTATTTTATTTAACGCTGTAATTTGAAAACAAATGAATATTGGATAACAGCGTCTGAGTTTTTTCTTATTATTTTGATGCATAGATTACACCCTTAGAGTTAGGCCCATTCCTCCCGACTCACCCTGTATATTTCTGCTTTATCGTGTTGTAGTGGAGGTGCAAATTAATTTTAGCAATCCCAACATGCTGTATAAGATATTCCTGTATGTGTAGAAAGCACAGTAGTTATAGTAAGTTGAAATTGAAAATTGAAATACTAAAAACCAACTAGATTTCAAAACTGATATTATTATTGGAGATTTTCATCTTTTTGGGGTGTCTTTTATCTTTTAGAGGCGTCAACAAAACATTTTTTTTTCTGAATCATCCACTTCCCAAACAGCAAGTCCAGTAAGTTAGTTAAAGACAAATATAAAATTATAATTGAAATATCATTATATCTTTTTAATGTCATTGCGTTACCTGTTTTTAATATACCAAAAAATTCATATTTCAGTAATACTATAAAACAGCTCTAATTTGTGTTTAAAAATTGTTGTTTATGTGAAGAAAATTATATATTTTTTAGCCTTCTACTATACCTATAGGGAAATTCTACTGCTAAGCAAATCGTGGGCAATGTATTTAAATTATTTAATAAATAGTTCCTGGATGATAAAAGAGCTGCTCTTCGAGTAAGCATTTGGTTTATACTAGAGCAACAAAATACATAGTTCGAAAATTCATTATTCTTATATTTGTATGCCGTGAATATTGGGTAAATAAAAGGGATTTCTTCCTATTGGGTGCCTACAGTTAGGGTTGCCTATCCTACAGATTTTTGATTTCTAAAACAGCAAATACTTAATTTTTTAAAAAGTAAAAGTTTTTATTAAGACTAACTGAAACATTAAATTTAAGGCATCTGTTGTATAAACAACTACATCAGAGGGCATACCGTGTGTTTTCGTATGTAAAATAGTAATATGTGTGTAATACCTCCTGTTGCAATAGGTAGTACTGAATTTACCATCACCAAATACAAGGATGGGCCCTGTAAGGAGACTACTAGGCCTCTTAAAAGAAAGAGAGATAAGTCTTACTGAGGTCAGCAATTCTACTGCATATGAGATTCGTCATGAAATTACATGTATGCCAAACGTGAGTATTTAACTGTTGCAGGTAATGTTTATTTCTAACTAAAATTTAATTTTTACAGCTTGTGCGAAGACTTTTGGTCGATGCATCTACATAAAGGCGGCTAGGGACGGCATGGCAAGCTTTGGCCAGCGTTTCAACCAGCGTTTGTAGAGACGTTGGTCTTTGCTTGATATTCGCACACCGACGACCGTACACACGACATGTTTTATCTGTGTGTGTTTTCGAGGCAAGTGAAAGCGAATCTCTACAAGTGTACAAGACAGACAAAATGGAGTCCGATGATGAAGTGATAGCAGCGTCTGCTCTACTTTTAAGTTCAGCTGCATTATTTTTATCAAAAACTATTAAAAAAAGACAAAAACGCAGGTGTTGGACTAATTCGCTTTATCTAAGTAGGACAAGGTAGGTTAACTAAATAATATTTAAATGAACATTCACACTGCAAATAATTTTTTAGGTACAATGGAAGTGATTTACTTGGCGATTTGAGAAAGGAGGCATCTCTAAAGTTCATTAATCTCTGCAGAATGTCTGCAAGTGATTTTGAATACGTGTGTACGGCGATCAAGCCCACTAGCGAGTTTCAGCAAGTCCCTTTGATGTGTGTCGAAATTACCGCTTACTAGGCGAACCCTGGCCAGCGCCAGCATTGGCTTTGCTTTGCCATATGTTTTGCATCCACACTATGCGCCAACGTTGGAACGAGCGGGCATTGGCCAAGGCTTGCCATGCCGTCTGTAGCCGCCTTTACACACATACCAAGCCATGTATCAGGTTATACAGTTCTGCATAAGCATCATTTCAACTTTATTTTTAAGTTAAAATTAGGTCGGCTCAACTAAAAGAGTTTTAGGTGTGGATTATTTTCTTAAATGTGTACTTTTAGATAAGCTGGGAAGCTAACGTGTAAGGGTACAGTAGCATGTGTTGTATTTAGTTGCAGTAGCAGTTCTGTCAGGGGCGCCAACAAGTGAGGGCAGGGGAGGAGGCATTTACCCCCTACAAATTAGATTAAAGGCAAGAATTTGCTTTAAGTGTTAATGTTCTGTTACTAATCGAACATATTCTTAACAAACGTATTTTTTGGGTAATTTATGTAATAATCTATAAGCATCTTATTTCTGTAATATTGTAAATTAATAAACAAAAATCACTGGTTTGTTTTATTTATGAGTCCACCTTAGGAAACACGTTTTTCAAAGTTGTTTGACCTCAATATGGAAAAAAATTTAGAAAAAAACGTGTAATGTGATAACTGCCCTAGAGAGATTGGTTTAAATTTTTTTTCAACACAATTTAAAGTGCAGCAGAAACAAAATTTTTATTTATTTTTTGAGGCTTGACTGCAATAAGATCCAGCAGCGGATAGTGGAGCAAAAATATTGTAAAATTCAGGTTAGGACGCCAAAATTGTTATAGCGTACACAAAACAAATAATATTGCGAGAAACAAACAATTCATTTAAAACCGACAAAAAAAGTTTTTTTTTCGATAAAATTTACATTTTAGATCCATTACGGTCCTGATTTTTTTATCGTGATAACTTAATTAGAAAATCAAAAATTACTAGTATATAGGGTTACTGGGAATGCCAACACAAAAGTGTTATCTTAGACAGAGTTGAAAAATGTTTCAATCTATAACAGTAGCAGCTTTACGTCTATTAGTGCGAACCGTTCTTACATTATAGTAGTTCGCATAGGTGGCGGTAGTGCATATTATCTATCTTTTCTGTCATAAGAAATTGTGATGAATTTGCGAGATTGCTACTTAAGGAGTTGCCTAAAGGGTTACGGCAGTCTGATGATCTCAACAAGGGTGGAAGCTTACTGTTCTACCTATCCCGGGGTTTTGCATTAGTTTTTGGATACCCGTGTTATAATACATGAACGGAACACACTGTATTTTTTAGTCCACTTTTTATGCCACTTCATTCTTCATATTTCTTCGATACTATTCTCAGTGTTAAATTGTAATATCTTTTCTATTTTTTCCACAACTCTACACAACTGGTTTATTATGATATTTTGTATTATAAACCTAAGTGGAAGTAAACTAAATATTGTTATAGTTTTTATTTATTCATTTACAGTAAACCATTTACATAAATAGGTAATGTTATACTCTAACTAGTAATTAAATAAATGTTTAAACATATAAAAGGAAATATAAAAATAATAAGTATATCGCATTTGGTTATCGCATATATAAATTAATTGCAAGTTAATAAATCACAAACTTCGACAACCTTTTGAGTCTGTTTAGCTTCAGACTGAATATACAAATATCGTTTTGGAAATATCAGCATTTGCCTGCCTGATAATTCTGGCCAATGACCCTCTACAGCCATAATTTGTAGAATAGAATGGAACTCTGAACTATGTATGGCGACCACGTCTTTCAACAGTGTTTAAATTAATAAGACATATAATTTCAGGACAGTCAATAATGCCCTGCAAAAACAAATATCACTAACAAATCTTCTGGATTCCAAAGTTTTCAATTTAATAAAAACAGAATTGCATCGTAAGTATACTCTTCACGAGAGTACCTCAACCTTAAGAATTTGCGCTGTATTCGCTCAATAGCCCCAACATGCACTCTGTAATTAGGAGACCAGATTACTGAGCAGTATTCCAGCACCGGTCCCACTAAGGTGCGATAAAGATTTCGAAAAGTTGTAATAGAAAAACTAGCACTTAAACTTTGAATGGAACCAATGATTGTCATAGCTCTTATAAAAATATTTAAAATGTGTTGGTTAAAGGTAAAATTTGAATCCAGTGTAACACCATCTTTCACATTATGTTCTCTAGACAACGGATTATTATTTATTGAATAATTATATAGAAATGGCAAGCAAGACCTAGAAAATGTTATTACACTACATTTTTAAACATTTAACTCCATTTTGTTATGCAAACACCATTGGTGAAAATTGGTTAAATCGTTTTGTAAATTAAGGCAATCCAATGTTGAGGCAACTGGGCAAAATAATGTTACGTCATCCGCAAACATCAACAGATGACGGTTTTCACACTGTGATCCGTCTATTAAAAAAATGCCAAATAACACAGGGCCACAATGGGACCCTTGAGAGACATCAGAAGGTAGAACAATAGGTTCAGAAGTATAGCCCCATGTTCGACATATTGTGTTCTTGTAGAGACATAGCTCTGGATCCATTCGAGGGCAGTACCACCAAAGCCCCTAAGCTTACTCAATAGGAGACTATGATCGGCTCTGTCAAATGCATTAGAAAAGCCTGTATAAACAGAGTAGACCTGGACATGTTTTTCAAGGCTATTGATAATAATATTTTTATAAATAAATAAGTTTGTGCTTGTATACCGCCCTGGAATGAATTCATGCTACTCAGGATTAATATACCTCTGCACTCCCAATGTTAATAATGGTTTACATAATATCTGATATTTTTTGGAACTTTTGTTTCTTGAGACATACACATCTCGCACACAGTTAAATGGCTTTAGCAGATAATTAACCCTGCTATTTCAAAATAACTTTTTTATCTGGGACAGCCCACGTAGACTTCAAGTCTCAGTACTAACGTACCGAGAGCGTCTGAAGAGAAGGGAAATGTAAGCTATTGACACGGGATTTAAATGATTGGAGGTTGGGAGGGGAAGAGAAAACATCTGCAGGCAATTTGTTTCACAATCTGGAGACCCTAGGTATGAATGAGCGAAAGGAGTATGGTTGTTCTGTTGGGAACAGTCAAGGGGGAATGATAGCGCATCTTCTGAGCAAAATCCGTGGAAATATCGGTAGAAAAGGGAGAGGTAGAGAAGGGGAGAAGTATTTTCTAGCTCGGAAGAGAAAACCAAGCTTTTTAGCTGCTGACTTGGCTATTGAGTAATGTGTTTGTGGCAGCTGAGATCATGATGCCAACAGTATCGAACTTTTTTTGTTCTGTATGGCTTGGCCATTCATGTGGATGGTATAAGTGTTGCTGGACTTTTTGCGTGACAGGAAGCAAGGCTGGGTTTTGGAGGCGTTGAACTGAACAATGTTTTTGGCACCCCAATCGAAGATTAATTGGAGATCTTTCGAAATGGATAGGGGCATAGTTTGGGTGTATTATCCAGCCCTTGATTCGAGACTTGTTTGGAAAAATGAATGTTGGAGTGAAGGGTGCTATCATTAGCGTAACTGTCGATGGGATTGTTAGTTGAAGAGAGCAGGTCATTAATGTAAAGAAGAAATAGGGTTGGTGCCAGGACTGAACCTTGGGGTACGCCAGCATTGATATGATGGAAGTTAGATAGTGACCACGACCACGACAGATACGCGACGATAAGACAAAAAGCTACCGATCCAAGTACATAGTTTGGGAGGAAGACCGTAAGAAGGTAGTTTGTTGAAGAGTGCAGCATGCCGTACTTTGTCAAAGGCCTTGGAAATGTCAAGGGCTACAATCTGGGGTTCGCTAAGACATTCGAGAGACTTGTTTCAGTTATGTGTGACAGAAGAAAGGAGATCAGCTGTGGATCTTTGGTCCATACTGTCTGTCGTAGATGAGTTTGTGTTTTTCTAGATATTTTAGAATTTGCAAGTTGATGACTTTCTCCATGACTTTGCTGACAACAGAAAAAAGAGAAGTAGGTCTGTGATTGGGTGGAAGGGACTTGGAACCTTTCTTGGGTACCGGCTGCACATGAGCAGTCTTCCAGCTATTTAGGAAGATACCCTTGTCGTAGGAGATCTGGAAAAGACGAATTAAGATGGGTGCAAGTTCTGGAGCGCATTTTTTAGAACAATTGCCGATATGCCATCCAGTCCGGAGGACTTTTTGGTGTCAAAGAATTTTTTTAAACTTGTTTTACCTTGAGTATTATGTCGGACATTTTGTGGGGTACAGACGTAACGGTTTGAAGAGCGAAATTGGCAGGAGGAATAAGGGTCGAATTGGCAGCGAATTGTTTGGCAAATAGTTCAGATTTCCCTTTAAAGTTGAAATTAATTTCGTTGTCAGAGGTCAGGGGATGAAAAGTGTTTCTACAGAAGTTTTGGCTAGTGACCAGCAAGATTTGCTGTTGTTGGAACAGGAAAGTATTTTATCTTTCATGCGATTGTTAAAAACATTTTTAGACTCCGAGATACTTTGATTGTTTTGATTTCTTGCCTCAGTCGGGTGTAAGATTTTAATGAAACATTTGTTAGCCTCAAGTTTTTTGAGCCTGGCTTTATCACAGACCTTGGAGAACCAGGACTTTTGATGGTGGAGTTTAGGTTTCTTGAGGGTATGTGGAATGAAACTTTTTTTATTATTCGAAAATATCGAAAACAAAATCAAAATTCTGACTCCCTGTATCTTGGTTCTCATCAACTCTTGGATTGGGTAAATTTAACAAAATCGAATTATTTTGACCTGGGAAGTCTGCTGTTTCACTATGTACCATTACTTATAAATTATTTGTTGCATAGGAAATTTCAAATTCAATTATCTCGAAAACGGTTACCCCTCGCGACTTCAATAAATTATACCTTTTTGACGTAAAACAAATAGGATAATCGATTTTTTTCAATAGTCAGATCGATATACTAAGCTTAAACAAATTATGTCATTTAAAAGAAGTGCGATATTGGAAAAAATCGAAAACAAAATTAATATTTTGATACTCAGTATCTTGGTTATTATTAACTTTGGAATTAGACACGGTTGAATAAATCGCATTATTTCGACATAAGGAATCTGCTGTTGCTCTGTGTAGCATTACTTTTGGACAACCCTGTACAGTAAAATTTATTTAAAAGACTCGTTTTCTCTTCAATGTTAGTTGTGTCTATAAACCAGTAAAAGACAATTTACTTTTAAACCAAATCAGGAACTTCGAAATAGATTAATCATATTATTTATAAACTAAAAAAATAACTTAAATTGGTATTTTCCCTGATTTTAGGAAAAAAATCTTTTTCTGTTTTGCCTGGCGGTTTTTCAGTACCCTGACATTTCCCTGTTTTTCCTGTTTTACCTGATGTTGAGAACCATGTTTATTGCTCAGGTTACCTTAAAAATTTTGTATACAAATAACTACTACGCTCCTGAAAATTATTTTTTGTATATAACAGCATTTTTGCTTTCCTAGACACAGGATGCATAACTTATATTTGCCAAATATTGCCAAATTTTACAAAATGTTAGAAAAATAGTTAGTAGTAAGAATTAATAAAAAAAAAAAACTTTTGGTTGGTATATTTTCTGTTTTTTTTTTTGATAATTGACTTACTAAATGTTTTAACAGTACGCATGAGCTATGCGAAAGTAAAACCGAAAGCCAGAGTCCAAAGTGATTTCAGCGCGGTTGGAAAACCCTTACATTCTATTTATATGAATATTTTTTCAGATTGTGGATATCTTAAGAGACTGCATTTGGTGCTACATGAGAGATCATATTCCTTCACCCGCACTATTTAGCTGTGATAACAATGGCATCCATTGGCGAGATCCTATAATTGCTAGGCCACCAGAAAGATATACCAATACTTTAAGGATAATAATGCAAAGAAATATTGAGAATTTGGGACATATGTATTGCAAATGTTAATAAATATACCGAGACACGAGTGATGGGTAATTTTGGGATTAATAAAAGGTTTTTTTACAAGTGTATTGCAATATTTTTATTTCGGTTCACCTTCGATTAACCATTCTGCGGTTTTCCTTGTCCCTATCCGGTTATCAAATTATTAACGCATTGTTTTAAAAACCCTAATATCCGAAATCAGTAGACAGTTTAATAATTCCTTTTTTTTCTATGTAAGCATAAGTATATCACCCATTACCATGCATTATTTTATACCTTTATCTTAATAGGCCAGATGCCAAATATTTGAAGTTTTTTTTCATGAAATGGTTTTGGAGGATCTTACTAAAAAGCACTTAAGTTTTCTCCCTCGAGCGAGGCTGGGGTCCTCCGTTTCCAGACAGGTAACGGTGCCAAAAATCAGTTCTTACCGTTTTTTTTGTAAAGTTAACGTCAAAAAGTTGGGTTCAAAATTCAAGATTATTAAATTTCTTTGTAAGGAGGGTTCTATTCATATTATCCGCCTGTATAATTCTTTGCAATATTCATGTTAACTTATAATCGAAATAAATCACAGTACACTCAATCCCACGTAAGATTTTAATGGCGGCCGTTGACACATGTCATTTCTAGTAACATTATGTTTACACAACTTGAACTTTGGCCATGGCCGGACTTCACATTTTTTATTAAAATGTATGACTGTTTAAATAGTGAAACAAAATCTTGCTGAAATTAATTTACTGACACCGTATGTGTAGAAATATGAAAAAACAATTGTACTAGAGCTATTATAATAATTATTAATTAGATACTTGAATAGGGTTTAATTCCTGATGTTCGTGGGCAAAGTACTTATAAACATTTTGAGCCAGCTTATTTCCATGCAGAAACCCTCTAGATATATAAATTTTTCAAACATCGTTAAATTATACAGATCACCCCCTTCCCCCAGGTAGCATTTTAGCAACTTCAAATTTCAAAGTTTTTTGAAAGTTTTTTTTTAAGGAAATACTAATCTCTAATGCGCCAGCATTTATCACAAATGATTTTTTCTTGAGAAATCAATGATACAAATGTTTTTATCTTTCTGCCAGTCACTGTATTACATACATATATGAAAGTAAGATATCATGTCAATATCAAATATTCAATAAAAACAAATTTAAAGTTACCAAATCCTCACTACTTGGCCTGGATGTACTAGGAATGCAGTAATCGTGATCCATAATAAATTAATAATATCTAAAAATGTTAATAAAAAGTAAACACACTACTCCACAAATAATGTTTTTTCTGGAATTATGTAATTTGAGGCGTATATTCCAAAGCTGAATGTGCTGAATACAGTCAAAAATAACAGAACATTCTTGATTAACATAACATCTGAAAAATATGGTAATTTAAAAGAAAATTTTAAAAACTGTAAGCTTTTCCACTAAACTACTTGTTTAGATTCATAATTTACGCCGCAAAACATATAATTCCTACAACATTAATTAATTTTGGGGTAATGTTTGTCTAGATAATTGTTAAACAAATAAAATATGTTTACCTACTTACTTTTCAATAATAGTACAGTAAATATATAGGTTTAGGGTGGAACTAATTCCCACAAAGACGGGGATAGAATTTTTTAGTGTGCAAAATGCTTTTTTTGGCCGCCATCTTGAATTTTTTCAAAAAAATCATAAAAAATCGTGTGTGGTATCAAATTACGTAAAATTGCATGCTGAAGAAGTTTATGATATTGCTTTTAAAAAATAAAAATTAATAAAATATTGGCCGAAAGCTTATGCAGTGTGTAAAAATATTTGAATTCAATTTTTTTTTCAGGTGACTTTTTCAAATATTGACCGGTTCTAAGAAATTTAAAATGGCAGAAATGATTTGTATCTTGTGTTATGAAAGGGAAAGCGAAACTTCAAAGGGTGTTAAAGTAGTGTATTATCGTTCTTTGTAAATCAAGGAATATTCCAAATCATTCCCAAAGGAGCTTCCCAAATGAGCTTTCAAAACCATTCCCAATCCACCCACTCTCCACCCCACCAAATCCCCCCACTCCCTACCAAATCCCCCCACTCTCATCCCCACTCCCATACCAAATCCACCCACTCTTCACCCTACCAAATCCCCCCACTCTTCACCCTACCAAATCCCCCCACTCCCTACCAAATCCACCCACTCTTCACACTACCTTATATAAATTCCTTAAAGCTATAATAAAACAAAATTCACAACAATGTCTTTGGCAGTACCTATTGATCTCTCCTGGGACACAGAACATTGCGAAAGCTATAATCCACAAGACTACATAGAAAACAATTTAATTTTAAGAAAACCGCCACCGAACCTATCCAAAAAAGCGAAAAAACAATTTCGAGAAGCAGAGCGTAAAAGGATTCAAGAATTGGAAGCAGAAAAGAAAAACTATGTCTTGCCCAACAGCAAATGTGATGTTTAGTCATGTAAGTGGAAAGAAAACCTTGCAAGATTTTACTACCGATGAACTAAAAATGTTACCTTTGGAATATCTAATTAATTATGCAGACCCTTTGGAGCTCTTGGATGTATGGGGAAAATTACCAATGTCTTATAAATCAAGTTTTAATCTTCAAATTAAATTGCCATGTTTTATACATTACAATCGTCCTGACTGGAGCACACACTTCGATGGACCTCCTGTATCCCAGGAAGCATGTTTCATGTGCAATAGAAACATCAAGTAGACTAATGTAGATATTGTTATTTATTTCAAAAATAAACTGTATTTTAATAAATGTATTTTTTATAAATGTCAAACAAATTTCATTGGATTCATTGATTCACTTTACAGCGTACCACCTCTCTTTTAAACGCACAATCCTCTCTCCACAGCACTTCTCCCTACCAAATCCCCCACTCTCCACCCCACCACTTCCCCCCACTCTCCACCCCACCACTTCCCCCCACTCTCATCCCCACTCCTCTCCCCTCTCGCATCCCCACTCCTCTCCCCTCCGCTTAAAATCCTTATTTAAATCAATACCGAATGATTCCTTGTTAGTTATGTATCCTGCATGGTTTCGAATTACTACATATAACTTTAGTGTTTTATCAAGGTGTCGTTGTTTAGTTTGCAAAAACCTAATTGTTAAGAGTAATAGTGCTTGTATACAGTATTGTGCAAAGTGTTGTGAGCTGAGACCAGTTAAAATAACCCAAGAATGTGTTGACTTTTATAAAAGAATAAGATGTTAAAACATAAACATCAAATAAAAGTAAAAAATTTAAAAAAGTGTTTTGTGGACACGCGCTATGAACTTTTAGAATTAGACTGTAGTGATGATGAACTCTTTACGTTGCTTGAGGAAGGTATAGCGTTATGTAACAATGTTCTTGCAGGATCTATAAAATCAAAACATTTTAATGACCATATAAGTCTTATAAGTTTAGGTTTAGATTTATATGAATGGTTTACCGTAATGAGAGGAAGAAATCTGATTGCGGAAGAATAAGTATAAGTTTCTCGTGCTTTTTTGTTTAGTTCTCATCATGTTTTCATGCAGTGATTGCAACAAGAGTTTTACTCAACAATCAAACGTGTATAGACATAAAAGAGAATCGTGTCCCATGAGATCGTCTTGTTCGCGCGAGAAAAGAAAATCCAAGACTCAAATATGTGATGTGTCTTCAAAAAAACTTAAAATAGAAGATATTACAGAAGATAGACCCCCAGTACCGAAACTTACTCTATCGCGATGTAAAGACTGTGATACTTGGTATGTGAAAAATAAACTTGGTGCACATTTACGTTCAAACCTACATAGAAATAAAATTGTGAAAAGTGTCGATGAAGTGAAAATTTTAACTCCTGCATTTAAAAACAGGATTGTGTCCTACATGTTGCTGCCATCGAAAAAGTATGTGGATATTGATGAATTTTTTAATGAAGTACAACAAAAGTTTGTAAGTTTAATTTCTGAACAACTAGTTAAGCATAGGTGTGTTAAGATTAATGTAGAATTGTTTGGACAATATATTTTACAAACAAAAGAGACCTTAGAGACTAAATCGTTTAATACAAAAAATAAGGTTATAGCATCAACAACAAATTTACGTGACATTTATAAACAGTTTTTGTCTGAAATAAAAGAAAAAGTCTCAATATTCGCACAAAATGGTTCAGGTTGGGCATTGGAAAAAATATTACATTTGGAACTTAACATAAACAAATTTAATCCAATTAGAGCATCATCATATATACCATTACCCAAAATGATTTCAAATAAAAAAGCAGTAATTAATGTTAAAAATAATGATTCATATTGTTTTTCATGGAGTGTAATAAGTGCACTATTCCCTGCTGAAATTAACAGTGAAAGAACAAGTTTATATCCAAATCCTTTTGAAATTTTAAATTTTGAAGGTATAGTGTTTCCTGTAAAGTTGAAAGATATATCTAAATTTGAGACACTCAATCAAATATCTGTAAATGTTTACGGATTGGAGAGTGTTTATGAAGATAATAAATTCAAGTATGAAGTAGTAGGTCCCCTTCATTACACCAGTAAAAAACTTCCAGTTCACGTAAACTTGTTGTTGATAAGTGAAGGTGAAAATACTCATTATTGTTGGATTAAGGATATATCAAGATTAGTTTCAGCACAAGTAAATAAAAATCATTTAAAAAAGTATTTCTGTGATGGTTGTTTAATTTATTTTACTTCGATGGAAAAATTAAAATTACATCAGTCCAAAGATTGTAATCATTTGTTTACAAAAATTCCTACCAATGACATTAAAATAAATAAGTATGGTCAGCATATACCAGAAAATATTCTACAGTTTGAAAATTTTCAAAAACAACTAAAAGTTCCATTTGTTATATATGCAGACTTTGAATGCTTTTTAAAACCTTTGCAGTTTGATCAACCAGATAATGATGAGGATTCATATACTCGGAACACATTTAAACATGAACCTTATGCTTTTTGTTATTTCATTAAATGTTCATATGATGATTCTTTGTCGGTATTAGATTACTATTTTGGTATGGATGCAGCTGATGAATTTTGTAAACGAATTGAAGATCATGTACATAGAATTTATAATGAACATCTTAAACCGGTAGTGAAAATGCTTCCTTTAACAGATGAGGAAGAAGTAGCTTATAAAAATAGCACAATTTGTCATATATGTAACGAAAAACTTGAAGAAAATGAAAAAGTAAGGGATCACGATCATTTAACTGGTAAATTTCGAAATGCAGCTCACAGTATCTGCAATCTAAATTTTAAAATTCCATATTTTATACCAATCTTTTTTCATAATTTAACTGGTTATGACAGTCATCTATTTGTTAAACAATTGTTTTGTGAAGAAGATAATATTGATGTCCTTGCACAAACTAAAGAAAAATATATTTCATTTTCAAAATCCATATTAGTTGACAAAGTAAAAGATAAAGACAATAAAGAAAGAAATATTTTTATAAAAATGAGATTTTTAGATTCATTCCGTTTCGTTGGTTCCTCTTTGGAAAAGCCTGGTGAAAGCTTGGAATCAAATCAGTTCATTGAGATTAAAAAACATTTTGAAGATCCTAACCAGTTTAATGAAATTCGAAAAAAAGGTGTCTATCCTTATTCTTATGTAGATTCTATGGAAAAATTAAATGAAACTCAACTTCCAGCTATTGATCACTTTTATGATAAACTTAAAGATGAACCTGTGTCCATCAGATTACAATGGAGCAATTACTATTTGGAATTTATTTCATTGTCAAAATCTTATGGATTATACCAAAATTTACTTAATATCCGATGTTCTCATATTAACAGATTTTTTTGAAGCTTTTCGAAATGTATCTTTAAGTAACTTTAAGCTAGATCCTGCACAGTATTATACATTACCAGGTTTAACTTGGGATTCAATGTTAAAAATGACTGATGTTAAATTAGAATTATTAACGGATATAGATATGATACATTTTTTAAAAAATAATATAAGAGGTGGTGTATGTCATTGCAGCATTCGAAAAGCTGAAGCTAATAATCCATTCTTGGAAAATTATGATCCAAGCAAACCAAATTCATTTATAATGTAATTAGACGCAACTAACTTGTATGGACATAGTATGAGTCAATGTCTCCCCGTAAGTGATTTTTCTTGGTTAAGCGAGGAAGAAATAGATGATCTTGATGTGATGTCTATATCTGATGATGCTGAATACGGGTTCGTTTTGGAAGTAGATTTAAAGTATCCTCAACGTTTACATCAAGAACACAATGAACTACCCTTTTTGGCTGAAAATATTTGCGCACCAGGTTCAAAACAAAAGAAATTAATATGCAATTTTAACCATAAAGAAAAATATGTTATTCATTACCGAAATCTGAAACAGGTGCTTCAAAATGGATTAAAACTAACTAAAATTCATAGAGTTGTTAAATTCAAACAAGCAGCATTTCTTAAACAATACATCGATTTAAATACCGAAATGAGGAACAAATCTAAAAATAAGTTGGAAAAGGATACTTATAAATTATTTAATAATGCCATTTATGGGAAATCTTTAGAGAATATTGATAAACGAGTTGACATTAGATTAATCACACACTGGGAGAACATTGGTAAAAAGCAAGGTGCGCAGACATTGATTGCCAAACCAAATTTTAAAGATCGATTAGTTTTTAATGAAAACTTCGTCGCGATACAAATGGAAAGAGTAAAGATAACTTACAATAAACCCGTTTATGTTGGATTCACAGTCTTGGAATTATCAAAAACCGTTTTATATGATTTTTATTATGACTATATTAAGAGCAAGTATGGAGACGAAGCAATTTTGTTATATACGGATACAGATAGTTTAATTTTAAACATAAGAACAGAAAACTTTTATCAAGATATGCAAGACAACTTACATACATTTGACACTTCTAATTACAATGAAAATAATATACATAATATAACTAGGAACAATTCTGTATTAGGACGAATGAAAGATGAATTTGCGGGTAAACCAATTTCAAGTTTTTATGGGACGGGAGCTAAAGCCTACTGTGTCAATTTAGAGAATAAATCTGAAAAAAAGGCGAAAGGAGTTAAAAAATATGTTATAGAAAATTCCATTACTAAACAAGATTATAAAGACGTAGTTGAAAATTCTGAGATCAAATTTAGAAAAATGAATATATTTCATTCAATTTTACATGATATGTTCACACAATTAAAAAATAAGGTTGCTTTGTGTCCAAAAGATGATAAACGCTATATAATTCCAGATTCTTTTAGAACTTTAGCTTGGGGACACAAACATATAAGTATTTTGGAAGAGAAATCCAAGACTGATGATGAGATGGTTAATAATGTAATTGATATTCTAAAAGATTTAGTCCATGATGAATATAAAACATATGAACCCTGGAAAAATATTTTATTTTGAAAATGGCTCTGCTACCAGTAGGAGTTCTATTTCTATCAGCATTCGTTAACAATACTTTGTTCATACAAGTTGATCCTAATGTTCGAGAAGCATTTATTTGTCTATCTGTTAATAATGTAAATAATGATAGTTGGCCTTCAACATGGAAAAGAATGAATATAAATAATGGTTTCTTTAGCTCCAAAATAGATGATGATATTATAAATAATTCTACCGTTGTACAGTATAAGTTAAGTTTATATTATTTCAATAAAACTTCAATTGTGACACAGGAATGGAATCAGTTGTATAGAATATCTTGTATAGAAGAATGCAATGTAAATGTGTGTATAGTATTATTGAGTATATTGTTAGTAGTGTTTATATGTACTATGGGATATATATTATTCAAAGTATATTTGTATTATAAATAAAATTCTGGAGTCAATAAAAAAGGTTTTTATTCATAACAATGTCTATAATTATATAACAATTTTACGTTTGCTAATGCACAATGCCATGGATTCACATTTTTGTGAAAATAACATTCTGGAATTTTCTTAAATCTACTTAATTTTGGTTCTTGACCAATGGGAATAGCGTATATGAAATCTTCATCCAAAAACTTTTTTAAGTAGTTTATTTTTTCATTCCCTTTCACGTAAATTTTGGGCGATTGGTAAACTTCTAACACATGCTTTAAAATATCATCAATTTCATTAAGTTCTATATTTCCAAATTCCCATTTTAGTCCATGATACTCTTCGGCCCATTTAACCAGTTTGAGATCAGGAGCAGATAACATATTTTTTTGAAATGGTGATTTAAATAGATAATTTGAGCAACGAATCCCATCATAAATCGCTAATTCTTTTGGAATGTATCCAAAGGAACAGTTATATCCTTGAATGTCGATAAAAAGTTCTGTCTTACACTCATTCATGGTTAGTCGATAAATGATGTTTAAATCTATAAGATTAGTGTTTAAATCCTCCCACCACTATCCCCACTACCACGCTTACTATCCCCACTACCACGCTTGCTTATTTAAGCAGTCACCCACAGTTCTACTCTCATTATTTCAAGCAAACATCTGAAAATGTATCAACCAACAGGAAACCAACAAGAGTTTAGTAAGAAGCGCAATGCAGCTCTCATCAATGAATCCATCTACTACATCAACAAATCCAAATCCAAATGGGTCAGCATTGGATTTTCCTTAGAGAGAAAATATATTCCTGTTGTTAAACTCTGTGGATACAAATACAATCAAAATGTGATTTTTAATGAAGATCAATGGATTTCCTTCCTAAATAACCAAGGAATTATGTTGAGCTTTATTTATTCCAACAACACCGGCTGGCAACCCATGAAGGGAAATGGTTATGAGATTCACTTTGTGTTTATTGGGGGTGCAAGAATAATTAAGATTGCACAAGATGGTGGTAATGAAGTATTCCTAGCTGGTGATACCATAAATGAATTAGTGAACTTGGCAAATTTAATCAAATATCGTTTTGATATCTTAAAAAACCAGGAATTTTCCAAATATTACAATATTTTGGTTAGTGGAATCTCTATGAAAAATGGCGATTTGTTAAAAAATGTATACGATGTTATTACACCTATGGAAAATAGTTTAAATGTTTGCTGTGTTTTAGAATTATTAAACTTTTACTCAGATTGTGTTGTGGAGGATGTAGAATCATTTGCATGTAATGAATTTGTAAAGAGTTGCATTGAAAATAAAAATTTATAAACATATTTTTCTTTTTATTCCCCCCACCTCCTAAATTAATATTTAAAACTCTGAACTTACTTTAAGTCTGAACATTCTCCAACAAGATGTGGTTAGCATATACATCTCAACGAGTAGCATATAACCTAACAAGTGCTATAGAGAATCTATCGCAACACTTTAGTAATTTAGAATTTGATGCTGAGCATGAAGCCGAGTATGGATTCGAAAACTTCTATAGGTATGAGGAATGTATTGAATTGGCAAGAAAGTATGAAAAAGCTGCAGAAGCCTGTAACATATATTTACATACTTCTGATATAAGAACTTTTCTGCAAACCATAAAGGAAATGGGATTTGAGGAGCATTTGGATGAAGTAAAGAAGTTCTTGTCACCTGAAATTATTCAAGAATTCAACCTAATTTATAACAAATAAAAAACTTTATTTCATTTATGTGTTTTATTCAATCATTAAATTATTATTATATAAATTGTATACATTAGTAAGTGCACATATACATGGTGATTTAGAATGATAAAAACAATGAGCTTCTCCTTCTTGGAATTTTGGATTTTCATCAAGTTCTATGACTGGTTTTAATGAATATTTTCGAATGTATTCGGATTTCTCTCTCCCTTTAACATAAACATGATCTACTTTCTCTGTTAAATTCTTGATTATAACAGAAAACTTGTGAATTGGTGTATATCCTTCATTCCATGGGATACAGTGATGATTTTCATTAACCACACAGCTTGTTTGTAAAAACATAGTGGCAAGTCTTGCTTCCATCATAGGCAGCCAGTTCTTTGGGAATAAACTTCTTATTTTCTATATTAAATCCTTGCACATCGACAATTAATAACCTCATAATTTCAAAAATGAGAATTGTTTAATCATAGATTTCTTGTCAGAATATTCTTGTAGTTGCTGTTTTAGCTTTTTCAATTCTTTTAAAAAGTAGGATAAGCGGAGTTCCAGTTCTTCACCCATAATGATAGAAAAACATAGTAGAGCATTGATTTTATATAAAATATTAGACATGCGCTACAACATTTTACGTAGGATTGCACGATGCAATATCTCAACCTACGCAGTCTGCGTACACTCCTATGTTGCGCATTTGGTGCAACTACCTGCTCGTCGTCACTGGAATAACCACTATCCGAACTTGATGTCATCTTGGCAATAATAACCTCATAATTTAATAAGCGAAAATTGTTTAATCATAGATTTCTTGTCAGAATATTCTTGTAGTTGTTGTTTTAATTTTTCAGCTCTTCTAAAAAGTAGGATACTCGAAGTTCCAGTTCTTCACACATAATGGTAGGAAATAATAGTAGTGCATTGATTTTATATAGTCAGACATGCGCTTTAAAGTTGTGTAACATTTTTGGTTAATGGATTGTAGCTAAATACTTTGTCATGCATAATAAGACAATATGCAGATATTTTGTCTTTGAGATCATCATGTAATTCAAACTCAACTCTCATAACAATAGGCCCGGATTCAATTGTTTCTTTCTGATGAGAACAATCGATATATACGATAGGAGCATAAGTATTAAATTCCTTTGGAGAAAAAATGGGCTCAGGTGTTAATCCATAGTAAGATTTTTGAAATTGTGAAAACATTTCATATAATGATGCAAATTTATTTTTAGCAAAGTCTAAATATAGATCGTTGTAGGGATATCTCTCCGAGTTTAAAAATACTTTGATGTTTCGTAATTTAACGTTGGAAAATAAAGACATATCAGTTGTTGATTTATCCCTTAAGTCTTTTTGAAAAGCAATTGCTACATGACGTGGGGTATTAACTTTCGTAGATGTTTTGACAGGCCAGTTATGACGATTAGTTTTTAATAATTCTGGGTATTCAATCAGTTCCCAACTCCGGAAAGGGATTATTATATCAGTATTCTTATTAATTATTTTAGATAATGCCAATTCTTGAGGAATAGCTACTGAAATGTGAGGTATATTCCAAGTTAGCTTTGTAAGCTCAATTTTTGGAGTTTCGTCTGCAGTATTAATTGTTGCATTTTTGTCTGAATTATCGCGTACTAAAATAAGTTCTTGTTTAGCATTTAAAATAATTTTTTTGTAGTCTTCAAAAAATCCCATTAAGAATTTAAGGGGAATGCAAACATTAAATAATCCTGTTGTTGCATCAACAACTTGTGAAGATTCCATAGGAAACCAACCTGCGTTTTTAAGTTTATTGCATTCATTTTTATTATATGACAAATATCCCTTTATTGTTGAAGTTAACCCAACATCTCTAACTGAATCTATTGTAACACCGTTTAGTTGATAACGCATTTCTTTAAAAAGGAATGCAATCCCATTGTTTATCAATTTTAATGTATTTGAGACAGCATTATTATCTTTTGTTAGTTTACCCTCTATGTAAAGAAAGCTTTCGGAAGGAAGAGTATACTTGTCTACTTCATGAACAGGTATTATAATTTCATCATTATTTCCCAATTTAGTAGGTAGGTATGGTTCATAACCATGAACTTCGGAATGCACAATTGAATTATCTATGAAAAGACCTTCTGTTACATTAAGGACATCCATTATATTAAAACCTTTAAGCCTAGAGATTTCAAAAAGCTTATATCTTCAGGTGTTATCCCTTGTGTCTTTCTCCTTCTACTAATCTTTGGTTTACGATGTTTAGCCTTCTTATAGTTTTTAGTAATTTTTGCGGGTAAATTGAAGGTTTTTCTATTATAAAGGATAACCATTATACTTCTTTTATATGCAACCTTATAGTTACAGTCTCGTTTCGAAAATCAACAAGATTTAAATCTAGGTCTATTACCTTTACTGTTATTTTATCTATTACTTTTACTGTAACAGGAAAATAAATAATATTTTGGGGACTTTCTATTATTTTAAATCCAGGGCTAACATTAGGGAAAAACTGATGAATAATGTGTACTGGCTTTCCGTTCAGATAGGAACCTTCTGCGATACTGCAGTCTATGCATAAAGAATTAACTTTTATAATCTCTGCTGGATTTTGCGATGTTCTTGGAACTCCATCACCAGATATTATCCCATTATTAAAACCCAAAAGCTTTCCTATTGTACCATCTTTAAAAATAATATCCGTAGTAGACTTTATTGTTGATTTTAATGTGTTGTTATTTGCATAGAGGTGAAACGAAATATTTCTTTTTTGGAACTCAGTCTGTAAATATTTATTAACATCGTCCATTTCATAACTTCCCGTAGGAATTGTGAAAAATTCATTATTTTTTCCAAAACATACTTTATTATTACTTTTATCAATATTTGGTATTGCATTAAAAGTTTCAAAGTTGGTAAGTCCGACAACGTAGGAAGTGTTAGGATCTAAGTAAATAGGTGGATGGAAATCTGCTTGAAGTATAGCTGAATTTGTGGAAAGAGCTATAGTAAACGACATGATGGTCGTAATAAGAATAAAATGGAAACGCAATTACGTATTATTATAAATAAACTGTAAGGATAACTGTCCACAAGTTGAGGTATTAAAAGATTGATATTTATCATAGTTATATTTAATATTGTTTTTGCTACCATCGCTATAGAAATAAGATATAACTTCATTTGGTGGTCGTAAATTTCCAAAACTATCAAAGTAAATTATGTTATTATTATTTTTAACATACGCTGTCCAGTGAGTGCCTTCCCCCATATCGTCATCTAAATTTATAATACCTGTTTCATATTTTTTTATTTTTTTGGGTAACTTATTTCTCATAAAGACACCTCTAAAATGTGGCAACTTTAATAATTTGACATACTTTAATAAATCTATATTTGTCAAAGGTCGGCGAGGTAGCAAATTTAACAGTTTTTTGAATATGGTTTTAAATATAGACCACACCCTTGCTTATATGGTTTTAAATAAAGACCATTTCCAATTGATATTTTTTCCATTTCTTTGTTGTGTCTTGTTTGCTCTTCTAACTTCTTTTGTGCATTTTTGGCGGAATTTACTGCCTGGGCAATGCCAGCAGCGCCCCCGCTTAGGGCTCCTAGAGCAGATAAACCAGCAAAAATAGGTATTAAAGGTAAAATTCCACCAGTTTTTGGAATTGGAATAATTCTTTGTTTAGGTTCTTTTATTTTTAATTTTTTAATTGATGATAAAGCTGTGCCGGCAGCGTTTCTTATATTAGCAAATTTTTTCCCAGCTAGCTCTTTACGTGCTTTTCTTACGACTTGGTTAAAGGATATTTGACCTCCTTTCTTGCGTTTTTGTTTCCGTTTTCTTATTCCCATGCCGAGTTTTGTTTTTGCTTTCATGATTCCGGCCACAGCCAAGGATGACAGTTTTTCGCCTAGATTTGAATCTGAAGCTTTGAATCTATTAAATGCCTTTTTAGCTAATACTTTATCTGCCTCGTTTCTGTTTTTTAAATCGGAATATTCCGAATATGCTATATCGTGCTCTTTGCAAGCTTCGTCTAATAAATTAGTTCCCTTATCACCTCGGGCAAGCCTTTTATTTAACTTTGTACCAGGTCCGCAAAAGTTGTAAGAAGGAATATGGAGCTCTACTGGTAATTTATTAATAAGAGTATTTAATAAACCACTACCTTTTCTCTGTCCTTCCACGCAGTGAATGACATTATTATGTCTAATCATTATATATAAATGATTTGAAAACGCAAATAACCTTACTTAAATAGTGATGTTCAAACAATGAAGATTAAAAAACAAGATTTTTCTTTACCGATAAAAAATTTTGATTTATATCATGATAATTATCGAAAACATGGACAATTATTTGGTGGAAACTGTAAAAGATGTTTAATAGTAGGACCATCGGGTTGTGGGAAGACAAATGTTATGATTTCTCTTATAACACACGCTAATGGATTAAGATTTGAAAATATATATGTGTACTCAAAATCCTTATATCAATCAAAATATGAATATCTAAAAAGGCTTTTTGCCCCACTAAAGTTTATTGGTTATTTTGAATCATCGAACGCTGAGGATATTGTTTCACCCACTGAAATAAAACCAAACTCACTGATTATATTTGATGATATAGTATGCACTGATCAAAGTCTTATGAGGGATTATTTTTGTTTTGGACGTCATAAAAATACAGATTGTTTTTATTTGTGTCAAACATATTCATCAATCCCTAAACAACTTATACGTGATAATGCCAACCTCTTAGTAATTTTTCAACAGGATGCTACAAACTTGAAACATATATATGATGATCATGTAAATGGTGACATGAGCTTTCAAGAGTTTAAAAACTTGTGTTCAATGTGTTGGAAACATAAATATGACTTTGTCGTTATTGATAAAGACTGTCAATTTAATGATGGGCGCTATAGAAAAGGATTTGATAATTTTATTTCCACTATATAACTCTCTGACAAAACGATAATTTTCTAGTATACAACCTACCTTTTGTAAAGATGGATGAAAAAACGGCGAAAGAGTTGGTAAAAACTAGACAAGCCGTTAGACAAAAGTATAAAGCTTTAAAATCAGATTTATCTGATAAAGAAATTCGTATGGAAAAAGAATTTAAACCAATAACTCAACCTTTGCATGAGTTAATTCAGACAATTAAAACAGAACCGTTCATTAAAAAAGAAGTATATTCACCACAATTAGTTTCGACCCCAAAATTTCAATTTCCTACGCCAGAGATCAATCAAAGGAAATCAAATGCATATAGTAAATATTTTTTAACGCACATGCCCTCACTTTTAGGAGATGAAGAAGTATTTTTTGAAGATTCGCAACAGTCAGGAGAATCAAGCCCTGAAACAACAATTGAACCAACTATAGGTGAGTTGCGACAAGATGTTTTAGAATTAACAAGAACACCTGCTTATGAAGAATATTTGGAAGCATATCATTCACTTCTAAGACCTTTCGTGGATGGGCTAATAAAAGACACGGAAGGCAAATTTGATAACAAATATGGTTTTAGACATGATGTTGATGCAGATAAATATAAGATTGCTAATTCTGTGGTGGATTTCATAGGAAAAGATTTTAAAGTTGAAGGAGTTAGGTATGAGGGAACACCTGGATTGTATGAGCTTCTTTTTAAAAAAGAACCTGTTGGTTATACATCAAATGATATGGAAAATTATATGGATGTTTTGAATAGGACAAATGCATATAGACGAAATTTTGATCCTGATAGTCAAATTCAAGGTTCGACCGACATTAAATACTTGACAATAGTTAAACCTTACTTATTACAAAAAGGTATATTAAAACGTGGAAGCACAACAGAGACAGGTTATCGTGCAGTACTACCAAGCACTTCACGTTTGTTGCCTCCAGAAAGACCGCGTTCTACAAGAAATCTGTCTACAAAAAGTGGAAAGGGGGGAGCTATGTTAAATTTATCAAAAAAGAAATTAGATTACGTTTATTATGACGATCCAAACGAAATCATAGATAGATTGAAATTGTTGATGTCATCGCAAATGGCTGGACATACTGGTCATCAAAATGAAATAATATCGATTTTAGAAGAACTAAGAGAAGCAAAAATAATTAAATAAATACTAATTCACGCATGTTTATTCCTTATTCTACCGCTGACAACAACCATGTCTATTGACAAGTTTGGTTCCCACATCTTTGGCAAGGATAATAAAGAACATAACATTATAAAACTTGTTGACCTTAGTGCAGTTAAACTTTGTTATAATTTGGTATTACCTTTTATGGGAATCTACTCTCTCTCCGATAGAGTTTACCAACTTTTACAAGACAAAAGAATTACATATGTTTTTCCTATGGAATCGGCTACTATAATTTCTGGAGAATACCCGAAAAAATACGTTTTCTTAAAAATTAATGGAAAAAAGATCACCGACCCTGTAGGTATTCGGTTAAAAAAAGGGGATGTTCTTTCTTTTCATCGTCCTGAAGGTAGTCATTTAGAAGATTTTTATGGCGAATTGTTAATAAAATGCCCTGTAGAAGTAACAAACTAAACATTTAATTATCATGTCTGCACAACCTAACATCAAGGAAGATCTAGTCAACGAGTTACATAAACCTGCTAGAAAAAATTTTAGACGACGACGGGTTATTATTAAAAATTTAAACGACTTATGGCAAGCAGATTTGGTGGAAATGATACCTAATGCAAAACTAAATAAAGGATATAGATACATTTTAGTTGTTATAAACACATTTTCCAAATATATTTGGGTTCAACCTGTTAAAAGAAAAACTGCTGAGGAAGTAACTTTAGCTATGGAAAAAATTTTAAAGCTTGCGAAAACTCCTCCAACTAACATACATACAGATCAAGGAAGAGAATTTTTCAACAAAAACTTTAATAAATTAATGGAAAAATATAACATTAATCACTACAGTACATTTTCCACAGTAAAAGCAAGTATTGTTGAAAGGGTCAACAGAACTTTAAAAACTCTCATGTGGAAACAGTTTAGCTTGCAAGGAAATTATAAATGGTTGGATATCCTAAATAATATTGTTTTTAAGTATAATACAACTAAACATCTAACAACAGGATTAAAACCTATAGATATAAATGAAGAAAATGAAAAAGATGTTCTAAAATCAACTTATAATAATATAAAAACAATTGACCCCAGAAAATCAAAATTTAAACAAGGGGATTATGTTAGAGTTAGTAAATACAGGGAGGCTTTCCAAAAGGGATATACACCAAACTGGTCCAATGAAATTTTTCAAATTAAAGAAATTAAATTAACCAACCCAAGAACATATCTGCTGACAGATGACAAAAATGAACTAATTTTAGGTAGTTTTTATGAACCGGAGTTGCAGAAAGTCAAACATTCAAACGTGTATCTCGTGGAAAAGGTGCTAAGAAGAAAGGGAAATAAAGTGTATGTTAAATGGCTGGGAATGGACAAATCACACAATTCTTGGATATTAAAAAAAGATGTAATATAATAAAAATAAAAAACTTTATATTTAACAACATGGTTTTATTTACTTCTCATCATGTCACTTATGTACAACAATATCACTAGAGCTTGATCAGTACTGTCATTTTTCTTCACAAGAATCTTTTCCTTAGTCTCTTTTAAAACAATTGAGAAATAGAATCTTCTGCAAAGAGGACAATGCGCGTTGGTTTTCGACCACTCTGTTAAACACTTTATACAAAATTTGTGTGTGCATGAATTGGGTGTGCAAATTTCTTCTCTTCTCATGGAATATAAACAAACAGGGCATCTGCTTCTGTCTTCTTGTTTAAGCTTTTTCGCCGATTTTCTGCAACCAACCAGCTTTCGTTTTTGAATCATATTTCTAGCAAATAATGTTTTAGAAACCGTATGTATATAAATTTATAGATATTCCCCCACTCAAGTAAAGCTCGCACGGGTGAGGTGGGAGGATATGACTCTGAATTGGTCGTACTCAAAAATTATTTAAAACGATTTTCGTAAATTTTGTTTCTAAAATTTTCATGCAAAACATCCTTTAGGAGCTTCTCAGCATATTGAAGTCTATTTTGAAAGCGGTAGCGATCCAATACGTACTGCTCGTAGTTACTAATCCTTGCTTGTTTGTATGCAAATTTCCATGCAAACAATACATGGATTTTATTCATATTTTCGTTAAATGTAACCTTCTTCATAGTGCTTCTCTAAAATCACCAGCTTTCTTCCCTTATATATTAAAAGTCAATGTCATATTATGAGCGGGGGGGAGGTGGGGGGGGGGGAGGGAGGGGAGGGGGAGGGAGGGGAGTCAGATCCACATACTAGTGCTTCTACTATTAAAGTTACTCAAGGTCAATGTCATTAGTGGGAGCCACGGTCTACTAGTCGTCCTACTACTCTACTACTGTCATGTTTTAAAATTTTATTTTTATAAATCTCACATTAGAGGAAAGAGTTAATTTATTAGAGTAAATTAGAGTTAAAACGTTTAGATTTAGTGTAAAAACGGTTTTCCGGCTTACTAAAATTAGACGTGACAGCAGTATATTTCTGATCGTGCAGGAAGAGATTTCCTTATTTCCGCTCCTTTGTCTCATTCCTTATAATTACTAATTATTAATATTAAATTCCTTATTCTGTGAAATAAAATAACGGTAAAAATATTTTATTATTCCGTCTGAGAATTTAATATTAAACCATAATTATATTCTTTTCTCGCAACAACCTGTCTAAATCTGGGCTATAATTATTTCTTAACTGGTTCGATGCGAGAGAACCACTTCTTCGTTCTTGTTTTCACAGTCGGATTCACATGCCTTCATAAAGTATTTTTAGACTCCGAGCGTGAAGTTCAGTTACGAGCCGATATATTATAAAACCGTGTAAAGAACGTAGTTTCCTAAATTGATTTTAAAATACAGTTTAAATGTGAGAAAACCCTTGCAACGTGCTAATGCTAAAGTGACTTAGATTTATTGTGGAAAATTGTAGTGTTTTCAAAGTTAAAATTCATTATAAAGCTGTAAGTCTAAATTTCTAAATCTAATTATAATTTTCTAGTTACGGCGGACCCGCTTAAGTCATTTATTACAATCTCTTAAAAATGTCCCTCATAGAGCGGACTGCAAAAATGTACGGAAATTTTTATAATGCAGGGTAATTGCTTTGGAAAATAAAAATTGCTGCATCTGCTGATACTTTTCTAGTTATGACAGTATCTAAGTCTGTTAAAAATATCCCGCATAGGGCAGACTGCAAAAATGTATGGAAATAGACACGTCCATCTGATCATTTTTATAATGCGGGGTAATTTCCTTTATAAAATAAAAATTCCTGCATCTGCTGATAATTTTCTAGTAATGGCAGTATCTAAGTCTGTTAAAAATATCCCGCATAAAGCAGAGTGCAAAAATGTATGGAAATAGGCACGTCTATCTGGTCATTTTTTTATAATGCAGGTTAATTTCCTAAGCACATCTTTTACTCAATTCATAGCAAGAATCCCCTACAAATAATAATTACTCATTGCTCCATAATTGTACCCGTATAAAATGAATACAGTACTTCAGGAAATTATTCAAAGGTAATTTAAATTTAATGATCGTTTACTATCGCAAGCGATACCCGTACCTGCTGTCTATAATTTTTATAAAATAAAAAAACAATTAATAAATTAAGTACATTTACTTTTAAGACCCACCAACAACATATAATTTTTACTGGTTCTATAGTGTTTAAATCACTATCGTTTTGAATAAGTATAGAAGATATTCCATTAGCGGAATTAAAATAACCATATAATTTTCTAAAGGGTCAACTCAGTACAAAAATAAATCATACCATCTGCAAAATGTAAAACATTTGGTTACATATCTTTTTATAAGTAATCAACTCGAACACGGAAATTATGTAATATCATATGCAACATGTGCAAATATACTTACTTAAATAAAGCCAGGTGAAAGGCGTTCGTTGAACGCTGGAAAACGTGAGAAATGAGCTTCTCTATATTAAATTGCATATACGGGGGGGGGGGGGGCATTGAGAATTTAATAAAAATACAGCGTGTACTTAAATTGTTTTTATTATACAGGTGACATTAAAAACGATAAAATAGAGTATATTTAAATTGTATGTTTTTATTATTCGAGGACATTAAAAATAATAAGCATATTTCTTGAGCTACTGGTGGGTAGTAAATCAACTGTTTTTTCCTTGCATATGCAAAAGCCTTATACTAGCTGTTGGACATGCCATTATTAATAGTTAGTTCTTGTTCAATGGATAATCAATAGGGACTGCTACATACATCGTTGTGAATTGTGTTAAATACTGTAAATATTGAGAATTTATAGCAATAAAAGCGGTGTGGAGAAAAGCTGGTAGGAGGAATGGTTTTGAAAGCTCCTTTGGAGCTGGATTTGATATAAGAGTGGTAGGATTTGGTAGGGAGTAGGGGGATTTGGTAGGGAGTGGGGGGATTTGGTAGGGAGTGGGGGGATTTGGTAGGGAGTGGGGGGATTTATTTTTGGATCCATATCTGGTGTGGTTTGGATACTATCCAGGGATAGTGACCATATTTGTACTGCCAAAGACATTGTTGTGAATTTTGTTTTATTATAGCTTTAATTTATATAAGGTAGTGTGAAGAGTGGGTGGATTTGGTAGGGAGTGGGAGGATTTGGTAGGGTGAAGAGTGGGGGGATTTGGTAGGGTGAAGAGTGGGTGGATTTGGTATGGGAGTGGGGATGAGAGTGGGGGGATTTGGTAGGGAGTGGGGGGATTTGGTGGGGTGGAGAGTGGGTGGATTGGGAATGGTTTTGAAAGCTCATTTGGGAAGCTCCTTTGGGAATGATTTGGAATATTCCTTGATTTACAAAGAACGATAATACACTACTTGTTAAGTTATTTACTAAAGGTATACAAGTAATTATCAGCGCAAGTAAAATTCGAAAAGACAATATCCGTGAGCTATTTGAACCATTTCCTGATCACCCCGTGAGTGTCCATGTCGAATGCCGCCGTCTGTACACAAATCCCAATAATATCCAGAGTGATGCGAAATTGAAGTTACAGACTCAGGATGAAGCACTAGCCCTCTGCAGTAGAGTACTACGGTCGGATATACCAACATTTATATTTAAAGAACACTGTTTGTTTTGTGGTCGCTTTATTACTGACAGTGAGAAACGTGTTAAATCTGGCGTTGTTATGAAGGCGTGTAACTCCAGAAATGATTTATGGCCAGCCAATGTTCAATTACGATTGCTATCAGTTAATGATTTGCCAGCAGCGTAAATTTTCGAAAAGGTGACCCGACCCCAAAGAAGTACAGAGATGATTCCCAAGACGAATTACGTTGCAAGCCTCTTGGTCGTCCTGCGGAGAAAGAAAAGCATGATGAAGTATGTAGGTGGTTTCAGAGAAACGATGAGCCGGTTTCTGTCCAGCAGCTGGTTACGAAAATGAAAGACTTCCTACCAGTTGATAATGGGTTCAATATGGTTATATTGTCAACGCCACATGCTGCAAAAGCTTAAAGAACATTTTTTTGGTAACATCATCTTTTCCAAAAAAGATGGGATGCCTAATATGGTAACTATGGGTCAAACAGTGGCTGATATTCTCTTAGATTACCAGAAACAAAAGAAAATGGAAGACCCTGAAGTAGAAAAATATCGTCTAATTGAAGCAGCAGCAAAACTGATCAAAACAGACATCAGACGATTGTCGACTACAATGGAGCACTATCCCTCGTGATCAGAAATTGCATCTGAACAGGAAAATTAAAAGTACTTGCCATCTGTTTTGCAACATTTTTTGGATATTATCGTTGGTACTAAAGCATGTGATTTAAAGAAGATTTCCATTGGACAGGCTTTGGTGCAAGCTTCAAGACGAAGATCACTTATAAGTCCAATCCTCCTTGTGTTGGTGTGCAGCTTCATCGAGATTTTGGTTCTCGTTTACTTTTAGATGAGCTTCACAGACTTGGGTTTTCCATATCATATGATGAAGTACAAAAGTCTGCAATAATGGACAGGACACCTAATTTTGAAGTTCCACCAGGTCATTTCTATCAGTGGATAGCCGATAATGTGTGACCACAGTATTGCTACCACCGACGGTCACAACACTTTCCATGGAATGGGAATTATAATGTGCAAATCCGGACCACCTGGTGAAAAGTCGAATTTATTGTCAGAGGGGAAGGTCCTGCGTTTGAAAAACCGGCTTAATGCTGATGATATTTCTGCAGAAGGAAGAATAGAAATTAGATTCTTTCAGTCTCTTAAATCAAGCATGAACAAAATTATATTTGATGACCTGATTTCAAATCGCATTGAAAAGAATCCACCTACTGAAGATGCTGGTGTTCATCATCTTTTCCGCGTACATTTACAATGTCTTTGTTGAAAAACTATGAACTCCAATATTGCTAACCCTGAAGAGTGAGGTTGGAAAAAAGTAGGAGACCAACTACATCCCTTCTGTTTTAGGGATCTCGTGGTAGTAAGACTAACAACAACGGAGGGAGATGGGCCGAAGAATATCACTATTGGATCGGCTTACTTCCCATACGATGACCCGGAAGCGCCATCACCAAGCGCTGTGGAGGAACTGGTGAGAGACTGCGGAGGAAGTGGATCGCAACTGATCATCGGGTGTGACGCAAACGCACACCACAGCATCTGGGGCAGCACTAACACCAGTCAAAGAGGTGAGTACATTTTTCAATTCTTAATGGCAAATAACTTAGACATAATGAATAGAGATAATAATCCTACTTTTGTAACGGGGCAAAGGCAGGAGGATTTATATATAACTACTATATCAACGGCTTACGTCGGCAATTATATTAAAACTGGCATGTGTCTGAGGAACAGAGTTATTCGGACCACAGACACATACGGCTCGAAATAACGTGTATAAAACGGGAATCTAACACTTATCGTGACCCTCACAGAACGAACTGGGGTAACTATCGGGTAGAGCTAGAACGTAACTTGGGGGGCTTAAGGATGCAATAAATAACGTGACGGACCTGGTAGCGGATCAATTGACGCACGCGGCCATTTCGGCATTCGAAGCAAACTGTCCTCAAACCACATCAAATTCCTCCCGGAAGGTCTCCTGGTGTGGACCAGACCTGGAGGCCAAAAGAGGGCAAGTAAGAAAGAACTGGAACCAGGCAAAACGATCAGGCAACTGGAAAGCATATAGGGCAACCCTTACTGAATACAACAAAGCACTGAGAAAGCTATTGAAAGCACTCCAGAATGTGCCAGACCCGCAAAGATACTGTCAAAGGACACTCAGCCTGCAATCAACTCTCTTGTTACTGAGAATGGAGAGCAAACATTAACGGGGAAGGATACAATGACCGAACTGTTTCGGGTTTACTTCCCTGGCTCTAAAATCATAAAGGAATCACCTGAAGCCTGGGGATTTGGAGGACCTAATGAAGCTCCCAACAGAGCTCATAGGGACAACTGGCAGGCTGCTAAGAAGGTGATATCCCCTGAAAAAATAAAATGGGCTATTAACTGATTTGAACCCTACAAATCTCCGGGTCCCGACGGAGTTTGTCCAGCGTTGCTACAGTAGGGATCAGACCTGCTTATCAGCAAGCTTTGTCACATACGAAGGGCCAGTCTGGCCCTAGGTCACATACCGAGGATCTGGAGACTGACCAAAGTGGTATTCATACCAAAACATGGGCGTCCCAACTACTCGGTCGCCAAGGCATTCAGACCCATCAGTCTAATGTCCTTTATTGTAAAAACACTAGAAAAACTGTTAGATAGGCACATAAGGGATGCAATAATGGGGGACGGACCATTTCATCAAGACCAGCATGCCTACAGCACAGGAAGATCGACCGAATCAGCACTCCACCAGCTAGTTAGCAGAGTGGAGAACGCGATAGGTAACGGAGAATTGCTTCTCGGAGCATTTCTGGACATTGAAGGAGCGTTTGACAACACATCCTTCACATCTATAACCAGAGCAATTAAGGGCATCGGGCTAGATGATACCTGTTGCAGATGGGTAGAAAGCATGCTCAAAAGCCGAGTAATCTATACAGACCTACTCGGTGAAACTTTGGCAGCCTGGGTGGCAGTTCCTCTGGAACCTGGTAATGGACGGGCTTCTAAAAGAACTAAGTCAAAGGGGCTATTCGATCCTGGGCTACGCAGACAACTTGGTCATAACGACTCAAGGAAAACTCAACACAACCGTGAGGGGCTGCATGAGGAGCGCTCTCGCCGTAGTGGAAAAATGGGTAGGACAGGAAGGGCCAATGTAAGCCCACACAAGACTGTCATCGTCCCGTTCACTAACCGCAGGAAAAAGGAGGGGCTCGGTCCTCCAACCCTGCGAGGAGCTACAATTCCATTGCAGGAAGAGGTAAAATATGTAACACTGGACTCAAAACTTACCTGGAACAAGCATGTGGACAAAATCATACGAAAATCGGAAATCATCCTTGCGGTGGTCAGACGTACGTATGGAAAAACATGGGGTCTCTCACCAAAGATGGTGCACTGGCTGTACACCAGAGTGGTGAAACCCGCAATGACATATGCAGCCTTGGTCTGGGGGACCAAGGCAACGCAGAAATCCATAATACTCAGGCTCAGCAGTCTGCAAAGACTAGCCTGTTTGGGTATTACAGGGGCGATGAGATCGACCCCCACCTCAGCGATGGAGAATCTCCTAAACCTTCCTCCCTTGCACCTGGTCATCCAGGGAGAGGCGAGGATGGGTCTCTATCGACTGCAAAACACTCTGCCCTCTTCATTAGGGAAAAGGGCGGGACATGAACTCATAAGAGAGAAGATTGGAAGTCCCGATTTAGAAATGAGATCAGACTACATGACTCCAAAATTCCAATACAATGTTCCCTACGAGGTAATAATAGCGGATCGTAGGGAATGGACTTCGACAAACCCAGAGTTTCCTCCGGGGGCAATCATATGGTACACCAACGGATCAAAAACCGTAGCGGGAATCGGGGCAGGAGTACGTGGGGTCGGGCCAAGGGGGGACATGTCTTGTTCCTTGGGGAAGTACCCCACGGTATTCCAAGCAGAAACCTACGCCATTTTACAATGTGCGCTGGAAAACAATACTCAAATAAGCGGATCTATATCTGTTCAGACAGTCAGGCCGCTTTGAGGGCACTCTCATGCCACAGAGTCACTTCAGGACTGGTATGGGAGTGCATAAACGATCTTGGCGCGCTTGCTGCCAGAAACTCAGTCAAGCTTATGTGGGTACCGGGACACAAGGGCATCACTGGTAACGAAAAAGCCGACGAACTTGCTAGACAGGGATCGGCTACACCATACATTGGCCCAGAACCGTCTCTCGGGGTGCCTAAGTGCACGGCACGAGAGGCGGTTAACAGATGGATCAAACACCAACACAAAGTCAAACACAAATGTTATTACAGTACATTTTTAAACATTTAACTCGATTTTGTTATGCAAACACCATTGGTGAAAATTGGTTAAATCGTTTTGTAAAGGCGTAAGGAAAGGATGCCCATGAACAAGGCATTCGATGTGAGGTGCTGCACATATTCCACCTGTTGACGCTTTTCCGGCTGCAAGGATTAGATGCGGAATATATATCGTCGCGTACATGTAAATGTATGGCCGTTTATATATCCATCTCTCATCAATTCAGCGATTGTCTGTGTCCGCGAGGTGTTTTCTGAATTAGGGAACTTTTAAATTATAAGTTGGCAACCACTTCTCTCGCTCATTCATACCTAGGGTCTCCAGATTATGGAACAAATTGCCTGCAGATTCTTTCCCTTCCCAACCTCCAATCCTTCAAATCCCGTATCAGTAGACTACTTTTCCCTTCTCTCCAGACGCCCACGGTACGTTAGTACTTAGGCTCGAAGTCTACGTGGGATGTCTTAGTTAAAAAAAATATGTTTGACGTGTCAGCGACCGCCACTAAAATCTGACGTGGGATTGAGTATACTTTTGATGTTCACTTGTCTGTTGTATTAAATCAGAACCCTTCCTCTGGTTATCAGTAATTCTATAACAGCAAATTGATACTTTATTAAACTTCTTACACGCATTTTAGATAATGAATCGTGTATAAATCAACACTGCACCGCCAATCTCATATTTAACGTGTTAATGACTATTTAAAGTTAAAAGGCCTAAATCTGATTTTGGTACCTTTACCCTCCCCCCTGAAGTGGTAAACGGTGCAAGGGCGTAATGAAAGGATGCCCATGAACAAGGCATTCGATGTGAGGTGCTGCACATATTCCACCTGTTGCCGCTTTTCCGGCTGCAAGGATTAGATGCGGAATATATATCGTCGCGTACATGTAAATGTATGGCCGTTTATATATCCATCTCTCATCAATTCAGCGATTGTCTGTGTCCGCGAGGTGTTTTCTGAATTAGGGAACTTTTAAATTATAAGTTGGCAACCACTTCTCTCGCTCATTCATACCTAGGGTCTCCAGATTATGGAACAAATTGCCTGCAGATTCTTTCCTTTCCCAACCTCCAATCCTTCAAATCCCGTATCAGTAGACTACTTTTCCCTTCTCTCCAGACGCCCACGGTACGTTAGTACTTAGGCTCGAAGTCTACGTGGGATGTCTTAGATAAAAAAATATGTTTGACGTGTCAGCGACCGCCATTAAAATCTGACGTGGGATTGAGTATACTTTTGATGTTCACTTGTCTGTTGTATTAAATCAGAACCCTTCCTCTGGTTATCAGTAATTCTATAACAGCAAATTGATACTTTATTAAACTTCTTACACGCATTTTAGATAATGAATCGTGTATAAATCAACACTGCACCGCCAATCTCATATTTAACGTGTTAATGACTATTTAAAGTTAAAAGGCCTAAATCTGATTTTGGTACCTTTACCCTCCCCCCTGAAGTGGTAAACGGTGGCCTCGTTTGGAGAAGAAAACTTGGGGATTTGTTGGTAATATTCAAATTTCTTTCCGGATTTTTTTAAACATTCCATTTTTGTTACGCATTTATAAAATGAAGCACTACCAATATTCAAATATAATTTATTATTGATATAAGTTAAACATCCTTCTTTACAATATTTATTTTTGGTACTAAACTATTTTAAACATATAGGCTTTCCATAAACTGCAGTTCACAAAATTATAAAAAATATTTCTTGTTATCCAAACGCTTAAACTTTTCAGTATTTTAAAATGGGTATCATATTTTATCTGCTTTCTAAACCCAATACAAATATTTTTTAATCTATACCTAGTTGAATCTTTCGTGAAAAGTAACTTTCCTTCAGTGATTGATGCAAGTTGTATAATTATAATAATATAATAAAAACATTTTAGTTCCACTCACTACATATCTTCCATTAAAATTGTTACAAAGAGAAAGTAAAAACAAACAGTGTAATAATTTCTGCTCCTGTTTTCATTTTGTCTTTCAATGTAAAATATACATATATTTACAGTATGAATTTATTATAAAAACGATTTTTAAGTCTTCCGTAGTTCAAAATATTATTTATGTCTAGTAATCATGTAAATTTATTTCCAGTCTTTTAAACTCCTTGTCAGTTAGAAATTTCCACTTGTACCCTAATATTTGTGAAACTTCGTTTTCTACTAGCTCATACGATCTACTATTTATTTTAACCCAAGAATAAAATTCGTCGGGCCATGCCAAGCTTCTTGGCCAATCACATCTTAATATTACAGCGTTACCTCTAATGTGAAGCCACTTTAAATTCCGTCCATTATATGCAATGAGCAGTACTGTTGCTGTTGATATCCTTTCTGTAATAACCTAAAATTTTAGACGCATCTTTATTTAAAAAGTAGCTCCGCTGGGTTTTATAAAATTAGCTAAGAGCACAAGAACAATCAAAACAGTTTAATCAACTGTTCGATTATTTTTGTGCCAAGTTAGTGAAATACCAATATTGTTAGGTTTTTACATAATCTATAAATTCAAGCCAACGATTGAGGTTTATTATAATTTTTTTTATTTTGTTTTATTTTCGGTTTGGTAGTTTCAAAATAATGTTAAAGGAATAAACTAAATTCATTTTGGTTAAGATTTCGTGGAGTTGCGCGTTACAGGAATTGGCCTATGCGACCGACGCATTGGACGAGTACGCACCATATAGTAGTACGAAAATGGTCTTGAAACCGTACCGTTTGATTTCGATAGTTTAAGTGTTGTTCGATGGTTTTTTTTTCTGTGCAATTTGGAAAAGCAGATAATGTGAGCTCACAGAAGAATACCAAAGGAAAAAGGATTGGTAAGTCGTTTAAGCCTTTTTCCTCGTCGTTCGAAATACTTTTGATTCATATCTAATTAATGTTTAATAATAGTTTTCGATATTTCGTATTTACAATCCACTCTAAAATTGAATTCAGTATTAAACATTACATTTTGGTCCTTCGAGCCGGATTTTTTGATATTTTGTTTAAACAAATGCGTTTATTCCTTTAACATAAAATTATAAGAACGTTAAAAATTTAAAATTTTTTATACATAGGTTTTTTTTTTGGTAGTTCTAAAACCTGCCATTTATCGATCGATTTGTTAGTACTAAACCAGTTCGGTAGCGCGGTCAATATTTGAATTTTCGTTGCGCGCGACTTATCATCGCGAATCGTCTGCCGGCCGATTGAACAGCTGACTGGTTTGATTTGTTTACAAATTTGACAAGTTGTTGTTGTTATTTACATTGAAAATTGTTAATTTTCTGACTGTTTAAGAAGGTTTTGGTACGGAGTTTGTGACTTTAACAAGTAATAGTTAATTGGAAGTGCTCTTATAATGGCAAATAAAGCAGTAAAACAGTATACAACTCTTCGTAGTGTATCAATTAATTGTATTAAAGAACTATATCAGTGCGCGGAAATTGCCCGACGGTCAAAAAATAGATTTGACCACCTTGAATTAAAGGCTCGTAGTGAATTTATTAAGGCGATCGAAAGGGATTTTAATGAAAATCATACAAAATTGTTAACGAATTTAGCAACGGTGGAAGATGCCGATTTATCTACGGAAGACGGTGTCAGAAGCGACTTTGATTCAAAGGTATCTTTTATTAGATCTGTCTATATAGAATTATTTGGGCAAGATTCCAATACGCCTGGTACTTTAAATAAAATGCATGGGAACTTACCTAAAATAAATTTACCGACTTTTAATGGTAATTGGCAGTCATGGCCTACTTTTAGGGATTTATATGAATCATTGGTTCATAATCAAGATGGTTTAGATAACATTGAAAAATTCCAATATCTAATAATGTCTCTTTCTGGTGAACCGCTTTCATTAGTAAAGTCTATACCCTTAGAAGCTACTAATTATCCAATCGCATATGACACACTTAAAAAACGTTATCAAAATCGTAGGCTTTTAGCTACTTCTTATTTTTCTGCAATCTGCAAACTACCGAAGATTTCGATAGACTCTTCTCATCTGCTGAGACAGATTTTAGATGGTTTTGCAGAAAATTTAGCTGCTCTAAAAAACTTGGGTCTACCGGTAGACGAGTGGGATTTTGTATTATTTAACATGCTAAGCCAAAAAATTGATGCTACCTTAATTAAACGTTTCGAAATACATTATGATGCTCAGGATATCCATAATGATATACCTGCTTTTACGGATTTAGTTGAATTTTTGCAAAAGCAATGCTCGGCTTTAGATACAGTGGCTTTCACTCACCCTGAAAAGAATACTTCGCGGATTCCTAAAGTTCGTAGACCTGCAGGGTCTAGTTTGTTAGTTGAGGAAACGAATACTAAAGAAAGTAAACAAATATGTGTTATTTGTAAAAGAAGTCATGGAATTTTTCAGTGTGAACTCTTTAGTAAGAAAAGTCCCAAAGAGCGTTATGAAATGGCTAGACAGAAAAGACTTTGTTTAAACTGTTTGGGAAACTTTCACAAATCTGTCGATTGTCATTCAGAAATAAAATGTAAAATTTGTAAAATGTCTCATCATACTTTATTACATTTTAAACGTGAAAATTTGTCGGAAACTGTCCCGCAGGTGATAGAAGAAAACAAAGTCGATAATTTAGATCAAGTGCGCCAGGTGAGCTTGGCGAGTACTGTCGATGCGAACCGTGTGGTTTTATTATCATCCGCATTAGTGGATATTTTGGATAACTTTGGTACTTATCAAACCGTGCGTGTCTTGCTCGACAGTGGTTCCCAAGTTAACGTTATGACAGAAAGATGTCGTAAAAAATTGGGCTTGCCTATTTATAAAACTTCTTTACCGATTAGTGGGTTAGGTACCAATACTTCTAATAGTTCTGGTCTCGTTCATTGTAGTATACGTCCAGTAAAACTTACATCACCTCGTTTTGATGTACAAGCTGTCGTTCTGCCTTGTATATGTGCTGAAATGCCCAGTGTTTATATTGATAAAAAAAATTGGGCGCACCTTTCTAACTTAAAACTTGCCGATCCGAATTTTAATCATCCAGGTCCAGTAGATATGTTGCTAGACGCTGATATTTTCTCTAGATGTTTGCTGGACGGGCGTATTACGGGTGGAGCTAATGTCCCAGTTGCCTTCAACACTATATTTGGTTGGATTCTTTCTGGAAGAGTTGATCCCAACAGTTCTACACCTTTGCAATCCTTTTTAACCTTAAACCCCTTGGAATCCTTAGATAGTACACTGAAAAGGTTTTGGGAGCTGGAGGAGTTGCCAAAATCAAGGTCTCTTTCACCCGAGGACATTCAGTGTGAAAACACTTTTAAAAGTACTGTATCTCGAGATTGTGAAGGTAGATATACTGTGTCACTCCCCTTTCGGACACCAAATCCTTGTTTTGTGAATTCTCGTTCAGTAGCTCTACGAAGATTTTTTAGTTTGGAAAGACGTCTTCAACATAATGAAAACCTTCGTGCAGACTATTCTGCATTTATGCAAGACTATTTGGACAGTGGACATATGTCCCATGTCAAGTCACCGGTTGATCCTGATCGGTCATATTATATCCCACATCACTGTGTCCTAAAGCCTGACAGTACTACAACCAAGTTGAGAGTAGTCTTTGATGCGTCAGCAAAATCGCCCGATGGTGTTTCATTAAATGATTCGTTGCTTGTTGGTCCTAAGCTACAAAAGGACATCGTATCTATTTTGCTTGCGTTCAGGTTACACAAATTTGTTTTGACAGCTGATATTAAGCAGATGTATCGCCAAATTTACGTTGCTCCAGATCAAAGGGATTTTCAAAGAATATTGTGGAGATTTTCGTCGAATGACCTTCTTCAGGAATTTTGTCTGAACACCGTAACCTATGGCGTAGCTTCATCGCCTTATTTGGCATTACGTACCCTACAGCAGTTGGCTGATGACGAGGAGAAAAATTTTCCGGAAGCTTGTAAGGTGCTTAGATCAGACATTTTTGTTGATGATTTGGTATTTGGTGGTGATAGTTTAAAATCTATTCAAGAATTACAGAATTCGTTGGTTGAATTGCTTCGTAGAGGGGGCTTCGAATTAAGAAAATGGGCCTCCAATGAACCGAAATTGTTAAAAGGTATTTCTAAGGAACATCAAATTACTTCCTTATCTTTTGATCTAGATAGTTATATAAAAATTTTAGGTCTACAGTGGGACCCGTCTTTCGATTGTTTCTCGTATATTATCAATCCAATTGACAATGTTTGCACCAAACGCAGCATGTTATCAGATCTAGCACGGATCTATGATCCTATTGGTTATCTCATCCCTGTTATATTTGCTGCCAAAAATTTAATAAAATACTTGTGGACCCTAGGGTTGGATTGGGATGATAAACCACCGGAGGATGTTATCCAGTTCTGGACCAAATTTAAACTTGAGTTACCCCTTCTTCGTTCCGTTAAAATAGGTCGTCGCCTTGGGTTTGAAAACTGTGAAAATTGTCAAGTACATGGTTTCTGCGACGCCTCGTTGAAAGGATTTTCTGCTTGTGTTTATTTACGATTTTCATTGGATGAAAATTATCGTAGTTTTTTGGTTATTGGAAAGTCCAAGGTAGCTCCTTTAAAGGTTGTTTCTTTACCACGTCTTGAACTATGTGCTGCAGTCTTCTTAGCTGACTTACTTTCATTTATTATGAAGACATATGACGGCAGGTTGGAATTTTCCCATTTATATGCATGGTCGGACTCTATGGTGGCACTTTCTTGGATTCAGTCATCCCCCCAGAAGTGGAAAACTTTTGTTAGCAACAGAGTGGCCAGAATTCAGGAAAAGGTTAGTCCATCTTTGTGGCATCATGTTCCAGGCGAGGAAAACCCCGCAGACTGCGCATCCAGAGGTTTACTTCCGGCGGAATTTATAGATCATTCTATGTGGTGGAGTGGACCAGCCTGGTTGAACAAAAATCAAAGATTTTGGCCTCTAAGTAATCGTTCTAATCTTGAATTAGATGTTGATCAAGAAGTCCTTATCTCTGAAAAAAGATCTGTGGTATTGGTAGCCGCTTATGAACCAAATATACTTGACATTTTGCTAAATAAATTTTCATCATTAGATAAAATTAAACGAATCGTAGCCTATTGTTTAAGAGTGTATTCAAAAGTAAAAGAAACTGATATCACTTTTCTCGACTTACGTGTATCAAATTCTGAACTGAAAATTGCTTTAGTAATTTTAATTCAGCATGTGCAAAGGGATTGTTTTGGCGAGGATATTAAAAAATTGTCAAATTCGCATTTAATATCTAAACCTTTAAGAAAATTGGCTGTCTTTCTAGATGAGGGAGGCTTGCTCAGAGTGGGCGGTCGTTTGAAACATGCAAACTTGACATTTGGACAAAAATATCCCATCTTCTTACCAAGTAAGCACCGGCTAACTGACTTGTTGATTGAAAGCTTTCATATTCAATACTTGCATCCGGGTTTACAGACTTTACAGTTTTTATTGCTTCAGCAGTTTTGGATTTTATCAGCAAAGCATGCTATTCGGCGTTGTTTGCATAGATGTTTTAAATGCTTCAGAGTAAATCCAAAACCAGTTCAACCCTACATGGGAAATTTACCTTCATGCAGAATAAATCAAGTTAAGGCCTTTTCTTATGTAGGAGTGGATATGGCTGGTAGTTTTCCAATTGTCATATCTAAGATTCGGGGTGCTAAAGTTTTAAAGGCTTATTTTTGTATCTTTGTATGTTTTGCTACTAAAGCAATACATTTAGAACCCGTGTCTGATTTATCGACGGATGCCTTTTTGGCTGCCCTTAAAAGATTTATTGCTCGTCGTGGCCATGTATCTCATATATTTAGTGACTGTGGGACAAATTTCGTAGGTGCAAATCGTGTGTTGCTAGAGAATTTTAAAAGTGCGGTAGATTCGGAAAAAATTAAATGGTCATTTAATCCGCCCTCGGCACCTCATTTTGGAGGTTTATGGGAAGCTGGGGTTAAATCCGTGAAAAGTCATTTTGTTCGAGTAATCGGTGAGCAAACTTTAACTTACGAAGAGTTCTATACTTTGTTAGTACAAATTGAGTCAGTATTAAATTCGAGACCTCTTTGTTCTGTAAGCTCAGATCCAAATGATTTAAGCGCCTTGACACCCGGGCATTTTCTAACCTTAGCTCCACTTTCCACCTTGTCGGAACCCGAGGTAACAGATATTAAAATTTCGCGCTTAGATAGATGGCAATTAATACAGCAAATGCACCAATGTTTTTGGAAAAGGTGGCACAATGAATATTTACATTCATTGCAGCAACGCCAGAAATGGTTAAAGAATTCTCAAACTTTGGTATCTCAAGGTACATTAGTTGTTATAAAAAACGAATTATGTCCACCTCGTCAGTGGCGCCTGGGTCGCATAATCGAATTATATCCGGGCACCGATGGAATATGTAGAGTAGCTAAGGTTAAAACATCCAACGGTTTTGTGCAAAGGCCTTTAACCAAGCTGTGTCCTTTGCCCAACCAGTAATTTGTTGTTAACTTTTTTATTTGTGGTTAGTTTCTAAATTAAAAGAATTCTTTTTCTTTATTTTATTTAAATTTTTTTTTTTTTTTGGTATTTTGCGAATTGAAAAATATCAAAATGGGGAATTTTCTGAAAATACGTTGTATTTTAGTGGGCGGTAATGTTAGGTTTTTACATAATCTATAAATTCAAGCCAACGATTGAGGTTTATTATAATTTCTTTTATTTTGTTTTATTTTCGGTTTGGTAGTTTCAAAATAATGTTAAAGGAATAAACTAAATTCATTTTGGTTAAGATTTCGTGGAGTTGCGCGTTACAGGAATTGGCCTATGCGACAGACGCATTGGACGAGTACGCACCATATAGTAGTACGAAAATGGTCTTGAAACCGTACCGTTTGATTTCGATAGTTTAAGTGTTGTTCGATGGTTTTTTTTTCTGTGCAATTTGGAAAAGCAGATAATGTGAGCTCACAGAAGAATACCAAAGGAAAAAGGATTGGTAAGTCGTTTAAGCCTTTTTCCTCGTCGTTCGAAATATTTTTGATTCATATCTAATTAATGTTTAATAATAGTTTTCGATATTTCGTATTTACAGTCCACTCTAAAATTGAATTCAGTATTAAACATTACAAATATAAATGGTAAATTTCTGCTGTACACTGAACAGTGTACAGGGACTTGTTTTTTTTTTAATTTCGAGAAAGAATTTTTTCTTACAATTTCGCTAAATGCTAAGGAGAAAAGTTGTCACTTCTTTAATTTTTGGGTCTCCTTTTTAAATTTAAGTTAGCCCAAATAAAACTTATTTTTCTTGACTTATTTTTTTTTTTAAAGAACAACAGAACAACATAAATTCGATTTTAAAAAAACTGGGCTAACTTGATGCAAAGCCTATCCAATTTTCACGACTTAATGAAAATCTTATATTCAGACTGCAGTGTTATTGCTTAATTACACGGACAATGCCATTATCGACTGGCTTTTTTATAGTCACATTGGCTTAACTTGCTTTGGAAATAATAATGCCTTACAACTAAGCGACTTAAATTAAGAACATGGCGTCCTCTTCAGGCGATTTGCTAACTGCTATAACGGAATATTTTCGTTTCGTCTTTGTCTTCATTATCGTGTTATTTGGCATCTTTGTCAATTTTGTCGTCTAGTGTGCCCGTCCTTCCCCGTTATAAATCAGCTGATTGTAGCTGGCTTCCTTAATTGTAGTCGCCAATAAGTAGTTACATGTGTATGACCTGATAAGAAAGTAATATTTGTCTAAACAATTTACAGCCCGACGAATTTGATTTAGCGTACAATCTTTATTTTAATAAAAAAAAATAAATCTGTTTAGAGGTTTTCAGGTTTTGAAATCTATCATACTACCCATCTCAGCAAGTAACGAAACTCGTTACTATTTTTAAATAACTAACTGAAACTCCAAGCTAACTTCGCAAACTAGCTTACCTAAGCCCGAATTTCGTCCATACGGTGCATAATTTCTGTGTTCCAGTGGAGTTACAAGTCATAATGTATCTTAACCGAGATTCTAAAGCCCAATTTCCAAAACTAAGTAACGCCCTCTCGTATACTTTGTATTTAACGGAAGTAACGCAGATCAGAAATAGGTAGGCTCATTGTATAAGAATTATTTTTCTGCTTTATCTTCTTGAGTGTTACTCAGGAAAATATTGATTGATTGATTAGATGGTACAACAGGTTAAGGCTGGACATCCTCTTCACCGCAGCCAATGAGGCTTTTTGTGATCCCTGTTGTACTGGGCCTAGTTAAAAAAAGTGTGTCACCTTTATCAGGCCAAGTAATCCTTTCACTAGCTGTCTAATATGAAAGGGTTTCTCCTCTTCTTCATTACATAACCCGCACAGGGCCACAGCGGTTCATCTTGATACAAGCCCATTGTGCGTAGATGATTCCTTCAGTTGCAGTGACTATTAGACCCGTCACAAGTCTCAATTAATTCCTGTTGAGTTTCAGGATCTCCGTAGTCGATGCCCTGGTTGGTGAGCTCAACATTGATTTGCTTTGCCTTTAGCCTGGAATGCGGTTCCAGTTGGACTGGTCTTGTAGTTTAATCCACTCGGCCAGACAGCCGCGAATCAATGTTTTTGGTATTCCAAATGCAGGCTTGGGGCCTGTGGACGATGCAGCAGTTCTTCGTTTTGCTAAAGGATCTGCGTCTTTATTGCCTTGTATGCCTTTGTCAACTTTGTGTCCCGGCACTCACGCAAGTATGACTCGATTATGATTGGTCAAGCTTAGTAGGCATTGAAGGCAGTCCCAGACCACTTTCGGGTTAATCTTGACGTTCTAGTGCTTTTATGGCTGTCCGGCTGTCAGTGTAGATAAGAATTTCCCTGCCCCTGTATTCTCTTTTTAAATTTACCCGAAGCCAGATTTTACTAGCATGAATTTCTGCTGGTGTGCCTTTCCAGAGGCACAGGAAGGTATCAGTACAAGAATAATTCCTATGCTATGTATCCAAGCATTTTTGCAAGAAATGTAGTATGCAAGAATTTTTGTTTGGTAGTTTTTGAAATCTCATTGTTGTGATCCAAGCGAGCGAAGTTGCGAGTTATACAGAGCGTATTCTAAAATATCACTTGCCAAGTTCTGTATGTGCATTTGTTTGAAATTCGGTTCTTTATATTAAGTTATATGATTTTCAATCGTTTATGTGACATGACTCGAAGAGAAATATTCATTGTTTGGAGTTATTAATATAGCTTATTCGTGTTATACTAATTTTATTTTTGTGGGTACTGCAAAAATTTATATGAACCATGGATTTATTAAGAAAGGATTCGATGTCCGTATACTGTGAGCGTAGCGAACGTGAAGCCTTATATTTGTTGTTTGTTATGAAAACAGTTCCCCCAGGAGATTAGTTTACGAACTACGTAATTGAATCAAGAATGGTAGTAGAAAGAGATAAAATAGCATTGGAGTGTTGGAGCTCAGAAGTGTTGCTGTCTGTACTGGTTGCTTAGGAAAACAGCTGAACCTCGGTCTGAACACTCGGTTACACGTACGTCTTTGTCTAATGAACTAGGAAAGAAAAAGTGCGACTTATAGATTTGTAAATGACTCGGAGCGACTTTGAATAAACACCTTTAGAAATAACATAACCTATAAATAATAAAACCTTTTTAACTTAAATTTATTATTATTTAGCAGAAAAATAAAATATTTTAGGGCTTTTATTACTTTTAGTAAATCTTTTTGTACAAAAATACAAGGTAAAATAAGATGTGGCCAATGTTTAGAAATTGTGTTTACAGTGTCGTTTAGAATGGTTTGTTTTGGCTTCAAAGAATGTTAAATCATCCCGTATCCATTCTTAATAAATCCATGTTATGAACACCAAATTTGAATAAATTATTAATGAAAAGAGAAGGTGAACTAATTTAAAAAAAAAGCCTTGTAAGCTTTATTAGACTGTTGTTGGACACACGTCAGCAAACCTAAGCTTTTATTTTGTACCTAAAATTAACTCGAGAATCATCGAAAATATTTTAGAATACTTTATAAACATCCTGTACCTACCCGTGAAAGAATTTTTAAACCAGTTGAGAGTTTCTAAAAACTTATTTGTTTCGTTTTATGAGAGCAAAGTCACCAGTCCCAATCATTTATAACTTAATGACAATTAGAGAGTTCCAAGCTCTTCTCCATTAAAAGAATTAATAAGATATATTCAATATC
>OZ020190.1:55333217-55346045 GCA_963971165.1 Philopedon plagiatum
ACAATTTACAACAACAGTACAATATGACAGTAAACATTAAAATCTGGACACATCTATAATTCTACGTTCTTAACAGTGAACATTTTTCTACAATAATTGCAAGATATTTTTATTATACGCACCTTGAAAACTTTAAGGTCTTTGAAGGATTAATCTGCTATTTCTTATCAGACATATTAAAACATACCAGAGTATTTTATGTGGAAAGAGAAAAAATAGTAATTTTTTTTAAAAAAATGTGTAATCCTTTGATTTGATATTAAGAGGATATGGCAAATGCTGGTTAAGAGGAGATAATTTTTTAATTTGTTGTAATTAAATTAGCATATATGCGGCTAAGTCCTCCTATATCTGTTCTGTCGTTCACAGCATTTTTATCTTTTTTTATTTCTATCATTTCTTTGATGGATAATTTATAATAGTTATGATCTTTATTCAGAATTCTTCTTTGGTTATAACTAAATTCGTGTTTTGTCTCTCTTACATGTTTGCTCAGAGCTGTTGATGTGTTTTTTGTATATTTGTGTCCGTTAAGTCTGTTCTTTAGTAACTGAGATGTCATTCCAATATATTTTTTTGGGCAATTTGTGCATGGTACAGAGTATATCACATTAGATTGGTTCATAGTTGGTGTCGGACTTTTTAAGTTCGTGAAAAGAGAACCAAGTTTGTTTGTTGTTTTATGACAAGCCACTATGTTATGTTTTTTAAGACTACTTTTTAGTTTTTCAGATAGTTCGTTTATATAGGGTAGTGATACATATTTGTTTGCTACTTCACCAGAGTTTTTTTTGGTACTGAATACGCTATTATAGAATTTGTGGGTACGTTTTTTTATCACTCTATTAATTTCTTTTTCTTTGAAACCATTTTGCAACAAAACAGTCCTAACTTTGTTTAAAATTTTGGGTCTTAGTTCAGGTGAGGTAAGCATAATGGCTCTGTCTGTCAAGCCAATAATGACACTTTGTTTTTGAGATTTTGAATGGTTGGAATGAACGTTCAAATATCTCCCTGACCAAGTTGGTTTAGTGTACCATTCTGTTATTATTTTGTTATTTTTTCTAATTAAGGTCACGTCCAAGAAGCTTATTCTATTGTCTATTTCTATTTCACTTGTGAATTGTAGTTTCTTATGGAATCTATTAAATTGGTAAAGTATATATATATATATATATATATATATATATATATATATATATATATATATATATATATATATATATATATATATATATATATATATATATATATATATAAAGTAACAAAGTATATATATATATATATATATATATATATATATATATATATATATATATATATATATATATATATATATATATATATATATATGTATATATATATAGGGGAATGTGGGGCAAAGCGGCCCCCATAACAGTCAAAAAATCACCATCGCTTTATTTTTTAACATTATTTTCCATAAAGTTCACCTTTCATTTTAGGTATCATTCATCCAAATAAATCATTCCTGATTTTTGCCAAATTGATTTAAGAATATTTTTTATCTACTCTTTTTTAAAAAATAGCAAAAATGTCCACTTTGCCCCATATGCGGGGTAAAGTGGCCCCGCATGTGGGGCAAAATGGACATATGGAAAGCAATCGACAATCAATTGGTGGTTTACTAAGGAAAACGAAAAAGACACATCAACATCAGTTTTTATTTTAACTTTGGACGAGAAAGCTCAACTTAACAGTTATTATATAAATAATAGCAGGTGCAAAATAACTAATTTTTGTTAGAATTAGAAGATGAAAAACAAAGAAAACTCAAATAAAGGAACTTAGTTAGTATATAAATAAACTTTTAAACGAAAACTCTGTTCATAAACTTAAATGCTTAGAAACAAACAGGCAACACGTTTTAATTAAAAAAAAACTCAAATAATTTGCATTTTTCCATGCCTCAACTTCTTCGCTTGTACTCTTCCTACTATCTCCCACTCAAAAATCTCACTGATATCATCCACATCTGGAAAAATGAAAACATTTCGGCTTTGTCGATACTGTCGTAAGAATATTACTTCTATCTTATTAGTCTCGCCAGAATTTCGTTCTGTGTTAATTATTTGAGCCACGAACTGTTTCTTGGTTTGTTTCTCTGAAACCAATTCAGTCAAAACGAATTCATCAACTTCCAGATCTTGAATATTTGTTTTTTCTGCTTTCAGACCTGAAAGCTTTGGATAATACTCCATACTACTTTCTGAATCGCTCGATTCAGCATACTCGATGTCAGTGGAACTTTCTGATGAAGAATCATTTTCTATCTCTCTCTTCTGCGGGAGTTTTCTGGGTGCTAATGTCTTACTTTCTACTATTTGCTTTCTAACTGCCTTCGCTTTCTTTGGTTGACTTACTTTTGCCGACTTTAGTGCTTGGTAATCCGGAGTTGATGTCAGTATCATAGTTTTCCCTTTTTTCACTGATCTTTTATTTTGGCGTGGCCCAGCCTTCGGAAGAGGGAGAATGTCTTTGGGGGAAAAATATAGGTTTTTCGCGTCTTGTCTGTCCGCGGTGATTTTTTTCACTGGCTGAACTGGGGTTGAAGGAGGGGATATTTTAGTGCTTGGACCGGGTTGGGGTGAAGCAGTCCTATCAGGTGTAGTTTCGGCTTGAACATTCTCGACTTGACCTGGCACCTCTTGGACCTGGATTGGATTAGCTTCTTCATTCTGTGGCCGCATTGCTTCCTCATGGAGTTCTTGATCCTGCAGTTGCGTGACTTGATCTTCAGCTTCATCTTCTCCATTCTGAGGCGCAGGTCGATCTGTGGTTTCTGAGGGTTTGAATAAATGTTCTGGGAATATATCTGGGTTATATGGGCAAATTCCAGTTGCTCTAAAGCCATTTATGGCCGTTTCCGTAGTTGCAGCCCTCTGAAATGCCTTGCCAAAAAGTTCTCCAACTTCGTAAATAGTTACATGTTTTCCTGGATTATTTACCAGCCACTTTTTTACCTCCTGCTCATAATATGTCATGAGGGGGCGCATAAAAGCTACATCAAGGGGCTGCAACCTATGAGATGTATGTGGAGGTATAACTAGAACATGCACACTGTTAGCTCTTGCCATTTCCACAAATTCCAGATTTTTGGTATGGGTTGCATGCCCATCCAAAATCAATAGGACCGGATCTTCTTTGGTAGGTTTAGTATATTTAAGAAAATGTTTAAACCAGACATCCGAAAATATTTCTGATTGCATCCATCCTGATTGATGATAAGCAGCTATGGACTCTGGAGGTAACCCCCTTTTCAAGAAGAGGAGATTTGCGCACTCTTGGAAAAATTACTAGAGGGGGCACATAAAAACCTGCAGCATTGAAACAAACCTCCAGTGTGGAAAGTGTACCTCGCTCCGCCGACGACAAACATCCCACTTGCTTCTTTCCTTTTAAGGAAAATATTTTTGATGGTTTATTTGGTACTGTCAACAGTCCTGCTTCATCGCAATTGAATATGCGGCTTGGTGAGAAGTTATACTTCTCCAACATTTGTCCCAGAAGTGTAAAAAACTTTGCAACGTTCTGTTTGTTGAAAGCTGTCGCTCTTGCTTGCGAAGTAGGTTCGGGAAGTCTCAAGGAAATATTTTTTCGTCTTTTTTAAAAATCCATACACCCAATCGCGCCCAGCTAAGCCTTTTTCATGATTGAAAGTATGAGAAATATTGTTCCTCTCCGCAAACTGGAATGCCAGCCTCCTTAAGTCGGTGGTTCCAAGGCCAAAAAGACGACTTTCCATTTCTAAGATATGATTTGCTAATTCCGTTTCTTGTTCGGGCGTAAAAGTTGTGGTGAATCGTCCTAACTTTTTTTTTCGCTGCATCCTGGGACTCCATGTCCATTTTCGTTAAACGGCGCTTCAAAGTTGTTCTGGGCACCTGGTAGGTCAGAGCTGCTCTTTTGATAGGCATTAAGTTGTTTCTCACATCATCTATAGCTTTTGCCATAGCATCTTCGCTCCATGATTGTTGATTTGTTTTTCTCTTATAGTTCCGTACCATTTTAAACCTAAAACAACAAAATACATAAATAAATATATATTAAGTCACAGTTATCAACATGAAACTACCTAGATTCTAATCCATAATATTGAAAGCTGGTAACTTTGTGTAAGAATAATTTTAAAATTTAAAAAGGTCTTTTACCTGTGGGGTAAAGTGGACACTGTCCACTTTACCCCACAGGGAAAAGACCACTTTGCCCCGAATGGTCATTTTATAAAAAAACACCAAACTTAAAAAAATAGGAATTGTTAAATACTAAACTGGTACCGATTACTTTCAACAACAAATTCAGCTAATAGAAGACACTGGAAAAACTTGAGAAATTAAAATACTTACGTTTTTATTGCTTATTCCGATGCTTGTAAATATTACATCATAGAGAGCATACAATTTTGACTTTCAAGAACGCACAGGATTTTGCCGCGGCGGCTGTTGGCAACACACTAACAATCAAGTTCTAGCAAATGCTTCAACAAGTGGTCGCTTTGATTCGAGCGCCACTTCTGCTTTAGGCGTGGTGGGAGAAATCCGCTATGCCCCGAGTGTCCGTTTTGCCCCACATTCCCCTATATATATATATATATATATATATATATATATATATATATATATATATATATATATATATATATATATATATATATATATACAGGGTGACGCGGATCTAAATGTACATACGATACCATAAGATAGAGACTACCTTGGGGGTTCTAAATCACACGCATTTAGTAGTCCAATCTCTAACCTTTACCGAGATACAGGGTGTTTTATAAGTTTTGCCTAAAATTTATTTTTGTAATATTTCTGTAAGCACTTGAAATAAAAAATTCATAATGGGTAAGAATATTTTGTACAATTTGTGGGTTTAAAATGCCATATGCAAAAGTTCTAAAATCAAGGTCCGTACTTAAAATAAAATTAGTTTTTAATTTTTTTTTAATTAAACACCCTGTATATCGGATTTTTGAAACTTGTAATTTCTACTCCAAGCAAGCATAAACATGTGATTCTATTGACATGGTTTTCAAAGTTGCCGCACTTACCACGAAGTCATAAAAAATAGGCGTTTTTAAGAAATCAATGAGAAAGTACATTTCAAATAAACAAAATCTGCAAAAAAATAGTTGGTAGCCTGATAAAAGTGTCCATATTGACTAGAAATATTATGCACTACTTGTCGGATTAAAATGAGATACGAAAGTAATAGAATCCAGGTCCTCACTTAAATAATAGGCCCATTTGTAATTTTCGAAATTTGACACCCTGTACATCAAATTTTGAAAAAAAAAATGCATTTGGATATATATATATATATATATATATATATATATATATATATATATATATATATATATATATATATATATATATATATATACATATATATATATATATATATATATATATATATATATATATATATATATATATATATATATATATACAGGGTGTCCTAAATGCCGTGGGTCACTATTGCTATATCAGAAACGGTAAGAATTACGAGGTCGTTTAACTTAGAGAAAAGTTGCCTTTTTTAGCGATCATTTAAAATGTGCTTACAGTGTTGCCAAATATCTTTTAGTTTTAGAGATATTAAGGAAAATGTAAAAATTCCTTAAATTTTCTTAACCAAATATCTCGAAAACCGGTGATTTGATCGAAAATAGTTTAGTATACAAAATGTATGTTTTTTTTTTCTCTACTAAACGCACTTAACAGTTTCTTCAAATGACGTTTGACATTTGAGATATTGCTACCAACTCACTTATTTTAAATACGGACCTGGAATTCTTTTTTCATATTTTGAAAGAAGATTAAATTTGCAATCCAGTGGTATATCACTCAAATATGTTTTCCGACGTTTTAGAGACAAAAAGTCATCAATTTTTTTATAAATTCCCTTAATACTGTCCTGTTTTTAGTGCTTATGGCAAAATATTTCGGTCTTGTCTTTTGGTTTTTAGAGACAGAATATATCAGATCTCATTTAACAAATTACAACTGATATATCACCAAAAACCGATAAAAATAATTAAAAAGTGGTTTTTGTTTGAATAAAGTTAAAATAATGCAAGATAATTTCTTGAATTACTTTATTTATTATACTATACTTTTTGGTCCTATTTACCCACATTTTGCAAAGTGTAACTTTATCACCAAAATCATATTCTTAGCTTCTCTTCATTGAAATCTACGTAAAATAAATTTATACAATTCTACAAGTTCAAGAAGCACATCTAAATAAGCAGAAGTAGGCTTTGGAAAACAATTAAAGAGAATAATAGTTGATTACGTTTTTAGGCTCGTGTCAAATTTATATTAGGAAAAATTATTAAAGACTGTTATCGTTGTCTAAAATAATATTAAGATGGAGTTTTCCAATGAGGAAAAGACAGATTTATTAGTTTCTTATATTAGAGCGTTTCGTAACGCTCAAAATGCCATCCAACTATATCAAGACTTGTATCCAGAAAGAAGAATTCCGGACGCAAAGATTTTTCACAGATTAGAGAGGAATTTGCGGGAGCATGGGTCTTTTAGCAAACCCAATAAGAGAAAAGCGACTAGCACAGTAGAAGGAGGCGATAACGAGATTAATGTATTAGGTATTTTCTTTAACTTATAATAGTTATTTATGCAACAAGTGTGTAAAGTGAGACTTTTTCGACGAATGGTAAAATTATCGCACGGCGCCAAAGGCGAATGCGACAATCTATCTCATGAGTCAAAAATGGTAGTTTACACGCAAGTTGCATGCAATATTTTTTCTACAATTGAAAATTTTTGATCAAAATTCAGTAAAAATCAAGTTTATGTTAGGCGCTAGTACAAAAAACTGTCTTAAAAACTGTCAATTTTTTTGTAATTTACATTGCCATACTTAACTCTTTTAGGATACGTGCAATATAAAAATATCAACAATGAAGAGGTTTCACTAAGGGAAATAGAAAAAGAAACCGGAGTTGCCAAAATGTCTAGCAAAAAAATATTACGTCGAAACAGATTTAGGCACTATCGCTGTCGAAAGGTGCAGCACTTAAGACCGATCGATCATCAAAAGAGAAGAATTTTTTGCCGATGGCTTCTGAGACGGAGAAGGCAAGATCCTGATATCGGCAAAAAAATTTTTGTGGTCCGACGAGAGCCGATTTTGCAACAACGGGTGGTTTAATCGAAACATCCATTACCGCTGGACTCAACAAAATGAACACTTCCACCGCGAGACTGCGTTTCAGGAGAGATTCGGCATAAATGTATGGCTCGGGATACTAGATACAAAAGTACTGGGTCCGTTCTTCTTTGATGAACATTTACATGGTGCTATGTATCTTAATTTTTTAACAGGCACTTAACAAGATCTTTTAGACGACCTGCCTCTCAACGTATTAAGAAACTTCGTGTACTTTCAACAGGATGGCGCGCCAGCACATCGAGACCGGCATTGTACAAGGTTTCTAAACAACTTTAAACCTAACCATTGGATTGGCAACAACGGACCTATAAACTGGCCGGCGCGATTTCCAGACTTAACCCCCTGGATTTTTCCGTATGGGGTTTTATCAAGGATCAGGTGTACTATAATACACCTCGCGATATAAATGAACTAATTCAAAGAATTCAGCAGGCATGTAACAAAGTTACACTTACAATGTTACGAAGAATTCAACGAAAGGTTATTTACAAAGCGCGGAAATGCTTACAAAATAATGGTGGCCATTTCCAGCATTTGGAGTAGTTATTATTATAATCATATTTTAAAATATTGGGAAAAGTTTTTTAGAATGCAGGGTTATTAAAATTGTTGAAATTCTTATCCTTAGGGACGCTCTAGTACGTAATTTTTTCTGTAGTTTATTCAAACAGAAATAAATTTCAATTACTTTTAAGTGATGTAAAATATCAATTGTTATTTAGTAACTGATATTTGATACTCTTTTACTACAAACACCAAATATCAGGACCGAACTAAGGGCATTTATGAAAAAAATTATGATGAATTTTACATCTCGAAACGTCGGAAAACATATTTGAGTGGTATACCACTGGATTGCAAATTTAATCTTCTTTCAAAATATGAAAAAAAATTCCAGGTCCGTATTTAAAATAAGTGAGTTGGTAGCAATATCTCAAATGTCAAACGTCACTTGAAGAAACTGTTAAGTGCGTTTAGTAGAGAACAAAAAAACATACATTTTTTATACTAAACTATTTTCGATCAAATCACCGGTTTTCGAGATATTTGGTTAAGAAAATTTAAGGAATTTTTACATTTTCCTTAATAACTCTAAAACTACAAGATAAACGACCTCGTAATTCTTACCGTTTCTGATATAGCAATAGTGACCCACGGCATTTAGGTCACCCTGTATATATATATATATATATATATATATATATATATATATATATATATATATATACAGGGTGTTTCATAATTGAATGCTGATCCTTAAGGGTGATAATCCTTGGATGATTTTGAGAAAAATTCTTTATATGAACATAGGTCCGCAACAGCTTCATTTCTGAGATACAGGGTGTTGAAATTTAAGAAAAAAATCAGTTTTTCTTCAATATCTCTAAAACGGCTTTGTATATATTTTTTAAATTTTGGTAGATACAAAGTACGCTTAAAAATACATTTTCCTCAGGGCAAACGTTTTTTAAATTTTCATCAGTGGCGTCCCTGTTAACATGCCCTGCAATATTTTTAATCAAAAAAATGATACGCCACTGTTTTTTTTTTCTAATAAATATTATTTTTATAATTGCCCTCTATTTTCTCATGTAAATGGTCTCTTGCCTTTTTTTCATCCGGCGTAAGTTTTCCAAATAAATTGCATTCATTTGCTTGTCCCTATGTGATTTTTCTAGTAGTCTCAATTTCATAATTTGTGGTAACCTAAGCATCTAGGCTAGATTTTTATATTTTATAGTAACTATTATTTAGTTCTAGTAATAAAAGCCGTCAAAGAGTAGGATTATCTTGTAGGCTAGAAACATCTAGAATGCTAACAAAACATTTCGCTGTTTTATAAACGTAAATAGTCAATTTAATTTTGGTATATTTTGTTCAAAATGGTTAAGTTTTTAAAAATAAAAAATGTATTTTATGCGTGCTTATTATTAGAACTAAATAATAGTTACTATAAAATATAAAAGTCTAGCCTAGATGCTTAGGTTACCACAAAATATGAAATTGAGACTACTAGAAAAATCACATAGGGACAAGCAAATGAATGCAATTTATTTGGAAAACCGTACGCCGGATGAAAAAAAGGCAAGAGACAATTTACATGAGAAAATAGAGGGCAATTATAAAAATAATATTTAGTAGAAAAAAAAACAGTGGCGTATCATTTTTTTGATTAAAAATATTGCAGGGCATGTTAACAGGGCCGCCACTGATGAAAATTTAAAAAACGTTTGCCCTGAGGAAAATGTATTTTTAAGCGTAATTTGTATCTACCAAAATTTAAAAAAAAAATATACAAAGCCGTTTTAGAGATATTGAAGAAAAACTGATTTTTTTCTTAAATTTCAACACCCTGTATCTCAGAAATGAAGCTGTTGCGGACCTATGTTCATATAAAGAATTTTTCTCAAAATCATCCAAGGATTATCACCCTTAAGGATCAGCATTCAATTATGAAACACCCTGTATATATACATATATATATATATATATATATATATATATATATATATATATATATATATATATATATATATATATATATATATATATATATATATATATATAATATATATATATATATATATATATATATATATATATATATATATATATAATATATATATATATATATATATATATATATATATATATATATATATATATATATATATATATATATTATTTTATTTTTGTTTCTTAAAACCATATATTTTATGTTATATATTTTTTTCGTTTTTTTTCTTGGGTATAGGTTTTTTTTTTATGTAAAAAATTAAAACAAAGTTATTTGCCTGACGTTTCGCTCATCTTGGCGAGCTTTATCAAAGGTTGGAATGTATCTAAAATAAAATGTTTCCCATTAGTTTCACAATCAAATTCTTAAACTTAAAATACAAAAAATATACAAACAATTGTCAATAATAATTATTAGTACATACCTCGAAAGTATTGCTTGGTTTACACTTCAAGACACATTAATTTAGAAATTTGTTCCTTAACGACTAGGAAAAACTATTGGTATTTTTTTTCTGTTTTTTACACATTTTGTGTTGTGTAGAATCAAGCATCTATATTATTATAATAGATGCTTGATTCTACACAACACAAAATGTGTAAAAAACAGAAAAAAAATACCAATAGTTTTTCCTAGTCGTTAAGGAACAAATTTCTAAATTAATGTGTCTTGAAGTGTAAACCAAGCAATACTTTCGAGGTATGTACTAATAATTATTATTGACAATTGTTTGTATATTTTTTGTATTTTAAGTTTAAGGATTTGATTGTGAAACTAATGGGAAACATTTTATTGTAGATACATTCCAACCTTTGATAAAGCTCGCCAAGATGAGCGAAATGTCAGACAAATAACTTTGTTTTAATTTTTTACATAAAAAAAACCTATACCCAAGAAAAAAAACGAAAAAAATATATAACATATATATATATATATATATATATATATATATATATATATATATATATATATATATATATATATATAAATGTAGAAGTTTATCGTCCGTATAATATATAAGAGAGAGAAGAATATCGGCTAAGCGGACTGTGGAAGTGTGTTCTTCTCTTGCTTCAAAGTACTGGGAGTCCAAGAAAATGGACAACCCCGGGCCGGGTAGACCATGCCAGCTGTTTCGTCCTTGTTGGGACTCATTCAGACAGCCATAACCCAGTCGCACCGAGGCAATAGATGCTACCGTATCTTAAATCCTTTTTGCAAAACACAAGCAGGAAATAACATACCATAACGCCACCTAGCGGGTGCTGGCTCTAATGCAAAAGCAGAACACACTGAGAAGGTAAAATATCTAAGGGCGAACACGGCATCTCTAGCTTTCGAGAAACGCATTTTCGCAAATTCGCCCAACTCGTCCGCACCATTCGCGCAGATCAAGGAGGGAGGTCACGACGTCCTCACCAGAAAGACGTGTAAACCCTTAACAAAAGCCAAGTAAGAGTAAAAATGTAGAAGTTTATCGTCCGTATAATATATAAGAGAGAGAAGAATATCGGCTAAGCGGACTGTGGAAGTGTGTTCTTCTCTTGCATCAAAGTACGGGAACGAGCATAAAAACTGAAATTATTGACATGATATTCGAAGTTGCCACACTTATTACTTCATCGTAGAAAATAGGACTTTTGCAAATCTACATTTAGGTAAATTGTTTTATTAACAGTATTAATGGTTAAAAACAATAAGGATTGAATTCGAAAAATTAGGAATAAATATTAATACCTAGAACAACTTCAAATAAACCTAAATCAACAACAATTAATTAAAATAACACAAAGATAATCATACATAGTACAAGGCATACTGTTCCTCAAAAACACATAATTTAACAATAAAATAAATTATTTTAGAAGATTTTCAAAATAACCGCCATTGACTTCTTCACACTTCTAGGTGTTAATATTTGTTCCCAATTTTTTGAATTCAATCATTATTGTTTTTAACCATTAATACTGTTAATAATACAATTTACCTAAATGTAGATTTGCAAAAGTCCTATTTTCTACGATAAAGTAATAAGTGTGGCAACTTTGAATATCATGTCAATAATTTCAGTTTTTATGCTCGTTTATGCTGTTTTTTTATGCTTGTTTGGAGTAGAAATTACAAGTTTCAAAAATCCGATATACAGGGTGTTAAATTTAAAAAAAATTAAAAACTAATTTTATTTTAAGTACTACGGACCTGGATTTTAGAACTTTTGCATATGGCATTTTAAACCCACAAATTGTACAAAATATTCTTACCCCATTATGAATTTTTTATTTCAAGTGCTTACAGAAATATTACAAAAATAAATTTTAGGCAAAACTTATAAAACACCCTGTATCTCGGTAAAGGTTAGAGATTGGACTACTAAATGTGGGTAATTTAGAACCACCAAGGTAGTCTCTATCTTATGGTATCGTATGTACATTTAGATCCGCGTCACCCTGTATATATATATATATATATATATATATATATATATATATATATATATATATATATATATATATATATATATATATATATATGGTTCATTCCATGTCAACCGGATCAGCGCTGTCGCCAAAATTTGGAGCCACTTAAAAATACGTATAAGGGCTCAATTTGACGCTCGGACAATAAGCTACAAATGCCGTATGCGCTTTTGCAAAAATCAAGATGGCGACATCAATATGGCTGCCAAAACCTTGAAACTTTGGATCGATCAAGCGGATTAGGGTTGTCGTCAAAATTTTAGGTTATGAAACAATAAGTATAAGGGTTTACTTTAGAGCTCAAACAAGAAACTACCAAGAGGTATAAATACTTTTGCACAAATTAAGATGGTGGTGTCAATATGGCAGTTATAATCATGAACTTTGCTAATGATGTATCAAAAAATACTATCTCAGGTCCAATGAATGAGACAATTGAATGTTAAACCGATCAAAAGGAGCAAGTGAGCTTACGGATCAAAAAACTGGTTGACCGAACTCAAATCATACAATGGCGGATCCAAGATGGCGGACGTAACTGGAATTATCATTTAATGTCTTAAACCGTACGCCGGATGAAAAAAAGGCAAGAGACAATTTACATGAGAAAAT